>CM060913.1:403382360-403982360 GCA_030737875.1 Allium sativum
TCAGATATGTATATACTGTTCTAGCATAGCAAACATCAACATGAATCCATTCAAATCATAGCAGTATCCATTCATCAGATCTACGAAATCATTCAATCATACAACCATCAATTCGTATACTGATTTAACAAATAATAGATATATTTTTATTATACTAATCATATAGCAGAAATACATATATAAAAGCTGCCTAAAAATAGGACTTAATGCCGATTTAAAACGAGATATACCCACAGAGATTTACTCTAAATTCCTAATCTTCATAGATCTCAATTAGACTCTGGCTATCCTAGTTTTTCTGTCGCTCTCCCTCTCGAATCCACGCTCTAATTTGTTGTGAAATGATTGCTTTATTGATTTTTTCCCTAATTTGATCGCTAGGGCTTCGTCCATTTTTATTTTCCTATTTGTTGAACGAGAGAAAAATAAAACCGATGGCATCTTTTCTTCTTTTAGTTCACTGAGTATACAACTAGGGTTTTCACCTTGGCTAATACCCACCTTACCCCTCGGTTATATTAACCATTTACAACACTCTAGCCAATTTTTATAACACTTGAGATTATATTTTATGTTGTACTTTAACACACAATTAAACGTGTACATTTACATACAAGTTAGTGCACAACACAACAATTTATCAGATGCATATATAAATGAAATTACTTGTGAGAAAATATTATTTTAATGCTACAAATTTTGGGTATTACAGGTAATCAAGATATTCTAGAATAACTTTGGCATTTTGCACATCTCTTAGCATATTATATTGCCTGATTAACTATTCGTGGCCAATAGAAACCTTGTCGCATAACCCTTTTTGCTAACTTGATTCCATTATAATGGTCTCCATAGAGCACTTCATGTGCTTCCTTTAATAATTTGAGCCCCAAGGCTTACACATCTCAGGTGGTGAGCAGATACCCTTTCTTATAGAGTATCTTGTCCATAACAACAAACGTTGGGCTTGATGCTTAGTCCTCCTAGCCTTTCATTTATTAGTAGGCAACATTCCATTTAGGAGGCAATCCACAATGGGGGTCATCCAACTATTTTCATAATGATAGTCATTTCGGATTGCATGGGTACTTTAATAGGGATTCATCTGCATCTTTTTCCTTCTCGCTCTCTCTTGCTAAAACTTAGGATCTAGTTAAAACTAGAAACTCCTTTCGCTGCTCGGATGTCTTTTATTCAATGCTGGATTTTTCTTGATATCCTACTAGTATAATGTGAGTTTTGGGAGCTCCTCTAAAGCTAGTTAACTTTTCTATAGAATCATCTTGAGAATTTCCCCTTTTGGAATTTGATGTACAGAAAAGTCCTCAAATTATGTAAGCGTTCTCAATATTTTCTTCAAGTATAGTGCTAACCGGGCATCCTTTGTTTGATAAGTCTGCTTTATTTGATTTGCCATTAGCTGCGAATCACTAAAGATTTAAATTTAGGGTATTTTCAATTGTAAGGCTAGGTTCAACCCTGCTGTCATTGATTCATACTCAACCATGTTGTTTGTTGCGGCAAACCCAAGTTTAATTACATAGTGTAGACGGTGCCCGCCAGGGGTAGTTATCACATATCCGACACATGTTTCTTGCTCATTTGATGCTCCGTCTATAAATAATTGCCGTTTAAACTTAAGATCATTTTCCTTTGTCGATTGTTCTTTAACAAAGCTTGTACACTCATTAACAAAGCCTGCTAAGGCTTGTCCTTTGATTGTCGCTTGCGATTGAAACTAAATTTGATATTGACTAAGCTTGATTTCCCCCTTGACCAATCTTCCTAATGTTTCTGGTTTACTAAAAACCTATTTAAAAGGAAAGTTGGTTAGAACTTTGATTGGATGTGCTTGAAAGTAACCTCTAAGTTTCCGAGCTGTAAGTATCAAACAACATGCTAACTTTTCTGTTATGGGATATTGGATTTTTGCATCCTTTAACCTTCTACTAACATAATAAATTGGAAGTTGTGTTTCATTGCTTTCCCTAATAAGAACCGAGCTGACCGCATACTCTTAAACAACCATGTAAAGATACTAGTCTTCTCCACTTTTGGGACTGGATAAAGTTAGAGGTTTTCTTAAATAATATTTCAATTCTTGAAAATCTTTTCTGCACTCCTCACTCCATTCGATATTCTTCATTTCTTAATTATGTCAAAAATAGGTATGCACTTATTGGTAGCTATAGAAATGAACCTATTTAAGGCCGCTACTTCCCATTTAAAATCATGACCTGTTTACTTGTCTTGGGTCATCCATATACCTTATGGCTTTAATTTGGTCAAGGCTAGCTTCATTCCCATATCGATTGACAATATATCCTAGGAATTTCCCAAATTGAACCCCAAAAGACCATTTCTATGGATTCAAATTCATTTGATTTTCCCTTAAGATATTGAACAACTTTTTTAGATCTTCCAAATGATTTTTTGCTTCGTTGGATTTTACTAACATGTCATCCACATATACCTCCATATTCAGCACTATTTGCACTTGGAACATTCTATTAACTAATCTTTGATATGTAGCACCTGCATTTTTCAATCCAAAGTGCACTACCTTATACCAATATGTACCTCAGTCAGTAATGAAGCTTGTAAGCTCTTCATCTGGTTTGAACATGTGAGTCTGGTTATATCCTAAGTAGGCATCCATGAGTGATAGCAACTTGCGTCCACTAGTTGTGTCAACTAACTGGTCTATTCGGGGAAGGGGATAGCAATCTTTTGGACATGCTTTATTCAAACCTTTGTAGTCAACACAAGTCTCCATTTTCCATTTAACCTTTTCTCTATTACAAGGTTGGATAACCATTTAGGATAGAAGAACTCTCAAACGAATCCATTTGCAAGTAATTTCTTTACTTCCTCTTTAAGGCTTCTGATCTGTCCCCGTTGTACTGCCTTTTCTTTTGTCGGACAAAAGTTACAGTTGGGCTAATGTTTAGAGTACGACTTGTGATACATGGGTTGATACCTATCATATCCAAATGGGTCCAAGCGAATACATCTTTATTGCGCTGCAAAAATTGAATCAGATCCGTTCTCAATAATCCTTCCAACCTTTTCCCTATTTTGATGGTCTTAGTTTGTTCGGTTAAATCTATGCATACTTCATCCAAATCCACTATGGGTTTTGTTCTTTTCGTATCTCCACGGGAATTTAGTTCCGTTATGATTTCCCCTTCTTCAGTTGAGTTTATCTCTTCAACTCTTTTCCTTCTGTTTCCCAAAGGATTGTACCTATCATTCACATGCTTGTTAGTCTTATTGATTCTCACTTTATCTACGAATGTTGGATGTAGAAATCGGTCATCCAAAGAATGAAAAATTGTAGAAGAATCAAAGTAAGAAAAATACTCCCTTTTTTATTTGTCGAGAGTAGCAAAGTACAGTTCACGGGAGCTAATTTTTTCTCCTCTAATGGTGCCCTAACCTTGTTTAGTCAGAAACTTCGTCATGAGGTACTTGATGAGACAAAGATATCCAATTCATCAAGAGCTGGGCGATCGAAGGATGCATTGTAGTAAGAAGGCTGATCGATGATAATAAAAAGAAACTCGAAGATTTGGCAAGGAGCAGGCAATCCAACCTGAACCAACAGCCTAATTTACCTAATCAGAGTGGACCCTTTATTGTTGAACTTGAAGATTGGTACGCTGCTAGGTTCAAGCTCTTCTTCAGAACGACCCATTCGGTCAAATGCATGCTTGAATATCACATTAAGTACAATGTCAACAAGAATTTTCGAAACCATTGAAAGCCCAGTCCGTGTTGTGATCATTAAAGGGTCATTATGCAGATGATGGAAACCCTTCTGTATCTCGTTTGGTGACAACACCAAGTTGCATTTCAATGTTAAATTGGGAATTCTTAAGCGGCGACTCCTCCCGAATGGAAAATATCTCCTCACCGGCATCTTTCAGATATCTGTTCCGGGCAGCCTGACTATTTCCGGAAGAATATGGCCCTCTGTGGATCACATTTATCAAACTTACTGAAGGACCCAGATTCATTGGACCCTCTTCAATTGGGAATTCTACCACGTTAGCTGAGAACTTTTGGTGTTCATCGGAATGTTGAGTTGTTTTCTGTTTGTCTTGGATAAACTATGTTAGGTGTCCTTCCCAGATAAGCTTCTGAATTATACCCTCGAGCACTTTGCACTCATCGGTTCTATGCCTATTCATCTTTTGATACTCGCAATAATTTCCTTCATTGAATAGTTCTAGTCAATTTTTAGTTTTGAAAGAAACCAGGAAGTTAACTCTCTCCTTCGCTACAACATATATGAACAAGATGGGTTTACTTATGGCTATAGAATTAGCATTAAAATCTTCCCACTTTGGCTTTTTCTAATTTCTATCAAATCTGAATTGACTGCCCTAAGGTTAATGATTTCGATTAAAGCCAGATTTACCTTCTTCCCCATGGAAGCTAAGCTTCTTCTTTGGATAATATAATTCGTCTATGCGGATGAATTTATTTTCTTGGAAATGAAAATCTTGTAAGCCGTTGCATCCATGAATGTATAACTCAATCAATCCTGAATGAATGACGATGAGTTTATTACGGTCGTTCACGTCCTTCGCTTTTAGAGCTTCAATATTAAATCTCTTTAGGTAATCACCCAAAGGTTCTCTTTTCCTTTCTTTTATATATGCAATGACATAGTAATCCACAGTTGGATCTTTGCAAATGCAGAATTGTGTATAGAACTCATAAGAAAGCTGCTTCAAGGAGTAGATGGTTTTCTCTCGATAATGGCGATACCATTTAGTGGCTGCTCCTTGAAGCGTCACCGGAAATTATCAGCATCAAACAACTCCTGAAGCATTGTAAAGATCCATTTGGCTAACAAAAACCATGCGATGATTGTTTGGGTCAGTAGTTCCATGATATTTCATGGTGGGAATCTTCATGCATGATGTAACACCCCGTATTTTCTGAGAATATTAAATTAACAAATTAAAGAATAATTAATTTTAAAAGTAGGAATTAAGGGAAACAGGTTATGCCATTACGTTCGTCTCGGAATTCTGCTCGAGATAGAGTCCGAGTTTGCGTAAATCGGACACCGTATGAAAAAGTTATAAGCCTTAGAATTTTGTATACACCCAAGGAAGTATATATATACATATAAAATAATTCCAGAAGTCAAAACAGGGTTCAAATCTCGAATTTGGGTCAAAGAAGGCTGCGGGAAATTTCTCTCTCAGAGGTGTCGACCCCCCAGGGGGATTCGACATAGGTGTCGACCCCCCTATAGTGGTGTAGACATAGATGTCGACCCCCCTATAGGGGAGTCAACCCCTGCTGGCCCAGATCTGGCCGATGACGTGTTTCACTACGTGTCGCTTTCTGATTCGCTGTGTGACGTGGTATTCTGCTCTGGACGAATCTGATGACTTCTAGACTGATCTGAAGGCTCTAAATCTCCCTATACACCTATAAGAAAACCCTAAACCTATTGTTTTCTCCACCCGAATTCATAAGCATTTATATGCTGCTAAAACCTGAAGTGGCCTAGCCTGCACCTTAATCAATCAAATTAGAGTTTTCAGGTTAACAATCAAAGTCCACATCAAAGGAATTACTAATCAAATTCAGAAATCAGATCCCAGAGTTCAAGACCGTTCTGTAATTTGTAAGTTCATGTTATTTTCAGAAATAAAATTTAATTATGATTCTGACATTGTAATATATCTGAATCTGAGATTATGCCTATTTCTATCTGTCTTTCTATATCCATTGGATCTATCTCATTGATATTATTATGTCCATTCTTTGTCTCTTCTTTCCTTCTTCCCTTTTTTTTATAGCCAGGCTACTGCGAGCCCGAGAGGAATCTCATAAGAGATGAACGTAAGTTGGGAAAAATTGGACATAATATATGATTTGGACATGGCCAGCGCTAAAATTGGGAAAAGTATTAAATTATGTATAATTGGGCATAACTGATTTGTAACTGATTTGAGGACATAACACATGTTGTATTTAAAACATATCGAACATATAACTTGATATTTGAGGCATAAAGTATATTGGAACTATGGCTTGTGGTTTGGGGGGTAAATTGAATTGTAAACATGTAAGGCATAGTACATGTTGTGGTATAAGACCTAAAATTGGGGTATATATATATATATGATAGTTTATGACTTGGAAGAAGGAGATTATTGTGTATAGTGATGTATGGCTTAGGCATGAAAACCTATAGTAAGATAGGGATAACTGTTAAATGTGAACACGCCTAAATTGGGATTTTGGGAAATAGGCATGTACTGTAATTAAAGGCTATAATTTGGCATAGTTTGTACTGTGAATCATGATTGGGGTTTTTTGGAGAATATTTTGTATGGTGCAATATGACTATACCTTAGGGCATGTGTTATATTGTGATTTTTGGGGGCATGACTATTATTGCAATTTTGGGAAATTAGGTGTAACCTATTTTGAGTAATAACTTGAATTTGTGGGGCATAACTTATAGTTAGCTTTGTTGAGGTATAACTTGAGAATTGGAACATGACTAGTATTGTGAATTTGGGATAATTACCATATAAAATCTAGACTTGGACATGTATGGTAAGTATGCTAAAAGATAAACATGCCTAACCCGAGGTTAAATTGAGTTGCAGTGTAAAACTGCCCGGAACCGCCCTGCACATCCAGTAACCGCAACAACACAGATCTAATGTGAGAGCTTAGCGCATTTAGCCCAAAAACCCGAGGTTAGAACGAGTTTGCGGTAGAAGTCTGCTTGGAACCGCTCGCCACATCTAGCAACCGCAAACAACAGTTCTAATGTGAGAGGTTAAGGTGTTAATGAATGAATTAATGCTAATAAGAAAGACATGCTAATAACTGAATGGTAGGGTTAAGTTAATTTAGGCAACACTTAACCAATACATCTTGCTAATTAAACATGTGAGTAGGGTTAAGTTAATAAGAAACACTTAACCAATATGACATGATGAATGGGTAGGGTTAAGTTAAAACAGGAGAGCAAGACTTAACTAATATAACATGATGCGTGGAAGGGTTATGTTAAAACAAGAGAGCAATACTTAACCAATATAACATGATGAATGGGAGGGGTTAACACAAGAAGGCAACACTTAACAAATGTAACACGATAAATGGGTGGGTTAAGTTAACTTGAAGTGATTGATGACACTTAACCAATACAACATGATGAACACGGGGGTTAAGTTAACAAGATATGCTTAACCAATGTAACTTGATGAACGAATGGGGCTAAGTTAATGGGAAATACTTAACCAATATAACATGATGAATGAACGGGGTTAAGTTAATAGGAAATACTTAACCAATCCAACATGACGAGTGAGTAGGGTTAATAACAAACACTTAACCAACATGACATGATGAGTGGGTGGGTTAAGTTAACATGAATGGACAACACTTAACCAATATGGCATAATGTGTGGGAGGGTTAAGTACATATTGGGTTGGTGGGTAATATTAGTAAATATAGGCCCACAAACTTAACCGTTAAATAAACATGTTTGAATCAGTGAGAGGGTTAGGTACATATCGGGTTGGTGGGTAATATTAGTATATGTAGGCCCACAAACTTAACCATTAAATAAACATGTTTGAATCAGTGGGAATGTTAAGTACATCTCGTGTAGGTGGGTAATATTTGTATATATAGGCCCACAAACTTAACCAGTAAGAAACCCTAGTAACGGGGACCCATTTCAGTAGTAAACCACATAGATGTATCAAGGTACCCTGAAACTGGGCAGGGTGGGGCATGATTACTGGGTTGATTATAAGCGGTCAAAATAGCGGCAGGAGGTACATCAGTGTAGGTTCCGATGGATTACGGGCGTGCACATACTCCAGAGTGGGAAAAAGCAGGCATTGGGTACCAGTAGTTATACACTGTGCATCTTGAATCGTGTCGGGTTGCTATCATAAGGATTGATACACCTTATGGTGGGACCATCACAGGGTATCTACACGCAAGAGAGTGCCGATTGATACAGACACATGGAACATTAATACAACTAGGGAGCCGATCGATAGGGTAGTAAGGGTACATCTAACATCTTCATGGCAATTAGGCTGATTGAGGTAAGTTCCTCATACTAGATGTATGCCTGAAGGGTACACAATTGCGGGGATTGGGATCACGCTGTAATATTATCATTTTACACAGATTACTAGTTGGGACACTAGTTAGGCGGTTCAGAGATATAAAAATCAGTATAACAAGGTAGTAGCGAAGCAGAGAAAGAGTAGAAGCGCATTCAGTCTATCTCGCCTTATCATATCTATGCTAATCGTATGTTATCTTGTTATCCTTGTTCTCACGGTATTGTCTTATATTCAGTTTATTCATGTCATGATGCTTTTGCCTATTTTCATGCTGAAAGTCACTAGACTTACCGGACTAAGTTCTGACCTATTTTGTTTCGCCTCTTTTCTTCCATTTCCCCCAGGCCCACAGGGAGGAAATGTTACCACTTAGCTCTGTTTTCTTTCCAAGCTCCAAGATAGTCAATGTATTGCTTTGGACTCTCTCTTCCACTGCTATGGCTGGTTCATGCTTTATTGGGGAATATCATTGTTATTTTTATGCTTCTTTTATACTTGGAAGTTTTTGAATCAAGACAGAAGTTCTATGTATTATTTTTAAGTATGATTGAGACAATTGTTGTAAAAGCTTGACTGAACCATATTGTTTATAAAATGACTTTATTTTCCACTACTTTATTTTTTTGTCTTGTAATTTATCTACATCTTTTACCTAAAATGTTCCACCGAAGTTAAGGCATTCCCTTTGTGAGTGACCTTAACGGAGGTGGGGTGTTACACTTGGTATCAGAGCTGAAGGTTACCGGATTGGATAAAAGATTTGAAAAATTATTTTCAAAATGGTTTTAAAAGAAGAATTTTCAAAAGAAATGTTTTGTTTTAAAGGCATATTCCCCAAAGACATATGCATTATCTTTTGATCCTCCGTTTGAATCCTTGTTTCCTTCTTTCCTGAGTCTTTGGGGCTCCTGTCTTTCTGGGAGGTAACCTCATCGCGGCAAGGTTCTGTAGGCTTGATGAGACTACGACATCTGTCAAAGGGCAAACAAGTGCCCAACTTCCATCTATAGCCACAATAGTTTCACCTGCGGCTAACTTTCTTTCAAGCTTTGTAGGGATTTCCGTGCGATCGAGGCCGCTTTCAAGAGACTTGTCAACAAGTTACACAAGGATGGCAAAGATAAGAGTGAGGGAGTTTGGCTAAGGAGCACAACCCAAGGATGAGGAACTCATGGATATAGACTTGGTTCACAAAGGAGGTAAAAAGAAAGAGGTGTAAGTGGAAGAATCACATAACAAGAAGGGAAGAAAGAATAGGAAAACCTAAGACAAGAGGAAGTGTCTTTATAACGGGTCATATAATAAAGGACAATGGGAAAGAACTAAGGATAGGATTTTCAGGAGGGCAAGTGCATGCTCTCACTGCCAGCATACCTGAGAAAGAGGTAGCAAAGTTTCTGTTGAAAAAGTCTAGTTTTTCTTTTTGATCATCCTGTTAGTACTCTTTTTGATTTTATCGCTTCACATTCGTTTATATCTGCTTCCATAGTTGAGTCTCTGCACCTTAGTACTTGTATAATAGAAAATCTTATTATTGTCTCAAATCCGGTTGGTGGTTCAGCTCGTTTATCTTTGGTTTGTAAGGATTTGAGAATAGCTATATTAAGTATTGAGTTTAAGTGTAATTCTTTTGTTTCGGGTTTCATGGGCTATGGGTTGATTTTAGGCATGGATTGGTTAGCTAGTAATTGTGAAAGGAGGATAGTTAGACTTTCGACTTGCCTCGGGAATACCCTCGAGATTTCGTGCGATCCTAAGAGATCAGTTTGTCTTGGCTACCTAGAATCACATGATGCATCTATCGACGATTTGCGATCCGTTAGAGTAGCCCATGAGTACGTAGATGTTTTTGATCAGGTCAGGGGTTTATCCCCTAAAACGCGAGATAGACTTTCACATACATCTAGTTGACAATGCAAAGCCAGTTGCATTACCTGTACGACACATGAATCCATGGGAAAGGAAGGGCTCAGTAAACAAGTAAAAGAGCTACTTGAAAAAGGGTTCATAAGGCGAAGTATTTCTGAATGGGGTGCTCCAGTCGTTTTCATTAAAAAGGCGGATGGTTCACTTCGCTTGTGCATAGATGATATTTTGGAATGAGGAAGAACATGCTTTGCATCTAAGGGAAGTCTCGGATACCCTCCAAGTGCATCATCTTAAAGCGAAGTTCTCCAAATGTCACTTTTGGAGAGAAGAAGTAAGGTTTCTAGGACATGTGGTGTCGAAAGAAGGGATAGCGGTGGATCCCGCAAAAGTATTTGCAGTGCAAGACAGGAATGTCTCAAGGAATGCAACAGAAGTAAGAAGCTTTCTTGGACTAGCGGGCTAATATAGGAAGTTAATTAAGGACTTTATGAAGGTATCGACCCCACTTACTAGATTGACGAAAAAGAATCTAATCATCTTAGTATATACACTTGGTAACATGGTTAGCATCTGTTTATTTTCAAGGGATAGTTGTAGGAATATTAGCATGACACGGTAGAAGTTGTAGTGCCAAGTATACTAAAAGAAGAAAAGGTGGAACGGGAGGCGACAGTGAAATGAGTTCCAATGCATATTCTGGAAACAGAAATTACGAAGCTACACAAATCGTGAAGTTAATATAGTCAGAGCAATATGGAATGAAGCTCAAGAAGATGCGACTTAGAAGACTGAAGACTAGATACGCGCATCATACCCTTTTTGAGGGTATACCCTTGATCTCTCTTTTTTTGTAAAGTTTATTTGCTAGTCTTTATCTTTTAAGTATATCCTCTCGATCCTATCCTCGATCCTTAGGTAGAAGCCAATGGATGTAAACATGTGTTTGAGACATGTTATGTTTGGTGGATGCAAGTGGATGTAAGTGTTTGCTAGTGGTTGCTCGTGGATGCATATACACACATTAGGCACTAGATCGGCTCCATCACTTCAATATTGCATATGCATGAGTGAATTTTTATATGAATTGAAACTTGATGTGTTATCATATGGATGTTGCATTTGTATGAATGATTGTGCACTCATGTAGAAGTTATAAAGTACGATTAGGAATAATTGCATACATGATGGACTCATGGCACTGACATAATTCGCATTAAGGAGGTCATCTGTATCGGTAGACCGCCTGATTTTGCATTAGATAAGGACATGTACACACACTATGCATATGATCATGAAAGCATTAGAAATCTTTTTAAGGTCAATGGACGCCTGTGATTGAATGGTTGAGTAGATGGATGTTGGATGGTAGGATATGCATTCTTCTTAACTTAGAGATTTCGGGGACGAAATCCTTTAAGAAGGGGAGAATGTAACACCCTGTATTTTCTGAGAATATTAAATTGACAAATTAAAGAATACTTAATTTTAAAAGTAGGAATTAAGGGAAACAGGTTACGCCATTGCGTTCGTCTCGGAATTCTGCTCGAGATAGAGTCCGAGTTTGCGCAAATCAGACATTGTATGAAGAAGTTATAAGCCTTAGAAGTTCGTATACGCCCAAGGAAGTATATATACATATAAAATAATTCCAGAAGTCAAAACAGGGTTCAAATCTCAAATTTGGGTCAAAGCAGGCTACGGGAAATTTCCCGCTCAGAGGTGTCGACCCCCTAGGGGGAGTCGACATAGGTGTCGACCCCCCTATAGGGGAGTCGACCCCTGTTGGCCCAGATCTGGCCGATGACATGTTTCTCTACGTGTCGCTTTCCGATTCGCTATGTGACGTGGTACTCTTCTCTGGATGATTCTGATGACTTCTAGACTGATCTGAAGGCTCTAAATCTCCCTATACACCTATAAAAAGACCCCTAAACCTCTTGTTTTCTCCACATGAATTCATAGGCGTTTATATGCTGCTAAAACCTGAAGTGGCCTAGCCTCCACCTTAATCAGTCAAATTAGAGTTTTCAAGTTAACAATCAAAGTCCATATCAAAGGAATAGCTAGTCAAATTCAGAAATCAGATCCCAGAATTCAAGACCGTTCTGTAATTTGTAAGTTCATGTTACTTTCAGGAATAAAATTTAATTATGATTCTGACATTGTAATAAATTTGAATCTGAGATTATGCCTATTTCTATCTGTCTTTTTATATCCATTGGATCTATCTCATTGATATTATTATGTCCATTCTTTGTCTCTTCTTTCCTTCTTCCCTTTTTGTTTTATAGCCAGGCTACTGCGAGCCTGAGCCGAATCTCATAAGAGACGAACGTACGTTGGGAAAAATTGGACATAATATATGATTTGGACATGGCCAGCGCTAAAATTGGAAAAAATATTAAATTATGTATACTTGGGCATAATTGATTTGTAACTGATTTGAGGACATAACACATGTTGTATTTAAAACATATCGTACATATGACTTGAGATTTGAGGCATAAAGCATATTGGACATATGACTTGGGGTTTGGGGCGTAAATTGAACTGTAAACATGTAAGCGTAGTACATGTTGTGGTATAAGACCTAAAATTGGGGTATATATATGATAGTTTATGACGTGGAAGAAGGAGATTATTGTGTATAGTGATGTATGGCTTAGGCATGAAAACCTATAGTAAGATAGGGATAACTGTTAAATGTGAACACGCCTAAATTGGGATTTTGGGAAATTGGCATGCACTGTAATTAAAGGTTGTAATTTGGCATAGTTTATACTGTGAATCATGAATGGGGATTTTTGGAGAATATTTTGTACGGTGCAATATGACTAAACCTTAGTGCATGTGTTATATTGTGATTTTTGGTGCATGACTATTATTGCAAATTTGGGAAAATTGGGTGTAACCTATTTTGAGTAATAACTTGAATTTGAATTTGTGGGGCATAACTTGTAATTAGCTTTGTTGAGGTATAACTTGAGAATTGGAACATGACTAGTTTTGTGAATTTGGGATAATTAGCATATAAAATCTAGACTTAGACATGTATGGTAAGTATGCTAAATGATAAACACGCCTAACCCGAGGTTAGATTGAGTTGCGGTGTAAAACTGCCTGGAACCGCCCGACACATCCAGTAACCGCAACAACACAGATCTAATGTGAGGGGTTAGCGTATTTAGCCTAATAACCTGAGGTTAGAATGAGTTTGCAGTAGAAGTCTGCCTGGAACCGCACGGCACATCCAGCAACCGTAAAAAATAGTTCTAACGTGAGAGGTTAAGGCGTTAATGAATGAATTAATGATAATAAGCAAGACATGCTAATAACTGAATGGTAGGGTTAAGTTAATTTATGCAATACTTAACCAATACAGCATGTTAATTAAACATGTGAGTAGGGTTAAGTTAATAAGAAACACTTAACTAATATGACATGATGAATGGGTAGGGTTAAGTTAAAACAAGAGAGAAACACTTAACCAATATAACATGATGCGTGGAAGGGTTAAGTTAAAACAAGAGAGCAACACTTAACCAATATAACATGATGAATGAGAGGGGTTAAGTTAACACAAGAAGGCAACACTTAACCAATGTAACATGACAAGTGGGTGGGTTAAGTTAACTTGAATTGATTGATGACACTTAACCAATACAGCATGATGAACACGTGGGGTTAAGTTAATAAGATACGCTTAACCAATGTAACTTGATGAACGAATGAGGTTAAGTTAATGGGAAATACTTAACCAATATAACATGATGAATGAATGGGGTTTAGTTAATACGAAACACTTAACTAATCCAACATGACGAGTGAGAAGGGTTAATAAGAAACACTTAACCAACATGACATGATGAGTGGGTGAGTTAAGTTAACATGAATGGACAACACTTAACCAATATGGCATAATGTGTGGGAGGGTTAAGTACATATTAGGTTGGTGGGTAATATTAGTAAATATAGGCCCACAAACTTAACCGTTAAATAAACATGTTTGAATCAGTGAGAGGGTTAAGTACATATCGGGTCAGTGGGTAATATTAGTATATATATGCCCACAAACTTAACCGTTAAATAAACATGTTTGAATCAGTGGGAGGGTTACGTACATCTCGTGTAGGTGGGTAATATTTGTATATATAGGCCCACAAACTTAACCAGTAAGAAACCCTAGTAATGGGGAACCATTTCAGCAGTAACCCACATAGAGGTATCAAGGTACCCTGAAACTAGGCAGGGTGGGGAACAATTACTGGGCTGATTATAAGTGGTCAAAATAGCGGCAAGGGGTACGTCAGTGTAGGTTCCGATGGATTACGGGCGTGCACGTACTCCGGAGTGGGAAAAAGCAGGCACTGGGTACCTGTAGTTATATACTGTGCATCTTGAATCGTGTCGGGTTGCTATCATAAGGATTGATACACCTTATTGTGGGACCAAAACAGGGTATCTACATGCAAGAGAAGGCTGATTGACACAGACACATGGAACATTAATACAACTAGGGAGCCGATCGATAGGGTAGTAAGGGTACTTCTAACATCTTCATGACAAGTAGGCTAATTGAGGTAAGATCCTCATACTAGATGTACACCTGAAGGCTACCACAATTACGGGGATTGGGATCAATTTATAATATTATCATTTTACACAGATTACTAGTTGGGACACTAGTTATGCGGTGCAGAGATATAAAAATCAGTATAACAAGGTAGTAGCAAAGCAGAGAAAGAGTAGAAGCACATTCAGTCTATCTTGCCTTATCATATCTATGCTAATTGTATGTTATCTTGTTATCCTTGTTATCACGGTATTGTCTTATATTCAATTTATTCATGTCATGATGCTTTTGCCTATTTTCATGCTGAAAGTCACTGGACTTACCAGACTTATGTATGACCTAGTTTGTTTCGCCTCTTTTCTTCCATTTCCCCCCGGTCCACAGGAAGGAAATGTTACCACTTAGCTCAGTTTTCTTTCCAAGCTCGAAGATAGTCAATGTATTGCTTTGGAGTCTCTCTTCCACTGCTATGGCTGGTTCATGCTTTATTAGGGAATATCATTGTTATTTTTATGCTTCTTTTATAC
Organism: Allium sativum; assembly: GCA_030737875.1. NCBI lineage: Eukaryota > Viridiplantae > Streptophyta > Magnoliopsida > Asparagales > Amaryllidaceae > Allium > Allium sativum. Next base: position 403,397,463 of record CM060913.1, read on the forward strand.
TTGGAAATTTTTGAATCAAGACAGATGTTCTTTGTATTATTTTTAAGTATGATTGAGGCAATTGTTGTAAAAGCTTAACTGAACCACATTGTTTATAAAATGACTTTATTTTCCGCTGCTTTATTTGTCTGTCTTGTAATTTATCTGCATCCTTTACCTAAAACGCTTCACCAAAGTTAAGGCATTCCCTTTGTGAGTGACCTTAACGGAGGTGGGGTGTTACACATGATGATATCACTGTTTTTATCATTTCATCAGTGAAGAGGGCACTTTTCATCACTGTTAACCTACTCATCCAAGGTTCTCTTTCCTTTGCTTCGAAGTAAAATTTTGACAACCTTCTTTTCCATATCCTTGAAGTAAACTTCCGAGTTATCATAGTTTGATCTATTGAGATTATATCCTTCAGTAATCGAGCTTCCATGTTGCTCTTTGCTTTTGTTGTGCTAGTGTCCCTGATGGTCTACCTTTGAAAGATAGGGTCTTTTTTCTTCGAAGAAATCAAATTGATTTCCCCTTTTTCCTGAATCGTAGGATGGGTGCGTTTCTCTATGGGGACTTAACTTCTTACCCTCGTCTCGATCCGATGTTCCTTGAATATTTTTATGCCAGATTAATTTTTAAGAGATCCTGTGTTTCAAGAACCTGTTGTTCTAAAGCCTTGATCTTGATGGTATTCTCATCCAAGGAATTTGAGTTTGGAGGTTGTGCTGGAGTAGAGGATTGGCCTACTTCAACATCATTTGGGTTTAATAATGGGGTTATATTTTCTTCGAGAGTTTTCGTTTGAGCTGCCCCCTCGTTAATGTTACTTAGCCTTTTTGATTTCATTTTACTTCTCATCAAGAAAACATTCAAAAATTAACCTATAATAAGACAAGAGAGCGAAAATTTGACCCCTCTCTTTAGCGCCAAAATGTTGACAATAAAAATCGTCAACACCTAATTGAGAACTGGCAGGATATATAATGAAATTAAAAGATGATCAATCTAGAGAATTCCTTTTAAAAGTATGTCGGGCCTAAGCTATATTGAGCTTGAACACGATACCCTCTTAATTAATCGAGCGTTAGTTGTCTCTTGGAATATCGATGCTTCCTCTTGAATGCAAAAGTTTCCCTCTTTCGAGTGTATCAACAATGCATTTTTAGGTGAAACACGGTTATATCGGGGATGACATTCTAAATGCTCATATTAGAGCTTTGGGGATTCATGCTATGATCCTCTCATATACATAGGTAATCTTGTTGCAAAAGTGTGATTTAGTTTCAAGATAAAATAACGTACGTTGTGCTAAGAGGAAACATGCTTAGATATCACAATGTTCATATTTGCGGATGTATTATAGTCTTTAATAACTAAAAGTAATACTTCCTCACTGATCCCGCCCATAAAGGCCTTGGTTCTGTCAGTTATTGTGTTGTAAAGCTATAATAAGTCATTGAACATTATGGTATATTAGACATATTCAAAAAGGTTTAAGACATAAGCATAAATCATAAGGGAAGAATCATTGATTTACTTGATGATCCTCCTTCAGATGTGCTTGTGCTTGAGCCTTTTGTATATGAGATTAATTGATTACTCCCTGTTAAACCAGTTTGATTACAATATGATTATAGAATCGAAAACAAATATGATCTCAATCTCCCATTTTATTTATCATCTCCTCTATGATTTTGCCTTAGTAACTTTTGTGCAATGGTATCGACATCGAGCTTGTTGGTGTCAATAGCATTCTTGTTCTCCTAACATATATTTTACTAACCCTGCGCTTCCTTTTCATGACTTTGGTTTTGGTCTCGTACTTCCTACTTAAGTACTTGGCATCGATTTAATTGCTTCGTATTCTTTGTGTTTGGTATCACCTCCAACGACACTGGTTCTCATTTTTTGGTTCCGTCTTTCTGTTTAGTGTACTAACTTTTGATATCGTCTCTGTGCTTCAATCCCATTTCTCTTGATATCGGCTTTATGCATTTGCCTTCATTCTTTGGTGTCGATACCAACCTAAGATCTCATTGCATGTTGGTGTTGACAATGTGCCTTTATTGCCTTCTTTTCTTGGTATCGGCACCAAGCTATTTGTTCCCCTATGTTGGTGCCGATAACATATTTATAAAGTCATTCTTCCGGCGTCGTCTTCACCAGTAACCTTAATATCCTTGGTATCGACTCCATATTCTCATTCTTGCTATTTAGTCATCGGTTTCATTGTTATTATTCCGACCTTCCAATGTCCGTTACACTTGTTATTACTCCACTTCTTGGTGTCGGCTCTACTCCTATCCTTTTCTTTTTGATGTTGGCTCCACTGTCTCTTCACCTGTACTTAGTATTGGCTTTCTTATTTTTCAATCCCGCTTTTTGGGTTTGACTTTGTGTTACATGGCCCTAAAATTCGGTGTTGGTTTAACTACTCCCAAAGCCTTTTCTTCTTGGTTTTGATTTTGTTATCTCAAGCTATAAGTTTTCAGTATCATCTTCTGGTTCCGAAGCTTCTACTTATTTCCATTAAATCAATGCAAACCTTAGTGGTTACAATTGCACATAGTTCTACGCCATTAATGTTTTCATTGATTATTTTACAGACTATCGATACAAGCACAAAATTATTGACTGATTTTCACATTGGTCATCCCAAAATAGGAATGGATCAGAACTATTGTGTGATGGCTAAAAGTCATAATCATAAAATATATGCATATACAAAAGATTATAAGATGTGATCTGTAAACTTTTGCCCAAATATCCAGGGTCAACCATCTATAACTTCTTTGTTCTTTCACATTTTTGCACATGTTTATAATATAAATTGTTAGGTAATATAAATTATTTCATTTTATTGTTACATACTATGACTTGTTTCTTTAGTCACAAACTTGTAACAAAATCATGCAATCTCGATTCATTGAATTATTGAAGATTTAATTGTGGATGTTGCCCTTTTTCTTAATCTTGTAGAGATTCCAAAAACCAAGTAGTTACCATATCATTGAGATTATTAGACAATTTATCTATTTACCGAAATTTTCCCTTGGTTAAGAGTTTGATGATTTTCAGTTTACTCGAACTATGGTGATAGCAATTGTAGATATGGTGATGGCAATCTTAGGGTCGAGAAAGATGTATTTTTTCTTAAACTATGTCTTTGCTCAAGTTACTTGTAGACATGCCTAACTTAGATTATTCCAGTCTTTGAATGTGTGAAACATCAATTACTCAATCTCAATCTTCGTGCCTAAATTTGATAATGCTATCGGGTTGAGAGATAGAGAGTCTTGGGCATTACCACATGATATCTTTTACTTGACTCTAGGTTTAATAATATCTAGTAGCTTTCCGATTAGCCGTTTCAATGCACACATGTATGACTTTTCGATGTTCAACACTAATAAACATAAGTATATTGCTTTCAGTGGCATGAGGAGCGTCATGTACACTTTTTTGCAAGTTATTATCAAGTATTTTGTTCTTGACATGCACGCACCTTGGACCATTAAGAATCCATATAACTGGGTGTTAATCTAAAATGGCTATTTTTTAGCAGTTCATTTTATCCAACATAACACTTAAGTACCATTTGCAAATGAAACAAGGAAGTTAACATTTTCATTTATGTCGGACGCATCGAACGCATCTCGCATATGTCCCATACTTTTACCTAGTTCGGTTGAAATGTTGGAAATGAGCCTTTTGCGTTGACTCTATCTGCGTTGGATGTCATTCGGCTGTTTCCCCCAAACTCTACATAATCCAACCCCATTCTCCCTCTTCCAGTTTTCCCCTTTCATTAAACAAGAGCATTTCCCGTTCGCAAAAATTCCCCTTTCCCAGCTCCTTCCAAATGCCCCTTCAATTTCATTTGGAAACACACTCTTAAGGATTCATATAATATCATAACATGGTACGCATTTACGATATTGTTAAGGAATATGATATGTTAGAAATATAAGCCAAAAATAATCTTCCATGTTTTCAAATAAGTTATAAGTGGAGAATTCATGATGATGCAAGTATTGAATAATATATAATTATTAAATAAAACATAATTTCCATAAGAACATTTGTATCCTGATTGTCAAAACATATGGAGTTGTGTTTCATTTCAGATCACGTGACCTTAATGTATGTAAGTTTGAATGAGTTTAGTGAAAGTGAGTATAATTAGCCCCTTCCGTATATGAGGTGTAGTAGTACAATAGGCTTTTGAAATAGTAAATATATCCCAAAATGTTGGCTTGTATAACCGAGTTCTTGTTATTAATAAATAGGAGACTCGATGAGTGGGTTAAGTTGGAGCATCTTGATCAAATATATAGTGGAACTGCTCCCGATGAAAAATTTGATCAGAAAGTAATACATCAATCCATGTGAGCACAATCCTGGCTCATTCCCTCTCCAAAGCAGTAGGTGGGTGCACATGTTCCACCTCTGTAGTCCGATTTCTAACATAGTGTGCCAAATCTCCACATCTGACGCACTCTTTAGTATATCACATAGACGGCTGCACTTGTTTGTGGTAGGACCATCCAATTCATGAAACAGACAGTGCTGTCCAGACTCCCGTTCTTTATGAGTGGGCTCCCTCTTAGGAGGCTTCTTAAATGGAGATATTTAATGAATTTCCAAATAGTGTCCTTTAATTGTGTATTGAGTTCGGTGTGTTTGGAAAACTCGGGTTCTCTCCGAGATTGTGTTCCGGTCATTCTTGCCTGGGGATTTCCCCTTGCCTTTTCAAGATTCGAATACTCCTACATCCTAAGCTATATTCACTTCAATAATCTCTTTCTCAATTCTTGCATCTGCTCTCGTAGAAATCTATCTACTTCAAAATAGAATTCGCCAAGGTCCCTCGTGTGACGACCGCCTACAACCCCTGCACTTAACAAGAGGAATAATGCGCTGATAGATGTGCCAGGCAGCTGTAGACGATCATTATAGGTAGGTAAACACAATCAATACCTGTTGTAGAACTCACATCGCAAGGATAAAATATAGTAGAAAATATACAATAGGTAATAATAGTGAAGAATCACATAACAAACTTTTGAAATTTTCACAACATCCTGACAAATTATCCAAACATCATAGGAAATATCAAAGTCTGTACATAAAGCCTCACTACAATACTCATAGTGTAATTCAAACAGTGGAAATAGAAATAGCAGATAGTAATAAAACTGGTACGTAAGCCTCGATCTTGCCTCCAAACTGCAACATCGTCCTCACTAATCACCTATCACCTACCACCTGGTCTGCCCATCCACAACTGGATGAACAGCCCAAGGTTATAAGAGGGAAACATAAAACCTTGAGTCAGGCAACAATCTTAGCGAGTGATAAAACAACTAACAAACATCAACAATAAAGTATATGAGAATGGATAGATAAACATACTATTCTACCCACAACACCAGAGAAGAACTCAACCCTATCTTCCCCTGTTGGACAGTCATAGCCTTTACAACAACATTTCAACCATATATCCATGGAAACTAGAACATCCATTCAATCATGGAAAAACACTCATGACATCCAAATTACATATCTTATGTAAACCATCCTAATCGAACTCAACATCGCTCAATCACAAGCCCCAAAGGCCTAAAACAATATCAGACAAGCACCCAGGGATCATCTCCTTTGACGTTGGACAATCTACATGAGATGGTTCAAACAAGGCAACTAATCAACCATGACAGACTCTGGCTATCACCGCCAATCCTACTTCAAAACCATCGTTAATCATATGATGACCAGCCTTGCCATAGGGCTAATGGTAACCCAAGTTCTAGCATAAACTCCATACACCTTTCAATGATACGCATGTTTGTCCAACCTTGACAACTAGGCCTTTCAACGATACCCAGGGTACTCTACCTACAATTGGTCTTTTAGATGTCTCTATTGTACCCCTACTTCGAGCCTGCTAGAACTTATGATAACGATAATCTCTCGGCCTTCATATCTCAAGTCATCCAACCCGATGACTTTTCTTAACTCAAGCAACCTTCTCGAGCAACCATTATCCACCAACTCACGACCTTTGAGTTGTCACCTCATTTGCTGTTCTACACCGATCAATGAACACCTTTCAACACTTCAAAGCTTCCTACTTAAATTTACTTCGAAGTCGCACCATCACCGAGCCAAATTACATCACTGGCACTGCGCTGCGGCTAGGGTTCAATTCACACCATTACTTCGAAGTCACACCATCACCGAGCCAAGCCACACCTTTCAGGCCTTTTTATTTCAATCTGAGTCGTACCCGAAAATATTATTTTTCCCAGAATTGACCCTTTGCGACCAACCCCCTGTTATGCACGACCGATTGACCCATCGAGATGCTTGACCGACCACCCTTCTTGCTCGACCACACCATAGTAACTGACCATACCTTGCTCGAGCCACTCACTGCTCAACCCCAACATGGTGTGACCGACCCAATGTCTCCGAATCCATAACTGACCATCGAGCCTATAGTGGGCAAATCAAGCTTGCTCGACCCCCTTACTTGACCGACCCAATATAGATATCTGGCCCAACCAAGGAAGCACGACCGACTGTTCTTGCTCGACCCCCTTTGCTTCTGAGATGACCGAGCCCGTGTATCTCTGCTTGACCGACCCCTATCTCATCTTGCACGACCAAAGACCATCCCGGGCAACGCTCGACCGACCCCTCCTACGTGCGATCGACCCCCCTATTGTACTGCACATTGCACTACATGTTGTACTACGCTCGACCCATGGCCTGTACGCATGACCCGTAACCTGCACTGCTCCGATTCAAGTCCAATTTCGATCAAAAGTCAATCAACTATCTCGATGAAATATATTCATCCAATTCATCAATTATGACCATAAATATGTTATGAGATCGCTAACAACGTGAATATGACAATTTCACTAAAATTACAAAATTTTCACCAAAATCATGATAAATGGACATATGATTTAATTTGCGATTCTAACTTGCATAAACATATGAAATAGCATAGAAATTACCGATTTAAACTTGCTAAATCAGATCCTATAGTGATTCATATGAAAATGGATTTACCAAGGTGTAAATCTATGAGAAAATGCTTGAATTTGATGGAAACAATAACCAAACATTCATATACTTGATTGAATCCATGTGATAGATGCATATCACTTACCTATTCTCCAGAACAACCCAAAATGATAGAAATATGATTCCGGACAATGAGCAATTGGATTCGAACTCCTTGATTCGATGAACTCGCCCTTAAAACGATGTACATCTAACCTCAAGTGGTGTAGATCTTCGATTTCCTAAGCTTTAATGGTGGAAAGATAGAGAAACAGAGGGTCCCCTGGCTCTTCCAAATGAGAGAATGGGGAAGGTAAACTATTTCCCATACCTCCCACCCCCTATTTATAGCCTTCCACCAGCCCACTAATGGGCCTCTTCAAATCAGCCCATTATGGCTTAAAAACCTAAACAGTCAACTGTTGAACCCTTAAATAACGATTCATCCCAAACCGCTGAGCCAAATATTTAATGTAACCATTGTACGGAAAGGAAGTCATCATTTCCTTTCCAAAGGCATTGGTCTCACCACCTGATTCGACCTGAGTCAAAAGTTATTCCTTGTACGAGACTGACATGGGAAAAATGGTCACAAACAAAATTGGTAAAAATTATGGACATGTCTCACACCCCATAAGCAAAATATTAAAATATGAGAATGATCCAACCCTTAGGGAATAAAATAACAATATTTTACGATCCTCTGATATGTAAAATGCAAACTGTTACACCTCGGCAGATTCCGTTGCAAAGAGATCTTAAATCCGACTCGTCTAAGATGTCAAATACAACTGCCATAAGCCTAAGGGACGATCCTAGTTGATCTTCCGATGCTACAGCCACATTGAACCACTTCAAGAAAGAGCATAGAGTCTCTTCGATCTTCTGCTTAATCAATGTAAGAGTCATTATATTTTTGGGTCATGAAATGTGGACCCTGAGTTTCCCAACAAATCTAGCGATCAAAGTGTTCCAACTATTGACCGACTCCGACTTCAGCTGCTGAAACCACATAGTAGCAATATCAGTAGGGTAAAGTGGGAAACATTTAGCTATAACGTTGGTTCACTAACATGTTATTACTGATTCAGGACACTAGTTATTAAATCCTCTAACTACTAATTAAGGCTTCCGTCATTCACATATCCCAACAACACATAATAAAAGAGATAGTAAGCATCCACTTACTTCCTAGTAGGTATATGACATCTCGCTATTTAAGATCTTCTTGAGGCGGATCCCTATGTTACTATCAAACTAGCATTATTTTGAGTATTCTCTATTCACTAATACTTCTTTAAGGCAGGCGGACACCAATGATGAGGCATCACTTGACTAACCCAACTCCGAGGTGGACTCAAACCCAGTCATTTTCCTAACCTTTTAGAGAAATGGACCCATCAGACATTTCCTACTTTACACCCAATAAGACATTTAATACTGCGATTGGAAAAAAAATCCTATGATTACTTAATACTATATAAAAGCGGATCCTATGACTACTGTCCATACTTCAAAGGATAAATCCAAAAGGAAAGGGGTAATTCATAATCACATAATACCCCGAAATGTGGATCTAACCACTTAAGACTTTTGTTCAACTAAGTAGGCTACTGACACTCAATGACCTCTAGGTTTCTTCTTTCATAAGGGAGATGGATTATATGACGAGGAATCTAATGATCAATGATATCTCACATCAGTTGTACATATATCCGACTACAAGAAAGTGCATGCTTCTGTCGGATGATTCAACTATCCTCGCATCATCAACCTACTATGTTCAATGTAATGACCCACATTTTCAACCTTCGAAAATCAACATTTAATACATCAAAGTACTCAAATGATGGAATTTCAAACGTTGGAATCCGCATAGTCTGGGATTATAACACATTAGAACAACACAATGAAACAGAAATAAAATTTTCATTAATACAACATCTAGGTTACAAAGGGGTATGTCACAACTACAACATCCGAGTATACATATATCCAGTAATACTAAATACTAGATACAAAATAGAACAACGAAAACACACTATGATATCAGAAACACACTATGATATACTAGGTGAATTCAAAAATACCCATCTTAACCTCGGAAAGCTCCAAACCACAAAGCTCCAAATCCAAAAGACAACTTCATAGAAACTTCACAGAGAGACTCTTAAATGCTCCTACCATAAGGTGTGATAAACTCAATATATTTTTTATGTGTAGTAAAATTCACATTGATTTTTGGAAAATGAAGCTACCATAAGGTCTCATGGCACACACACAGTGTAAACGCACACATGGACAAGGATTCTTCTTACGATAACCAAAAATTCTTAATACGCGAAAACCATTTGATATTATTATTAGTGTTGAAAATCATTTCGCAAGTAAATATATCAATCCTAGCCCACCATATACTATGATAACATATAGTATATAATTAAAATCATGCGAGTTCGTAATGGAGCTTGGATTTCTAGAAAATGACCAGGCAAGGAGCTTCCTTATCCGAAGGGTACACTCTAGAGGGATGTCCCGATAACTCACTGGCTCTCTGCTAACGCAAAGTTAGATTATCCCTTTGCTAGATAACTTAGAGCATGCCTGAGTATGCCATCTCCCGATCGTTACCATTCTTTAACTAGGGTTCTGCAACATCCACATAGAAGAACTGGTCACACAAGTAATACCTGGGCTCCATACAATGGTACACTTTTTATCTAGAAGGAGATGACACCCCATATCCTCACTACATTTTCCTATTTTGGCCGGGTGTGAGGCTTGCCGAAGTCTAATTACACAAAGCTATGCTTCATTATGCCATGCTTTGATCATCAATATCTCATCACTTAGTATGACACACTGTCATTCTATAACATATATTTGATAATCACTAACCATAAAACCTTTGAGGTTATACGTCTCAAAGAAGGGTGCTAAGCTAAGAGAATAAATTCTCCGCTATCAATCAACAATATGTTAGTAAAGATCAATCACATATTACAAAATACAATGTTAGACCACATCCATATAAGTTCGTTCTGGGTCTGAACAAAACCAAGACACCTTATTCCTTGTCCAGAAAGGAAAGTGGACCTTGTAAATCCGAAAAATCTCCAAGTACGTCCGGTCTATTGCTACTATATACTCTCATAATAGGTGGCCACCCATCTGAGATATCAACAAGCATTCCTACGATGCGAAGATTCCCGGCCTTCAATCGTCGTCTTAAAATATCTCTTCTTCATCACATCATAATACTATTCGGAATAGTTTTCAGACATAAGTTCTGATCCCGGACTTCCCGAATAATATGCGTCATTTAAAAACAGTATGGATGTACCGGATTTCAGTTAACTCTCAACCCATCCCAACTTTGGAAACTTCTGTTCATCATTAAATCACTTCATTATTCATTTGAAATGGTTTAAAAAAGGTTTAATATCTATTATTAAGTCTAAACCCTTCAAAATCAATTATTAAGTAAAAAGCATTTCAAAAGAGTCATTATAAGTGTTACTAATAGGTCATTTAAACTAGTTTAATGAAAATAACTTTAAAACAATATATTTCCAATCCAAATTGCTTTGAAAACATTATTATGATTTATCAATTTTTTTCTCCATATTTTTAATAATTTTTATAAAACCGTTTTAGTTGATTTCCATATTTGGTCACTAAACTGCACTACCGCGATTTTTATCGAAAACGGTTTTGGACATAACTTGAAAATTATTCATTGAAATTGAGAAATTCTTTTTTCATTTGAAAAATACCGTAATAAGCTAGAATTTTTTTTTGTTTAGGGAAAATTCGATTTCAAACGAATCTGTTATGATAGTTTAAAGTCTGCGGTCGAAATTGGCGAGCTACTACTACGCGACAAGCTCTATTCTTTCCGTATTTTAGATTTATAATAAAAATAATTTGATTTACTTCCAAATAGTTTAAAATACCATTTAAAACAAATATAAGACTATTTCAAAACAATATTTCATAATTTCAACTTAAAATTGAAATATTCATTTTTAATTAATAGTATAATATAATTCAACTATTAAAACATTGTTATTTTCTAAAAATTAATTTTTTTAAAATTGAATTTTATAGAAAATAAATAATCTATAATCTATATGGAACAACTAATTTGAGTTAAAACACTTTCTATATAGCAAGATTAAACTTCAATTTCAAATCGACTTCAATTTTATTCGATTATACTTAAATACACAGTTTAGCATCAAAACCTTATTTAAGAAAATTCCATCCTTTACAATTTATTTTTCCAAATCACTCCAATTTTATTTTTATCCAATTCTGGATGTTAGATACCAACTTTCATTTTCCACAATGTTTAAATGAATAAAATATTCATTTACGTTACCCGATAAACACGAGACTTAACTAATATCCAAGTATTCCCACATAGGCGTGTGTAACATGGGTAGTATGAACTAGTATTACTACTAACAACCATTACAACAGTCATAGCATCCATATAACCATCACATAGCATGAATATCACAGTATCTACGTATAATCAATGCTTACACTATGTTTAATAGCTAATTAACCATCTATTACCACAATAAACCTATATAAGTGCAGAGTTTCTCACAGAGGGTTACACTCCACCAATCTTTACAGTAGTTCTGCCTAGCTATCTCGGATTGCTATGAACTGACTTCTGATTCACAGACTTTGACGATAATAATATTACTATTATTAAATAAAAATGTTTATTTTATTTTGAGGAGGCTGAAGTGGGTTATGCAGTGGTCGAACTTTGGCAAGGGAATGGGGGAGGTTTAGGTTGAGCTAGCGGTGGTGGTGATGGAAAGAAGGTAGCACAAGAAGGGGATAAGATATGGTCATGAATGGAGAAGGGGCGAGGTCGTGATGGGGTCAAGTTGGAGGCGCAAGGATGGGAGGACAGGCAGGCGAATGGCGGGGGAAAGAGGAGGAGGCAAGGCATAATTAATGGAGGAAGAGGAGGGGAAAGAAAAGAGAAGTAGGAGAGTTTCTATGCCATGGCAGCCATAGCCAAAGTGAGAAAGGAGGAGGAAGTAAGAAATGAATGAAGTGAATGGAAAAGAGGGGGTAAGGCCATTATTTATAGGAAATGAGGGTTAAGGAGGTAAGGACACATCATGCGACCCTTGTCCTTATCATATTAAAACCATGAGACTACCCTTTAAAACCATGAGTACATGCACATGGTTTCTACCTACCCATTTGTTACTATTTTGTTGCACTTTAATGTATTTCTAGTTTGTAATGCTTATAAGTTTGGTCATATTTCAATGTATACTTTACCGTTTAAAATCAAAAGATAATATATTTTAACAAAATACTTCCTAAATATATTTTATAATTCTAAACAACTTATCTATATTTATTTAAAATAATTCAAATTCAATTTATTTAATTTATAAATTCATCTAAATTAATTATTTAATTAATCAATAAATCCAGATAATTACATTTACCCCCTTAAAAGAATTTCGTTCTTGAAATTGCATAAGAAGGGAATACCTGAAAGGAAACACGTAAGGAAATGATTTACGGAAGGATTGAGATAGATAGGAATGTACCGTCGATAGTCATGGTGGAACTTTCGCATATTCTCTTCCGTTTCATGGGTACAATCCTTGGGGTCACCGCTCCATTGCACTTTAACTAACTTAGCAGTCTTATTTCTCAATCCCTTTTCATCTCGAGCGATAATCTTAATAGGCTCTCTTTTGACTGCTAGATTTGGAGTAATCTGTAAATCTTGTTGAGCGATTTCTTCAACAATCTGATTAAGGTCATGAACATATTTCCTCAAATTCGATGCATGGGAAACATCATGCACACTTGATAGTCATTCATGTAACTGAACTTTATATGCCAATAGTCCAACTCTTTCCAAAATAGGGAATGTCCCAATGTAGCGCGGTGCTAACTTTCCCGTTCCCCAAACGTTATAACTCAACACATTGGAGAAACCCTTAATAATATGGAATGTCCAACTATGAGTTCAAATGCTCTCCTTCTACGATCTGCGTTACACTTTTGTCGATCTTGGATCGTCTTTAACTTCTTAATCGTATCTAATTTTTCTGTGGCTTCTCTAATCATGTCTGGTCCGAGAACCAGTCTAGCTCCAGACTTAATCCAACAAATATGTGACTTACATGGATGTTAATATAATGCTTCGAAAGGCGCTATCTTATTAATAGCCTGATAAATATTATTATAAGAAAATTCAACCAAAGGCAAATAATTCTCCCACGATCCTACGAAATCAAGAACATATGCTCATAATAGATCTTCTAAAATCCTGTTAATTCTTTCCCTATATCCATCCGTTAGAGGGTGATAAGCGTATTGAATTAGAGTCTCATTCCCAAAGCATCTTGAAAATCGTCCCACAAAATTCTAAGGAAAATTGGATCCTGTCACTTACTATGTTGCCCAGTATCCCATGCAATCAGGTAATCTCTAACTCTGCCATGCTTGCAGCAGATCTAGTAGGTTTTATTGGAATGAAATTGGCACTTTTGGTTAGATGATCTATAATGACCCAACTTCTTTTGTTTCCTTTGAGAGATCTATGCAATCCGTCAATGAAATCCATGGAGACATGGTTCCATTTCCAGTTTGGAATTTGCAGAGGAAGGAGTAATCCTATCGTCTTCTGTTGATTGCTCTTGATTTGCTAGCATGTAGCACAATCGCTGACATAAATAGACACGTCCCTATTCATTTTTCTCCACCCAAGTGTGCATTTAACATCTCGATACATTTTATTAACTCTAGAGTGGATGCTAAACCTGGACTTGTGACATTCCTCTAGTATTTTTTTCTTGGAGTCTTTTGTGTTTGGAACAAAAATTATTCCCTTTAACCTCAAAAAGCCTTTGTCATCAATTTCAAAACTAGAATTCTTGCCTTGTTTTATATTCACAGCTACTCTTTGTAAAAATCTTTCTTCTCCCTGCTTACTAGAAATATTTTAAATAAGAGTTGGGCCATAACAAGGTAAGTAATGACATCGTATTTCCTACTTACAGCATCAGCTACAACGTTGGCTCTTCCAGGTGTATATTGGATATCCAGATCATCAGATACTATAATTTCAACCAACACTGCTATCTCAAACTCAATTATTTTCGAGTGAATAAATACTTTAGAAGCTTGTGGTCAGTGCACAATTCAAACTTTTCTTTTAATAAATAGAGCTTTTAAATATTTAGAGCAAGTATTATAGCTAGAAGTTCTATGTCATGAGTAAGGTAATTCCTTTCATGAGGTCTTAATTGTCTGCTTGCATAGGCAATTGCTTTGCCCTCTTGCATTAGAATTGTGCCAAATCCTTCTTTGCACGCATCCATATAAACTGATAGTCCTTTATTTCCATTAATAATAGCCAAAATTGGAGTGGATGTCAATCTCTTCTTTAGCTCCTGAAAGGCTTCTTCACACTTTAGGGACCAGAATTTTTTTGCATCTTCATTGTTAACTTGGTCAGGGGAGAAGCTATCCTTGTAAAATCTTTAACAAACTTTTTGTAATAGCCTGCTAATCCTAAGAAACTATGGATTTCCTTTAGCGTTGTAGGCTGCTTCCAGTCTAGAATAGCAGAGATTATCATTGGGTTTACTGAAATTCCTCTCTCTGATGCAATATGACCAAGGAACTTTACCTCTCTTTCCTAGTAATGACATTTAGAAAGTTTTTCTTTTAGAATATCGTCGATGAAAACTAATACAAATTTATTCAATACTTCTGTAACACCCCACTTCCATTAAGGTCACTCACAAAGGGAATGCCTTAACTTTGGTGGAGCGTTTTAGTAGACAGAACATAAATTTACAAGACAGATAAACAATACTAAAGAAATTATAACTTTATTACAGCGGAAAACAGAAATCAGTTTGGTTACATCTTTACCAAAAACTCAAGTACATAAATATCAGTCTTGTTCAGAAAATCATCAGAGTACAAAACTGTAAAATCATAATCCCCACAGAAGCTGCCATAAAGAGTCAAGCCATACTTTAAGCACTCTAAGTACTTCAAGCAGAAGAAATACGGATCAAGCTAAAGTATTCCCTCCTTGGAAAACCTGGGGGGGAATGGAAGAAAAAGGGGCGAAAACAAGCAAGGTCAGACATAAAGTCTGGCAAGTCCAGTTACTTTCAGCATATGAACAGATAATAATAATTATGACATGAAAATAAGCTGGATAAGAGATAATAGTAACAGGAGCAGTAGATGTACTTAGGTTAAACAGAAGAAACATAATAATATTACTTTTCATTTCTCTGCACTAATACTAGTATAACAGGATTAGGTGTCACCCCAATGCCTAAACTGAAACAGAAACGGGAACAAAATAATTTCCACAGAAGAGAATGCTAGTAATGGGCCTTTACCACCCCAATAGAAACAGACAGAAACAGAATGATAATAATGGGCCTTTACCACCCGAACATAAACAGACAGAAACCGAGTGCTAATAATGGGCCTTTACCACCCGAACAGAAGGTACAGAAACAGATTAATCCCTACGGAAACGGAATGTAGAATTAGGTGTACACTAGTAAATGGGCCTTTACCACCCGAACAGACGGTACCACGCAGAAACAGACAGGTGTTGCCACCCAACAGAAACAAACGGTACCAACAGAAACAGACAGAACTAAGTGTACCCTAAAACCCTACCCTAAGCGATCGGCTCCCTAATACATAAAAACCCTGTGTCGGCCCCATAGAAGGATGCATCACTCCCTAAAGTGACAACCAATTTGCACAGAACTATTTACAGATGTCACGGCGTCTTACATCCTCAGAGGCAGACCGGGATGCATGCACGCACATGACGCGGTTGGAACGCACCATCAACACCCCTCGCCATTATCAGAATGAACTGCTTATAATTAGTTCAGTAAGTGTGCCCGGACCCTACCTACTGTTGGGTCAAAGTTCGATACCAGAAAGGGTTACTGACTAATATGGGTCCCGAACAACAGATGACACAAGTAATTTCCCTCCTAACCTTGTGTCCCCAGACTAACAGATTTCAGATTAACTTGTTTATAAGTTCAGACATACAGAGTTCAGATCAACTAGTTCACAGATCAGACAAGTTTCAGACTAACGGATCAAATATACAGATTTAACAGATTTACTGATTTGTCTAACTTTGTAATTGGGCCTACAGATTCACGAAACAGGTTGGTTAAATTCATTAGTCCAATTGGTTTAACCCTACCCACCCAACACATTTTAGACATCATACTTATCTCAGATTTGTATCAATTAAAAATTAACGCGCAGACCTCTCACATTAGACTAATAGTTTGCGGCCACTTGTTAGGCCGGTTGGTTCCGGGCAGGTTTCTGCCGCAAACTGACTCTAACCTCGGGTTTCAAGCACGTTACGACTAACTTCTCACATTAGAATTTGTGTCCACTGGATGTGCCGGGCGGTTCCGGGCAGGATTACGCCACAAACTCTTTCTAACCTCGAGTTAGCTATGTTTCATGTTTAGCCAATGCATTCATTCACAGACTGTGCCAATATCAGACTAATCATTCTAATTTAACAAATCAACTTCTGTACGAGTTACAGCATATTATTCGAGGTTCTATTAACAAGTTTTGCTCAATTTTAAATCGAGCCTACAGATTTACATACTTCAAATTTTAGCATTTCAGTTCCAACAGATTACGCCATTCAACAGACTAAACAGATAACAGATCTTGCAGATTAGGCGATTTAGCAGGTCTAGCAGATAAGGAAATTTTAACATAATTAGCAAATTAGGCAATTCAATCTAATTAGCAGTTTAGGAAATATAACAGAACTAGCGGATTAGGCAATATAACAGATTTAATCATTCCTTAAAGTTTCATTGACATATCTTGCCTAATTATAAATTTATCCTAAACTTACATGCCCAAATCAAGGTCATAATTCATAATACAATATATGCCCCAAATTTTAGCCTTAATATTCCCATTTACAGTTCATGTCAAAACTAGATTTAATATTCTAGTTTACCATTTATGTCCAGGACTAATACACATGTAAATCATTCTCTATTATAGCCAATTCAGATTATGCCAACATATTTGCTATGCCAAATTAACTTAATTAAGCTACGCCCAATCCCCGTATAACATGTTTCCACAAGTTCTCTAAATACTCATGAAATGGCCCTAGAAAAAGGAATAGGGGATAAGCACAAGAAAGAATAGGCATGCAATAATGAACCAAATACAATGATAATGGCCCCTCTAGGCTCGATGTACATAACAGTGAATGGGAATAAACTAGCAAAGTCACATACTAAATATGAGATCTAACATCATTAAGGGAATAGGCATAAGAAACTAACTACAATAGTTATAGGCAACTAACCACAATAGTCATGGGCGACTAATTACAATAGTTTCTTATTCAATGTCATAGGCAATAGTCCCATAGGCAATAGTCTCATAATCAATGAATCATAGTCATAGGCAATAGTTTCATGTCCAATTATGCATTATTATTTGTCCCAAAATTTAGCGTTCGTGCGTTAATCTCTTATGAGATGTGGCGCAGGCTCGTGGTAGCCTGGCTATAGAACAGAAAGAAGAAAGAGATACAGAATAAAATATATCCGAACAGAACGTACACAACCTCAAATTCAGATTTACAATCATGTCACAATTATAGTTACAGTTTATAGCAGAAAATAACTGTACTTGCATTTCGTGGTTTTAAGAAAGGATAATAAACTGTTGTTGATGCAGAAATGCTGAATTATTGCTCTTTAATTATTGTTGTATCTCTAAACTTTTAGCTTTTAATTCTGTTCAGGTTGGAAGAAGATGCATCAGTCCAAGTTTTGATTCCAGCAGAGTAGCGACGCCATTTTTATTTTTAATTAGAATAGAGGCAGAATATAGACAGAATGAAATTATGTAGAGAAAATGAGGCTAGGGGCTGTTTATATAGGTTTAGGAGGATGAATCTAGACAGAAAACGAGACCGGATACATCAGAATGAACCAGGTTCAAAAACTGGGTTTCGGGAGTAGGTCGACTCCCTAGTCAACCTGGTCATGGGGAGGTCGACACCCCAGTCGACTCCCCAGTCGACCTGGTTGGGGGGGGGGGGAGGGGTTGACTCCCCAGTCGACCTGGGTATATGGGCGGGAATTTTCCTGCCAGCCTTCTCTGGGTTTGAATTTCGATTTTTTGGCTTTATTTTCGAGCTGTTTTATTTTATTTAAATTCCTAAAACTTTGAAGGGTCATAACTTGGTCATACGTACTCCGTTTTTCGAAAACTCGGACTTGTTTTCAAGCAGAATTTCAAGGCGAACGCAATGGAGCAACTCATTTCCCTTGATTCTTATTTTTAAAAATTAATTATTCTCTGATTTGTTACTTATACGTTCACAGAAAATACGGGGTGTTACATTCTCCCCTCCTTAAAGGATTTCGTCCCCGAAATCTTCAAGTTAAGAAGAATGTGTCCTACCATTCAGTCATCCATCTACTCAACTGTCATCCACAAGCATCCAATGTCCTTAGTAAACTTCTAATGTTGTATGAACGTATGCAAAAGTGTGTGTATACGTTCCTTATCTAATGCAAAAATCAGGCGGTCCACTGATTCAGTTGACCTCCTTAATGCGAATTATGTCAGTGTCATGAGTCCAACTTGTATGCAATTTTCCTATTTGATACATATTATTCTTATATGAGTGACAACCATTCATTCATATGCAACATCCATGTGATGAGTCAATTATTTTGCATCCACAGAAATTGAAAATGCTCACACATCCATATGCAGTATGAGAGTGTTTTCGAGCCGATCTAGTGCCTAGTGTATGTATATGCATCCACGAGCAACCACTAGCAACCACTTGCATCCACTTGCAACCATCAAACATAACATGTCTCAAACACATGTTTACATCCATAGGATTCCTATCTATAGGTCGAAGACTCGATTGATAGGTTACAGTCGAGTGATGGGAGCGAGTGCAGATAAAAAAAAACTTGGTTTCCATTAGACCTTGGTTGAGAGACAAATTCCCCTAAGTATCAACCCCGAAGACCGAAAGCAACATTAGATTGACACCCAGAGGATTACCCTCTTTAGACAATGTCAAAACTGGAAATCTCAACCTTATCAGAAATATTCAGATATTTACAGATTACCGGTACAGATCAGATTACTGAATGATTCTTAGGAAACTAAGCATGATAAAAACCCAGAATGTATGCGTCATAGTCAACTTAACGCTCAACACAGATACTCAACTTACCACGCTTAGATGAGTCATAACCCTTATGGGTCTGAGTCTACAGCGGAATCAGAAACAATACTAGTATTCAAGTGCAGAGTATCGATTATAGAATCGAAATGCCAGAATAAGAAAAGAGTTTTAACTCAAAAAGAAATTAAACCTCCTACAGAAAGTTTTCCTATTTCTATCTTATCCACTAGCCTCGAGAGTGTTCGCCTGCCTTCCAGAAGTTGGTCCTGCCCTCTGCCCTTGCCCTCGTTTCTTCGGACAGTCCCTAGTGAAGTGTCCCATCTCACCCCAGTTGAAGCAAGTTCCCTTTCTTTTTCTGCAATCCTTGTTCAGATGAGTCGAGCTTCCACAAGTAAAGCACTTTTTCTCCTTCTTATCTTCAGACTTTTCACCTTTCTTTTGTGTTTCCTTTTTGGGCCATGCTTTCTTGTTCTGTGGTTCTTCCTTCTTTGCCTCTTTCTTGTCGTTGTCTTCCTCGTTCAGTAGTGCCATATCCACCAATCTCTCGTAAGTCGCTCCCATGGGTACATGGGTCATGGCTAGGCTGTGCAGTGGCTCATTCAATCCTTTAACAAAGCGGAGAGCCTTTTTATGCTGGGTGTTGACTAAATCTAGTCTGAACCTAGCCAGTTGGTTGAACTGGTTGACGTATTCCTTGACCGTCATACTTCCTTGCTTAAGAGATAAGAACTTTTCCAGTTGTAGACTTCGTTCCGCTTGCGAGAGGAATTTTGTCTCAAACCTTGTTCTGAAATCCATCCATGTTTCAACCTGCCTCTCGGCGTTAGTGACTTCCCACCAATAGGAAGCTTCGTCCTTGAGCAACCATACCACCAATTGTACCTTCTGCCTATCGTCCACCTCGAAAATAACAAATAGATCCTCAGTTTCTTTGAGCCAGTTCCTCGCTTCTACGAATGATTCAGTTCCCTTGAAATCCTTTCCACCCATAGCCCTAAAATCTTTACAGATCTTTGAAAAAGCAATTGCACGAGGAGGGGGCGGAGGAGGAGGGATCGCTGCAGCCGGAGGAGGAATACCTGCTGGGCCTACATCGTTGGCCCTAGCCTCTAAGTACCTCCTGAACCAGCCAGGTGTTAGCACGTCCTCTGGAAAGTTAAGATTCCCAGACATGCTGGAATGAAAGAAAAAGATTTAAAACAGAGAACTGAAAAGATAGATATATGGCTTTTTTTAGGGATTATGTTTTTCAAAAATAAGCTTTACTTTTGAAAATACTTCCTTTTTAAAACCTTTTTGAAAATAGTTTTCAAAACTTTTTATCAAATCTGGTAACCTTCAGCTCTGATACCAAGTGTAACACCCCACTTCCATTAAGGTCACTCATAAAGGGAATGCCTTAACTTTGGTGGAGTGTTTTAGTAGATAGAACATAAATTTACAAAACAGATAAACAATACTAAAGAAATTATAACTTTATTACAGCGGAAAACAGAAATCAGTTTGGTTACATCTTTACCAAAAACTCAAGTACATAAATATCAGTCTTGTTCAGAAAATCATCAGAGTACAAAACTGTAAAATCATAATCCCCACAGAAGCTGCCATAAAGAGTCAAGCCATACTTTAAGCACTCTAAGTACTTCAAGCAGAAGAAATCCGGATCAAGCTAAAGTATTCCCTCCTTGGTAAACCGGGGGGGGGGGGGGACGGAAGAAAAAGGGGCGAAAACATGCAAGGTCAGACATAAAGTCTGGCAAGTCCAGTGACTTTCAGCATATGAACAGATAATAATAATTATGACATGAAAATAATCTGGATAAGAGATAACAGTAACAGGAGCAGCAAATGTACTTAGGTTAAACAGAAGAAATAGAATAATATTTCTTTTCATTTCTCTGCACTAATACTAGTATAACAGGATTAGGTGTCACCCCAATGCCTAAACTGAAATAGAAACGGGAACAGACTAATTTCCACAGAAGAGAATTCTAGTAATGGGTCTTTACCACCCTAACAGAAACAGGCTGCTAATAATGGGCCTTTACCACCCGAACAGAAACAGATAGAAACAGAGTGCTAATAATGGGCCTTTACCACCCGAACAGAAGGTACAGAAACAGAAACAGATTAATCCCTATGAAAACGGAATGTAGAATTAGGTGTACACTAGTAAATGGGCCTTTACCACCCGAACAGACGGTACCATGCAGAAACAGACAGGTGTTGCCACCTAACAGAAACAGATGGTACCAACAGAAACAGACAGAACTAAGTGTACCCTAAAACCCTACCCCAAGCGATCGGCTCCCTAATACATAAATACCCTGTGTCGGCCCCACAGTAGGGTGTATCACTCCCTAAAGTGACAACCAATTGGCACAGACCTATTTACAGATGTCAAGGCGTCTTACATCCTCAGAGGCAGACCGGGATCCATGCATGCACAGGACCCAGTTGGAACGCACCATCAACACCCCTCGCCATTAGCAGAATGAACCGCTTATAATTAGTTCAGTAAGCGTGCCCGGACCCTACCTATTGTTGGGCCAAAGTTTGATACCAGAAAGGGTTACTGACTAATATGGGTCCCAAACAACAGATGACACAAGTAATTTCCCTCCTAACCTTGTGTCCCCAGACTAACAGATTTCAGATTAACTTGTTTACAAGTTCAGACATACAGAGTTCAGATCAACTAGTTCACAGATCAGACAAGTTTCAGACTAGCGGATCAGATATACGGATTTAACAGATTTACAGATTTGTCTAACTTTGTAATTGGGCCTACAGATTCACGAAATAGGTTTGTTAAATTCATTAGTCCAATTGGTTTAACCCTACCCACCCAACACGTTTTAGACATCATATTTATCTCAGATTTGTATCAATTAAAAATTAACGCGCAGACCTCTCACATTAGACTGATAGTTTGCGGCCACTGGTTAGGCCGGTTGGTTCCGGGCAGGTTTCTGCCGCAAACTGAGTCTAACCTCGGGTTTCAAACACGTTATGACTAACTTCTCACATTAGAACCTATTTTTTGCGGCCACTGGATGTTTCGGGCGGTTCCGGGCAGGATTACGCCACAAACTCATTCTAACCTTGAGTTAGCCATGTTTCATGTTTAGCCAATGCATTCATTCATAGACTGTGCTAATATCAGACTAATCATGCTAATTTAACAAATTAACTTCTGTATGAGTTACACATATTATTCGAGGTTCTATTAACAAGTTTTGCTCAATTTTAAATCGGGCCTACAGATTTACATACTTCAAATTTCAGCATTTCAGTTCCAACAGATTACGCCATTCAACAGACTAAACAGATAACAGATCTTGCAGATTAGGCGATTTAGCAAGTCTAGCAGATAAGGAAATTTTAACATAATTAGCAGATTAGGCAATTCAATCTAATTAGCAGTTTAGGCAATATAACAGAATTAGCGGATTAGGCAATATAACAGATTTAATCATTCCTTAAAGTTTCATTGACATATCTTTCCTAATTATAAATTTAGCCTAAACTTTCATGCCCAAATCAAGGTCATAATTCATAATACAATATATGCCCCAAATTTTAGCCTTAATATTCCCATTTACAGTTCATGTCAAAACTAGATTTAATATTCTAGTTTACCATTTATGTCCAGGACTAATACACATGTAAATCATTCTCTATTATAGCCAATTCAGATTATGCCAACATATTTGCTATGCCAAATTAACTTAATTAAGCTACGCCCAATCCCCGTATAACATGTTTCCACAAGTTCTCTAAATACTCATGAAATGGCCCTAGAAAAAGGAATAGGGGATAAGCACAAGAAAGAATAGGCATGCAATAATGAACCAAATACAATGATAATGGCCCCTCTAGGCTCGATGTACATAACAGTGAATGGGAATAAACTAGCAAAGTCACATACTAAATATGAGATCTAACATCATTAAGGGAATAGGCATAAGAAACTAACTACAATAGTTATAGGCAACTAACCACAATAGTCATGGGCGACTAATTACAATAGTTTCTTATTCAATGTCATAGGCAATAGTCCCATAGGCAATAGTCTCATAGTCAATGAATCATAGTCATATGCAATAGTTTCATGTCCAATTATGCATTATTATTTGTCCCAAAATTTGGCGTTCGTGCGTTAATCTCTTATGAGATGTGGCGCAGGCTCGTGGTAGCCTGGCTATAGAACAGAAAGAAGAAAGAGATACAGAATAAAATATAACAGAACAGAACGTACACAACCTCAAATTCAGATTCACAATCATGTCACAATTATAGTTACAGTTTATAGCTTAAAATAACTGTACTTGCCTTTCGTGGTTTTAAGAAAGGATAATAAACTGTTGTTGATGCAGAAATGCTGAATTATTCCTCTTTAATTATTGTTCTAGCTCTAAACTTTGATTTGAGATTTGATTTAGCTTTTAATTCTGTTCAGGTTGGAAGAAGATGCATCAGTCCAAGTTTTGATTCCAACAGAGCAGCGACGCCATTCTTATTTTTAATTTGAACAGAGGCAGAATATAGACAGAATGAAATTGTGTAGAGAAAATGAGGCTAGGGGGCTGTTTATATAGGTTTAGGAGGACAAATCTAGACAGAAAACGAGACCGGATACATCAGAATTAATCAGGTCCAAAAACTGGGTTTCGGGAGCAGGTCGACCCCCAGGCCGATTCCCCAGTCGACCTGGTCATGAGGAGGTCGACACCCCAGTCGACCTGGTTGGGGGGGTTGACTCCCCAGTCGACCTGGGTATATGGGCGGGAATTTTCCCGCCAGCCTTCTCTGGGTTTGAATTTTGAATTTCTGGCTTTATTTTCGAGCTGTTTTATTTTATTTAAATTCCTGAAACTTCGGAGGGTCATAACTTGGTCATACGGACTCCGTTTTTCAAAAACTCGAACTCGTTTTCAAGCAGAATTTCGAGACGAACGCAATGGCGCAACCCATTTCCCTTGATTCTTATTTTTTAAAATTAATTATTCTCTGATTTGTTACTTATACGTTCAAAGAAAATACGGGGTGTAACAACTTCACGGAACACTCGTATCATTAAATCTAAAAAATAGGCAGGGGCATTTCTCAATCTGAATGGCATTACTAACCATTCATAAAATGTATAGTCAGATGGATTACATCCTCGACGATTCTAAGCTAATGAAAATTGGCAGCTAAGTCCATTTTCGAGAAAAATCGGACGCCACTTAACTTGTGATGACCCTAGATTTCCGGTACTCTTTGAGCTGACCAAACAACATCAGTCCAACCCAGATTGTACTGGAAACTCAGATTGTGACACCCCATGTCCATTAATGTCACTCTTTATCAGAATGCATTAAGTTTCGTGAAGCGTTATAGGTAAACAAAAACAGAAACATCACATGATAGGTATAAAATAACAGCAAAATTAAAAAATTTATTAAATATAAAAGCTTCGTAGTTCAAACCCAATTACATAATAAGTATGAAATACTGAAAACTCGTTACATCAACATAAAACTTCTATCTTGTAACATAATCATCTTTAGCGTACAATAATACATAAAAGGAGCATAATCCCCGAAATATAGCCATAGAAGAGAAGATATGAAATTAAGCGGTACATCTAAGTAGCTCCATGCAAAATGAAAGAAGAATCCTGATCAAGCTTGAGTATTCCAACCCTGAGAACTTGGGGAGGGGGGGAGGGGAACGGAAGAGAGAGAAGAGGAAATAAAACGGGTCAGACATAAAGTCTGGCGAGTCCATTTACTTTTATCATATAAATAATTAAAAGCATCATGACAGGCATATAAACTAGAGAGTGAGATAACCATGTCATAAGGTAGGTATAACATCGTAAACAGGATTGTGCTTCTTTAATATACTTATCTGCACCATTACTAGTATCACAAGAATAAGATGATCCCAACAAGTACAAGATGGTAGACTTAGGTGTACTTCTAGTGAGAGGTTTTATCCCATACAATAACATGTAGCCCAACAGAACTGACAGGTGTTACCCCCAGCGATAATAACGGGCTCCTAAACAAGCAAGACTAGATGTACCCTAATTACTACCGCCAATCAATTGGCTCCCTAACTCGTAGATACCCTGTACTAGCCCCATAGTTGGATGTATCACTTCCTACCGTGGCAATCCATTGTTTACAAGATGCGCACAAACCATATCTACAAGTATTATGACATCTTAAACCTCCCTGGAATCCGGACTCGTGCACGCACATGACCCCGTCGGAATATGCCACCACACCGTCCCTTGGATGGACCTCTTACAACCAACTCAATAAGCGTGCCCTGACCCCGACCTAGTTCGGGGTTCTCCGTTTAATACCAAGACAGGTTACTGACTGATACAGATCCCCCATACCGGATGATACAAGCTTCCCCCTAGGCTTGCATCCCCACTACTGGGATTTCAACAAGTTATGCCTACTAGTTAAATCAAGATTGCATAACCCCGACAGGTTAAGTTTGTCTAGTTTATATGTATAAACCGTCCCCACACATTTAACAAGATTAACTTAACCCTCCCACTGATTCAAGCAAGTTTACTTAACCCCTACTAAAGTTGACAGGTTCATGTAACCCTCACAGATTCAAATAGGTTAAGTATTACAAGTTTATTACCATTTATTCATTTATGGTTATTAATGTGCTGGACCTCCTACATTATGTCAACCACTTGTGGATGCCGGATATGCCGGTTGAGTCCGGGCAGACTTCTACCACAAGTCGGACTTAACCTCGTGTCTTAGCACCATTACGTGTACATTTATGCACTTAGACCCCTCATATTAGATTCACCACTTGTGGACGCTGAATATGCCGGGCGGTTCCGGGCAGGATCTACAACAAGTGTAATCTAACCTCGTGTCTAAGCGCGGTGATAGGTTCTAGTTACTGCAAATCTAGGCATGTTCATTACTAACCAATTTTTCATGTTTATTATGCCCCAAATCCCTTTTTGATCTACGATATAAGTTATGCTCCAGATTAAGGTTTAGATTAAGATATAGATTATGCCCCCAAATCTTAAGTTTTAGCCCAAGGTACAAATTATGCCCAAAATTCCCAATTATGTTTTACAATATGATTATGCCCCAAATTATCATTCCCAATCGTTCCCAATTTCGTGCACTCGCGTATTTCAGCGATAGGCCTAGGCTCGAAGGTAGCCCGACTATATAAACAAAAAGGGAAAGATGGAGAGAAGAGAACAAGAATAGGCATAGTAAATAAAACTGGCATATGATGATAGAATTGGTCATACTAACAGAATAGGCATACAGTGACATGATTAGGCAAATTAACAAAATAGGCATATGGTGACATGATTATGCAAACTAATAGAATAGGGATATCATGAATAGGCATATGATATCTTAGCAGTAAATTAGGTATACAAGTAATGGAAGATCTGTTATGATTCAGATTTCTAATAAGCATAGGCTTAGATCCAAACTTATAAACATGTCAAGATTACATTTTAGTGTTTATATTTAAAAGCAACATAAACTCACTATGATTGGATCTAAAGAATAGAGGATTGATTGTAGATGATGTAGCACAGATCCTTGAATATGTATAACTTGGTGTTGAAGAAGAATAGTCTAATTCGAACTGAGTTGGGGCAGCACCTCATTGTCTCCATTGTTTTTGGTGAATAAAAACAATGAGAGTGAGGTCCTATTTATAGCCTAAGGTCAAGGAATTTCTCTCAGAACTGTGTCCAGGTGCATGACAGGAATCTGCTCGGATCTCGGTGGGGTCGACCCCGGGGTCAACATAGGGGTCGACACCCTCGTTATGGGGTCGGCCCATGGGGAATGGGGTCGACCCCTAACGGGACGATTTCCCCCTTCCCCAGCGTCATTTGATTTTGAATTCTGGGTATTATTTATTTATATATAAATGGCTTATATGTATATAAACTTCAAACCTTAATATCTTCTTCATACGATGCCCGTTTTACGGAAACTTAAGTTCTATCCTAAGTAGAATTCCGAGACGAATGCCATGGCATGGTCCATTTTACTTAATTCCCAATATTTAATTAAGTATTTTCAAGTTTATCATTATATTTTTTTTTTAAAATTATGGGGTGTTACATTCTCCTCAGCATAAAGGATTTTGTCCTCAAATCTCTAAGTTAAGAAGAATGTATATCCTAACATCAACATCCACCTACTCATTCATCAATCACAGGCACTCATTGTCCTTAAAATATTTCTATTGCTTATATGAACATATGCAAAGTTGTGTGTATATGTCCTTATACTAATGTGAAAGATCAGGCGGTCTACTGATTCAGTTGACCTCCTTAATGCAATGTATGTTAGTGATTCGAATCCAACATTTATGCAAATAATCCTATTATAACATGTAAGTTCTATTTGTGTGCACAATCATTTATCTAAATGTAACATCCTGGCACACCCACTTTCATCCATTAAAAGAAGAAAAATATGCATACGCATCCATATGCAGTATGAGCGTGATTGAGCCGATTTAGTGCTTAATGTGTGTGTTTATGCATCCATAAGAAACCACTAGCAAACACTTTAATCTATAAATCATAACATGTCTTAGACACATCACACATGTTTACATCCATTGGATTCCCTACCTAAAGGTTGAAGATTTGATTGATATGATATAATTAAATTATAGAAAGAAGCATGAATAAAAGCTTTGGAAAAGAAGTTAAGAACATACCCCTGAAAAGGAAAGGGTATGAAGCGCGAATCTTGTTTTCAGTCTCCCAAGTTGCATCCTCTTGGTCATCTCCCCACTAAACTTTCATCAACTTGACCTCTCGGTTGCATAGCTTCTTACCTCCGATCCATGAATACGGGTAGGAACTCGTCTAACTGTCGCCTCCTGTTCTACCGCTACTTCCTCAAGTATACTCGGATCAACTACTTCTGTGGTATCATGCAAGCACTTCCATAAATGAGAAACGCGGAAAACATCATAAACGCTGGACAGTCTCTCTGGTTGATTTACTCTATAAGCCATTTGCCCAATTCTTTCTGTTATGGAAATGGCCCTACAAATCTCGGTGCCAACTTCCCTATAGATCCAAAACGAACAACATTCTCAAAGGTGATACCTTGATGAAAACCATATCTCCTGCCTCAAACTCAATGTCAGTCCTTCTCCTATTTGCGTAGGATTTCCGCCTGTCCTAAGCTGTCTTCATGCACCTACGAATAAGATCAATCTTCTCTGAAGTCTCCATAATCATCTCAGGTCCAAGTAGAAGCCTTTCTGTAGATTCCCACCAAAAAGTCAGTGATCTACTGGTTCGTCTGTACAAGGCTTCAAAGGGTTCCATGCCAATACTAGCTTGATAACTATTGTTGTAGGCGAACTCTACCAAAGAAAGATGCTCTTCCCAAGTCCCTCCGAAGTCTAAGATACACAATCTTAAAAGATCCTCAAAAACTATATTCATCCTTTCCATCTATCCATTGGTCTGAGGTTGATACGCGGTGCTCAAACACAACTGTGTATCTCATGCCTCTGGCAAGCTCCTCCAAAACTCACTGGTGAATATGGGGTCACGATCACTCACAATACTGGAAGGTACTCCATGTAGACGGACTATCTCATGAAGATAAATTATTGCCAACCATCATGCTATCCTCTTACTCTTAACAGGAATGAAATGAGTGATCTAAGTAAGCCTGTCAACTACAACCCAAATACTGGTGTTTCCTTTCCTTGATCTAGGCAAACCATCAATGAAATCCATAGAGACACTCTCCCACTTACAGTGTAGGACTTCCAAAGGGTGATGGAAACCACTTGGCTTCCTTTGCTCAACTTTGACTTGTTGGAAAATCAAACTTTCTTCATCCCAGCCCTAAAGAAAACCCTCTTCATATCTCGATACATCTTATCACTGCCTGGATGAATAGACATCCTAGAATAATGGGCTTCCTCAAGGACTTTCTTTCACTAACTCCCAACTCTAGGAACGCAAAGCCTTCCATCTCCTCGCAACCACCCTCTATTATCTGTGGAATATCTACTGAGGTGACTGGAAGTCTCCCCTCTACTGAGCGTATCCAGGATTTCTGCTAGCTGTAGGTTATCTCACTGGGAAATTATTTTCTGGTCCAACAGATTAGGTCACACCTCTAACGATGTCAATAAACCAGGTGTAAACTCGGTGGAGGGTCTAAAATCAAAAGTCGATATAAACTCCAAGCTTTTCCTCTCCACAAACATAGGACTCAAAGTCATCCTCTACCTACTCAATGCGACATCCACCACTTTATCCTTGCCAGGGGTATAAGCAATCTCAAAGCCATAGGACGCTAGGAACTCCATCCATCTTTGTTGCCATAAATTGAGATCCTTCTGCGAGAATAAGTACTTGAGAGATTTATGATCGGTGGACAACTCAAACTTCTCTCTTAGTAGATAATGGCACCAAGTCTTAAGTGTGAATACTATGGCAGCTAACTCTAAGTCATGGGTAGGGTAGTTCTTCTCATGAACTCTTAACTGTCTACCTTCATAACATACTACCATTCCCTCTTGCATCAGAACTGCACCAAGCCCTGTACCATATGCATTAGTGTATACTGTGAACACTTTGTTCCCATCAGACAAGGTTAAGACTGGGGCTGTTGTCAGAGCCCTCTTCAATTGCTGGAAAGCATCCTTACAGTCTATACTCCAAGAAAATGTCAGATTCTTCTTCGTCAGTCTGGTGAGTGGGGCTGATATCTTTGCGAAGTCCTTAATGAACTTCCTATAATTGCCCGCTAAACCAAGAAAGCTCCTCACCTCCGTTGAATTCTTTGGGATCTGCCAATCTTGAACTGCTACTACCTTCGGGGGATCTACTGGTATCCCATCTTTAGAGACCACATGCCTTATAAATTTCACTTCTTTTCTCCAAAAATGACATTTGGAGAATTTTGCCTTAAGCTGGTGCGCACAAAGAGTTTTCAAAACCTCCCTCAAATGTGGGGCATGCTCTTCCTTGTTATTCAAGAAAATCAAGATGTCATCAACAAAGACCACAATGAACTTATTTAGAAATTCCTGAAACACCCTACTCATCAGATCAACAAAATAGGTGGGTGCATTCGTCAACCCCAAAGGCACGACGAGCCACTCGAAGAAACCGTCTTGAGTTCTAAAAGTGGTTTTGTCTATACTGTCCTCGGTCACCCACTACAACAAAAGACACTTTTCGCAACAGGCGATATCTGTTGCAATAGACCTATTGCAACAAGCCTGCGCCTGTTGGTATAGCCGAAGTTGCAAAAAGTCCACAACATTTTCTACCTGTTGCAATAAGATGTAGCGATATACTTTTTTGCAACAGGCTTTTGCTGTTGCAACAAATCATTTTGCAACAGTATATGCCTGTTGCAATAGATCCACAAATCTATAAAAAAATATTACAGCTTATAGATATTACATATTAAATGTATTCATTTTAGTAATAGTGTATATCACAAAATGAAATAAATAAATCAAAATTTTATTTTAACAGTTTTAATAGTACAAACAATTACAACAAAAATCTCTACAATTTTCATACACCATTCACACAACACATTTTTTCCAAATAAAGCATTTTCTGATCATATTTCTACTCTATCATACATATACTATAATAAGAAAATAAATATCATCGGTTCACCAGAACAAATCTTTGGTTCATGCTCCAAGTTGGTTGTTGATCATGAACATGCTCCAAGTTTGTTGTTGATCATGAACATGCGCATACCTATCCAGGAATATGTATGTTATTCCAACGAACTCTACATCAAATAAAAGCTTAGAGTCGACAACACCTTATGTAATTCCTTGCAACCCATTAATGTATAACACTGCAAAATCCAACTTTTTTGATTGACTTGTTTCAACAAGTCTATGATGCTTTCTTAACAAAAAAAACAAAAGTAAATTACCTTGGAGCCTCTTGTCCTTATCCATTCTTCTAATACAAACTAAAAACATAAAAGTCAAAATTCATTTCAAAACCAAATGGCGCCTAAATTCCTAAACATGGTGATATAGAAAATAGAAACCAAAAATTTCATACTAACTCATGTAACTAGGCGCATCACAAAACAGGATGCAAATTACCTTATGCCATGGATAAGCCTTTATTTGAGGAATTTTGAACTCGGTATAGTTTGGGTTCATCCACTTAATCTCTTCTCTCGTTGGTGTTCCCATGAGCTATTATTCCATCATATAGTTGTACTAACATTATTCAACACCTGACCATCTTTTAAACATACGCCATAAACTGAAATAGTTATTTAATGATCATCACCTTAATTATTTCAACAAGCTGATCAACTCCACTCTCACCAGGAAACATAGGCTACATGACAAAAGAAAACCGCATTAGGGAGAAGAGAAAGGTCTAACGAATTGCAGTTACATGTAGTCACAAAGACTCTATCCTAAACAACCTTGCCAGGTAACAACTCAGTCATCACACAGCCAGTGGACCATAAGTCAAACACCTGCTTACAAAAATTAAATTATAATTTTGAAGAAAAAAGTGAGTAAAAACTTATTACCTGTTATAACAACATCAGTTAAGTTGTATCCATTTACTAAGCTCTGATATCTACCACCTGGATGTTCTGCGCCAGTGCCATGTGAGCTAAAGGGATCAACAGTCGGCCACTGAGTTGAGTTCTGTAATGAACCGTGAACAAGATCAATTGGAAAGTCTCAAAATACGGAAACAAAAATGCACGGAAGAGCAACCCATGGGAGAGCACTCACAATAGATAATATCATAATATTTATAACCAAATTTATAACATGTATATACATGCATACATGGTATAGCAGAACACTAATGATTTTATTAGAATATAAACAGTAACAATAAAATTGTGTCCATAGAGTGAAATTAAGTAAAAAATCAAACAGATCATAGCTTTGATGATTCATAAAAATTGAAAGGGAAAAGAACAAGCCAAGAGCTAATGTATAGCCATATACAATGGAAACAGAAGAAGCAAACAAAAAACAAAAAGGTTCAGGTGCTGCTGCAAAAAAAGGTTATGGTTATTTCATATATAGTGTTCCGTCACTTCATCATATTTTCTGTTAATTCAAAATTTTATTTTGCTGTGACATTTTAGGATGCTTATAACTTCTGCAATTTTTTCAACAAGTTCTGTCCAAACGGTAAAATTAACTTAGTTATGAAAAATTATCACATGTAATGGATGTATGCTGCCTGGAAAGCTTGATCAGACACTAGCATAAAGATAAAAATCACATACTATACTGAAACTGTTTCTTTCCTACATTCATAAAGTCTTATATAAACCATGTGAGGTCGGTCTCATCTTATATATGCATCAATAAACTGGACTCCGATTATATTAAAATGCAAACAGTTTTCTGTATATTTTTCTTTTGAAAGGACATTGTGAAATTATCTATCAACGCATCATTGTTGACTTTGCCACTTGGAAGTTGGGTCTCAAATGATTTAAAAAAAGTTAGTATTTTTTTTTGCTTTTTATTCAGATTTTATCTTAACAATTTCTGAGATATGGATGAAATATTTTGCTAAACAATCACCTTAATTAGTAATTTATTTAGTATTTACTCAGTATCTGTTAGTTTAATCCTTCAAAAGAAAAGAAAAACACGAATTCATGATAATATGTTTACATGACATGTATTGGAATACCGTTTATGTCAAATATTGTATCAGATATATTAATATAGTGTAAACAGAGTAAGGTGATTGAAGAGTTAAAGAACCATGATTCTCACCAGTACAAGTACTCCCTTTTAGTTGGATTGCTTGGGCTAGGCGAATCTATGTCTACCATGACCTTTAGTAGATTAAAAAAATGACTGCCATCAGCAATTATATGAAGTAACACAGAGGTACAGCGGCAAACTTTATTTTCTGGTAAATACATTAATTTGCCTGCATCACATTTCACACCAAAAGAATCAATCCTTGCAGCATAATATCATCAGTTTTAGGTAAATATATTCATGTACTTATACTGAATTTTTAGTTACATTGTTGATATGGCCTGCTAATAACTTAATATAGATCAAAGTGTGGAGTGGTATGATTCCTCTCCCATCAATTTCCCTTTGTCTCAAGTGTTAATAATGTCTTAACGTGTAAGCTGTTTGATCCTTATGACATCCGATTATTAGCACGGAAAGTTCATTTTTTTTCATCTTTTTCATACGAAGTTTTGGCAAGTTTACTGGGATATATCTATTATATTCTCTAACAGGATTGATATATAGTATATACTTCCCTTTAATTTCTGCAGAGCTCAGATGTGAACAAAACTAATTTGCATATGGTTTATAATTTATACTCAAAGAACATTTTAAACCTTGTACCAAAGCATAATATAGTAAATGATAATGAAGAAGGAAAGAGTATAAAATATCAGCACTTTTTTATGCTTAAATACATAAGTCATTCTTGCACACGCACACGCTTATGTTTTACTCAAGGGACATTCTAATCTTTTTAATTTTATCACAACAAAAATATAATGCATGCACGGTAAAAAAAACAATTTACCGTTCAAGAACGATCTGTATTGGCAACGTTAATCTAAAGCAGTAGACAATAAGACCTAAAACCGAGCTTCTTTTATTCTTGTTGAGCTGCAGGAATGGCTATTGGAGAAGCAATCTAGGAATTTTTTTTGAAATGCCGAAAAACAAGCATGTATTGTTCCAATTTATAAATCAGAATATGAATTCAGAACATGAAATAAAAGATAAATGTTATTACAATATAATTCAATAAAAAGAGCGAAAGGGTTAACGAGAATTATTGCCATTTTTTTCTCAGTCATCACCAATTCCAAAACATGCAAGTGATTCTCGTTGTCACGTTTGATCTTATCATTCTCACCGGCTAAACTTTTTGAAGAAGCGGATTTGACAGAAATCGCGCAGCATGGTTTGCTAATTAAATTTCGAAGGATCAAAGTCATTGAGATGAGAGGAGTAGTTGAGTAAAATTAAGATCTGGAAATAAATGAAAGACTGGGAATTGAGCGGCGTACAAAGGAGGAGATTAAGCAAGAAGCCATCGTTATGTTATGTGGTTTTAGGGAAAAGCTTAGCAATTTAGGGATTTACTTTGAATGTTTATTTGGGGATTTGGGTGGGTTAGTGGAGTGCTCAGGAATTATAATACTCGGTTTTAGGAGGGAGGGCGAAAATTTCAGTTTGGAGCCAAAAGTTTTATTACGAACCCGAAACCTGGAAATTTGATACTTCCAACACTTCGTACCATACAAACATACGTTTATTAATTACAGACTAAATATTAACCTTAATTAATAGTTATTTAATAATACTTATTATTTATTAAAAAAATTAAGTACTAAATATTAGTAGTAATAATTTAATATTAAATATTAATAGTAATAATTATAAAATATAATAATTAGTAGTACTAATTAATAACAATAACAATTTAAAATTTGCTACTTAATTTAATCTCAAGCTTCGAATTCCAACACAAACGCTATTTGCCATTCTTCGGACAAGGCGCGGTGTTAGAGTACATATTTTAGACGTTTGAAAAAATAAATAAATATTGAAGTCAAAAATTTAAATGTTTGAGCTAAATGAATTGTTGAATTTATAATTTATACATTATTAATAACCAACCATGATAAGTTTTTATAGAATTTATTAATTATCAAAGTATTAATTCATATTAATTAATTATTATTACTTAATACTTATTATATTATAACTAAATATTACTTATTACTTCGTACTATTTAATAATAACTATTTAAAATTATTACTAGCAGTTAATCATTTAATAATAACTATTTAAAATTAATTATTAACAATTAATAATTAAATCCTAATACTTATTTTTAATAGTATGTTTTTAGCAACTGGCTTTACCAGTTGTAAAAAAAATACAGTTGTTGCAAGTGGCAAAAACTGTTGCTAAAGATATCTACTCGCAACTGGCTTAGAAGCACAGTTGCTAAAAGTATGTTTTTGCAATGGGAGTGAAGGACAGTTGCTAAAAATATGTTTTACGCAACAGAAAAAGGCGTGTTGCTAAATCTCATCAATTGCAACTGCTATAATAGGTCTGTTGCTAAATATCATTTATTGCAACTGTCATATGCCGCCTCTTGCAAATAGCTAGTTGCAGTAGGGTATTTTTCTTGTAGTGACCCTCAACTGATGAAACCCAGTGTCCAAGTCTAACTGAGAGAAAATAATGCACCGACAAGCTAGTCAAACAGATCATCTATCCTCGGAAGTGGGTGTCTATTCTTCTTAGTGTGTTTATTCAACTCTCTATAATCCACACATAAGCGAAGTGAACCATCCGCCTTAGTGGCAAATACTACTAGAGCACCCCATTTAGATATGCTTCATCTAATAAACCCTTTCTTAAGTAGCTCCCCTACTTGCTTGATGAGCTCCCTTTTTTCTCTTGGAGTCATATGGTGCACAGGCAATGTAACTGGTTTTGTATTGTCCACCATGTATATACGGAAATCAATCTCACGCCTCCGAGGTAAGCCCCGAACCTCCTCAAAAACATCTGGATACTCATAGACGATAGGTACAGATCGTAGATCATCGATAGATGAATCAAGCGACTCTAGGAAACTAAGCATGACGAACTCCTTAGGGTCATAAGAACTCTCGAGGGTCCTTCCATGATAAGTCAAAAGTCTAACGACCCTCCTCTCACAATCCACAATGGCACCATACATGGCTAGTCAATCCATCCCTAGAATCAAACCATAGCCTATGAAACCAAGAACATATGCGTCGCATTCAAACTCGACGCCTAACATAGAGATTCTCAAACCCTGACAAATGAGTTATACCACCAATGGGGTTTGAGACAACAACGGGATCCAAAACCATACTAGTACTGAGGTGCAGAGACTCAACAACATAATCAGATATAAAAGAATACGAAGTGCCAGAATAAAAAAGAATTCTAACGGGATAATTGGAAAGGGAAATCAAACCTTCCACGGGAACTTTCCTACCTCTATCCGGCGCACTGGCCACGAGAGCATGCACTTGCCCTCCAGAAGATCCTGCCCTTTGGCCCTGTCCTTGCTTCTTCGGACAATCCTTAACAAGATGTCCGACCTCTCCACAATGGATACAAGCATTCTTCCTTTTCTTGAAATCCTTGATCAAATGACCCTCACGTCTACAATTATGGAATTTCCTCTTATCTTGAGCTTTGCCATTCTTTCCGCCCTTAATTTGTTGTTGTTCTTTCTTGGGCCTCACTTTCTTGTTTTGGGTTTCCTCAACCTTAGCCTCTTTCTTTTCACCTTTGTCTTTTTCATGCATCAATGTCATATCAACGAGTTTCTCAAAAGTTGCTCCCATCAGAATATGAGACATAGCCAACCCATGGAGGGGTTCAATCAATCCTCTAGCAAATCTTAAAGCTTTCTTGTGTGGGGTATTTACTAGCTCCAAACCTCGCCAATTGATTAAACTTATTAACATACTCTTTGACAGACATGCCTCCTTGCTTAAGCGCCAAAAACCTTTCCATTTGCATTCTTTGCTCGGCTTAAGAAAGAAACTTCATCTCAAATCTCTGTCGGTAATCATCCCAAGTTTTGGCTGGATGTCGCGCCTCTGTCACTTCCCATTAAAATGAAGCCTCATCCTTCAGCTTCCAAATGGCTAAATGAATCTTCCTACGATCGTCAACTTCGAAAATTACAAAAAAAAATCCTTCGTCTATTTAAGCCAATTCCTTGCTTCTACAAAAGTCTTAGTTCCTGGAATGGCTTCCTGCCCATAGCACAGAAATCTTTGCATATCTTAGAGAAATTATCAGCACGTAGAGGAGGAGGAGGAGGAACAACGGCTGCAGCTGGGGAGGGGGCTCTGCTTGGCCTCTGGTAGGTGTCGTAGCCTCCAAATACCTACGAAACCAAGCCGGTATCTGAACGCCCTTAGGAATATTAGGTTCCCCAGACATGCTGAAATGAAAAAGAAAAAGGGATTCAAAAAAAGAATCGAAAGATATTTCATATGGCTTTGGGGAATATGTTTTTCAAAACAGACTTTTCTTTTAAAAATCCTTTCTTTTAAAACCTTTTTGAAAACAATTTTCAAAATCTTTTTATCCGATCTGGTAACCTTTAGCTATGATACCAAATGTGACACCCCACGTCTGTTAATGTCACTCTTTATCAGAATGCATTAAGTTTCATGAAGCATTATAGGTAAACAGAAACAGACATATACAATGTAACAACTGAAGTAAAAAACTTTATTAAATAGAAAAGCTTCGTGGTCCAAACCTAATTACATAATAAGTCTGAAATACTGAAAACTCGTTACATCAACATAAAACTTCTGTCTTGTACCAAAATCATCATCATAGTACAATAATACATAAAAGAGCATAATCTTCGAAATATAGCCATAAAAGAGAAGATATGAAATCAAGCAGTACATCTAAGCAGCTCCAAGAAAAATGAAAGAAGAATCCTGATCAAGCTTGAGTATTCCCAACATTAGAACCTAGGGGGGGGGGGGGGGGAAGGGGACAGAAAAGAGAGAAGAGGAAACAAAATGGGTCAGACATAAAGTCTGGCGAGTCAGGTTACTTAGCATATAAATAAGTAAAAGCATCATGACAGGCATATAAACTGGAGAGTGAGATAACATTGTCAAAAGGCAGGTATAACAACGTAACAGGATAACAGAATATAATATATTGCGCTTCTCTAATACTTTTATCTGCACCATTACTAGTATCACAAGAACTAGATGATCCCAACAAGTACAAGATGGTAGACTTAGGCATACTTCTAGTGAGAGGTTTTACCCCTATACAATAACAGGTAGCCCAACAGAACTGACAAGTGCTACCCCCAACGATAATAACGGGCTCCTAAACAAGCAAGACTAGATTACGCTAATTACTACCCCTAATCGATCGGCTCCCTAACTCATAGATACTCTATGCTGGCCCCACAGCAGGATGTATCACTTCCTATAGTAGCAACCTGTTGTTTACAAGATGTGCACAAACCATATCTACAGGTGTCACGACGTCTCAATCTTTTGAATCAGAACTCATGCACGCATATGACCCCGTCTGAATGCGCTGTCCACACCGTCCCTTAGATGGACCTCTTACAACCAACTCAATAAGTGTGCCCTAATCCCGACCTAGTTTGGGGTTCTCCGTTAGATACCAAGATAAGTTACTGACTGATACGGGTCCCTCATACCGGATGATACAAGCTTCCCCTTAGGCTTACATCCCCACTACTAGGATTTCAATAGGTTATGCCTACCAGTTAAATCAAGATTGCATAACCCCAGCATGTTAAGTTTGTCGGGTTTATATGTATAACCCGTCCCCGCACATTTAACAAGATTAACTTAATCCTCCCACTGATTCAAGCAAGTTTACTAAACCCCTACTTAAGTTGACAGGTTCATGTAACCCTCACAGATTCAAATAGGTTAAGTATTACAAGTTTGTTACCATTTATTCGTTTATGGTTATTAATGCGCTAGACCCCCTATATTAAGTCTGCTACTTGTAGATGCTGGATATGCCGGTTGGGTCCGGGCAGACTTCTACCACAATTCGGACTTAACTACGTGTCTTAGCACCATTACGTGTACGTTTATGAACTTAGAACACTCACATCAGATTCACCACTTGTGGACGCTGGATATGCCTGGCGGTTCCGGGCAGGCTACTACCACAAGTGTAATCTAACCTCGTGTCTAAGCGCGGTTACAGTTTCTAGTTACTGCAAATCTAGGCATGTTCATTACTAACCAAATTTTCATGTTCATTATGCCCCAAATCCCAATTTGATCTACGATACAAGTTATGCCCCAGATTAAGGTTTAGACTAAGATATAGATTATGTCCATAAATCCTAAGTTTTGGCCTAAGGTACAAATTATGCCCAAAATTCCCAGTTATGTTTTACAATATGAATTATGCCCCAAATTATCATTCCCAATCGTTCCCAATTTCGTGCTCTCCCGTATTTCAGCGATAGGCCTAGGATTGAAGGTAGCCTGGCTATAAAAACAAAAAGGGAAAGAGGGAGAGAAGAGAACATGAATAGGCGTAGAAAATAAAACCGGCATATGATGATAGAATTGGTCATAATAATAGAATATGCATATAGTGACATGATTAGGAAAACTAACAAATGGCATACGGTGACATGATTAGGCAAACTAACAGAATAGGGATATCATGAACAGGCATATGAGATCTAACCAATAAATTAGGTATACACGTAATGATAGATTTGTTGTGATTATGATTACTAATAGGCGTAGGCTTAGATCCAAACTTATAAACATGTCAAGATTACATTTTAGGTGTTTATATCTAAAAGCAATATAAAATCACTGTGATTGGATTTAAAGAACAGAGGATTGATTGTAGATGATGTAGCACAGATCCTTTAATACGTATAACTTGTCGTTGAAGAAGAATAGGCTAAGTTGGGGGTAGCACCTCGTTATCCCCTTTGTTTTTGGTGAATAAAAATAATGAGAATGAGGTCCTATTTATAGC
Source organism: Allium sativum (assembly GCA_030737875.1). NCBI lineage: Eukaryota > Viridiplantae > Streptophyta > Magnoliopsida > Asparagales > Amaryllidaceae > Allium > Allium sativum. The sequence continues at coordinate 403,437,416 of CM060913.1, forward strand.
CTAAGGTCAACGAGTCTCGCTCAGAACTGTGTCTAGGTGCAAGGCAGGAATCCGCCCAGATCTCGGTGGGGTCGACCCCAGGGTCGACATAGGGGTCGACCCATGGGTCGACACCCATGGGGAACGGGGTTGACCCCTAACGGGTTGATTTTCCCCTTACCTCGCGTCGTTGGATTTTTAATTCTGGATATTATTTATTTATATATAAATGGCTTATATGTATATAAGCTTCAAGCCTTAATATCTTCTTCATACGGTGTCTTTATTACGCAAACTTAGGGTTTATCTTAAGCAGAATTCTGAGACGAACACAATGGCGTAGTCCATTTTACTTAATTCCCAATATTTAATTAAGTATTTTCAAGTTTATCACTATAGTGTTCTTTAAAATTACAGGGTATTACACAAATGCCAGTAGAAAATTTTAGAGGATGAGATAAGAAAGAAACAATTATTAGAATAGAAGAAATAAAAAGAAGAAAACACAACAGAATCCGAGTCTCACATCGCAGCGGAACAAAATATAACATATAAATAATTCTTATTGAGAGTTTGAAATAAAACTTACAATCATCAGAGTACATCACATATCGGGACAGTTATAATAATCTGTCCTTATATACAACATATACCAGACTAATTATTAATAAGTCTGAACTCCTCCAGCATGTCTTCTGAACTTCGTAGTGTCCAATAACCTGAACCTGTGAAACCCGATCTAACCCAAGCATTACAAACTCCGGATCAGTCTGGTGAATCAAAGTGAGAAACCCACTAAGTCTATAAACAACATCCAACTTGATTCTTGGAGTTAAACAAATCTTTTCTGAAAGAATGGGATAATCGTAAGACCAAATCCACACATAAACACAAATGGTTTTAACCTTACGATAACCCAAAACATTTTGAAATTGTATGTGTATCTTCTAATATCATAATAATGTCTAAATACAAATAAATAGCAATCTAGCGGAACGCTTGCATCTCACGCTCCACATACATAGTACACAATCAAAACCACGGGCGCTTATTGGAGATTGGATTCCGACTGCCAAGGTATGGGACCACCTGCCAATAGTGTATCTCTAGAGGGGAATACACTGGGTTCAACAAGAACATCTTACAACCGGGCCACACATGACCGACCACTCATTTCGCTTGAGTCTATCGAATGTATATCACCAACGGTTGGGATCAGCAACGTTTCCCGAAAAGGGACAACATCGAATAAAATAAAGAAGGAAATGAAATTTCTCTAGATAGGTGATTATACAACCTACTTGGGAGCGACCCATTTATCCATGCTACATGCCCGATTTTTGTCATTTCCCGGTTGTGAGGCTTGAGATTTGAATTACCATTCCAAGATAGCACACCACCATTCACTTTGAATGCCACATCGTCAATCCGCCAAATCCCTAATCGACACCCGAAAAATATACCCTAGGTGTTAGCTATCACTAACAGAAGTACATTTGTAAAAATCAGTGTACGTGACTCTTAAGAAATACTATGTTAGACATTTGTCCATACAAGTCATTCAGGAAGAGGACGAACCAAAGACACCCACCTATAACATCCTAAGAATCACCCTATGATTTGTAGTGAGTAGTCCTTACAAATTCGTAGAATTCAACCACGATAGAGTCACAGTATATATCTAGCCGCTAAACTAGAGATTGTAAGTCATTCTACCGTTTTATAAAGATCCACGGTTTTCAATTTCTCCATCTCGATCAGTATATGATATCTTCAACGTTTACGTATTCATTGCTCGAAATGGTTTTCGAATATAAATTCGAGCACGGTCTTTCCGTACCAACAATCGTATTGGACAGATTTGATAGTCGGTTATTTAACTATCAAATGAACAATCATTACATTATGAAAATAAAAATCGATTTACTGGTTCAGTGCTCAGCATCACTTGGCCTCTTTTTATTAAAAACAAATTAACGAATGGTTAATTTAAAACTTCTAAAACATTCCATAGTATTAAATCCTCATTTCAATATGTTAATCTTCTCAAAATCATTTCAATCTAATATTTGGAAAAATATTTGATAACCATATCCAATTTCTATTTTTTTATTATTTCAAATATTTTTAATAATTTTGTCAAGGCCCTTACAGTCGGTTTCCAAGAACGGCCACCGAACTGCATTCATAGCGACCTTTTCTGAAATTGATTTGGATATACATTAATTTCAACATCATTCACGCATTTCGCATTTCAACATCCATTAGTCCCTAACTGTAAATTGGTAAGCGAATAATTTCCTAAGTATCAACCTCGATGACTGAGATCACCATTAGGTCAATACTCAGAAAATCACTCAACTTAACAATCTCCAGTTAGGTTTAAATTCTTATCTCGACTTATTATCAACCCATATTATTCTACTTCTAATTCATTCAACCATTTTCCATTTTGAAAATCTCATTCCAATTCCATTACTAAGTAACGTTAATTTAACTTAACGTTTTATCCTTACACTTCTTTTATAAACATCGTTTACAAAACTCAGGTTTAATATAAAACCCATTTTATCCTATTTTCACTACTTAATTTAAGTATTAAGTGAACACTTATTTTAAGCTATCATACTGTCTTAAAATCCCTTTTTTTAACTTAGTTTATAAAACTCGGTTTTAAAATAAATTCTGTTCATAAACTCCTTTCTCAATTCAACCAGGTTTCGCAATACCAACTTTGATTACTTAATTAAATGAATTTCATTTAAACATTAACGTATTAAATTACTATTAATAATTTACTTCCTCGTTAATGACCATAGAGATAGTTAAGTTCTTTATTAACTAGATAAACAGTAAATCTCTTTTTAAAATCTTATTAAATTAAAAAAAATGTTCATTAATCTATTTCATTATTTTAGTTCAAAACAAATCAATTAAATAACCAATTCCAATTAAGTTAGTTGACTTCGTCAACTTAAACCATGATTTTCTCCTTAATCAACTTCAATTAGTCCTTTTAAATTAATTAATAATGTAATTAATTTAAATAATTCCATTTAATTGTCTTTTGAAAACAATTAATCCAACGCTTAACATTGCATTAATTTCTCCTCGCCTGCTTATAAATCTTGTCAATGAAATCTATTTGTAAAACCATTTAATAACTAGTTATAACTTAAATAATAACATTAATTTTCTTTATTAAACTTTTATTCGAAATAATAGATTTAAAAATCTATATATAAAATAATTTTTATGACTTCATTACCGTTGATTCACCTAGCGGTAATCAATATTGATAAAACAATTTATTTTAGGCGATTTCAAAGCCTATGCCTATTAGTAATAATGCATTTTCCAAATGAAGTTGTATGACTCTGCGATTTCAAACCATATATTTGAATTGTGTGTAGAGAAGGCTAGGTTTGGGGCTGTTTAAATAGGTTTAGGCAGACGAATCTAGGCAAAAAACGAGACCAGATACATAAGAATGCACCCAGGCCCAAAACCAGGTTCGGGGACCAGGTCGACTGCACAGTCGACCTGGTCTGGGGGGCTCGACTGCCCAGTCGACTCCCCAGTCAACCTGGGTCTGGACGAGAAATTTCCCGCCCAGTCTGTTCTGCGTTTGAAATTCGAATTTTGATTTCGAATTCGAGCTGTTTTGAACTCTGAATATTTCTGAAACTTTGGATGGCCATATCTTGGTCATACGGACTCTGATTCTCACAAACTCGGACTCATTTTCAAGCAGAATTTCGAGACGAACGCAATGGCGCAACCCGTTTCCCTTGATTCTTATTTTAAAAATTGATTATCCTCTGATTTGTTACTTATACGTTCACAGAAAATACGGGGTGTTACATTCTCCCCTCCTTAAAGGATTTCGTCCTCGAAATCTTCAAGTTAAGAAGAATGTGTCCTACCATCCAAAATCCATCTACTCAATCATCATTCACTGGCGTCCATTGTCCTTAGAAACTTCTAATGTTGTATGAACATATGCAAAGGTGTGTGTATATGTTCCTTATCTAATGCAAAGATCAGCCGGTCCACTAATTCAGTTGACCTCCTTAATGCGAATTATGCCAGTGCCATGAGTCCAACATGTATGCAATTTTCCTACTCGACACATATCATTTCTATATGAGTGCACATCCATTCAGTCATATGCAACATCCATGTGCTGAGTCAATCATTTTGCATCCACAAAAATTGAAAATGCTCACACATCCATATGCAGTATAAGAGTGTTTTCGAGCTGATCTAGTGCCTAGTGTGTGTATATGCATCCACGAGCAACCACTTGCAACCATCAAACATAACATGTCTCAAACACATGTTTACACCCATTAGTTTCTACCTAAAGTTCGAAGATTCGATCGATAGGATACAGTCGAATGATGGAAGCGAGTATAGATAAAACAAAAACTTGGTTCCCATTAGACATGGGTCCTATGTATCGGCCCCGAAGACCGAAACCAACATCAGATTGACACCCAGAGGATTACCCTCTTTAGATAATGTCAAAACTGGAAATCTTAACCTTATCAGAAATATTCAGATATTTACAGATTACTGGTATAGATTAGATTACCGAATGATTCTTAGGAAACTAAGCATGATAAATCCCAGAATGTATGCGTCCTACTTGACGCCTAACACGAATATCTCTCAAACCCCAATCACAAACAGATGAGTCATAACCCTTATGGATTTGGGCTATAGCGGAATCAGAAACAATACTAGTATTAAAGTGCAGAGTATCGATTACAGAATCAAAATGCCAGAATCAGAAAGAGTTTTAACTCAACAATCATATAAGAAAATTAAACCTTCTACTTAAATTTTCTTATTTCTACCCTATCTACCAGTCCCTTGAGCATTCGCCTGTCCTCCAGAAGTGGGTTCTGCCCTCAGCCCTTGCCCTCGTTTCTTCGGGCAGTCCCTAGTGAAGTGTCCCATCTCACCACAGTTGAAGCAAGTGCCCTTCCTTTTTCTGCAATCCTTGTTCAGATGAGTCGAGCTTCCACAAGTAAAGCACTTTTTTCCCTTCTTATCTTCAGACTTCTCATCCTTCTTTTGTGTTTCCTTTTTGGGCCATGCTTTCTTATTCTGTGGCTCTTCCTTCTTTGTCTCTTTCGGGCCCTTGTCTTCCTCGTGCAGTAGTGCCATGTCCACCAATTTCTCGTAAGTCGCTCCCATGGGTACATGGGTCATGGCTAGGCTCTGCAGTGGCTCGTTCAATCCTTTAAAAAAGCGGAGAGCCTTTTTATACTGAGTGTTGACTAAATCCAATCCGAACCTAGCCAGTTGGTTGAACTAGTTGACGTATTCCTTGACCGTCACACTTCCTTGCTTAAGAGATAAGAACTTTTCCTGTTGTAGACTTCGTTCATCTTGCGAGAGGAATTTTGTCTCAAACCTTGTTCTGAAATCCATCCATGTTTCAACTGGCCTCTCGGCGTTAGTGACTTCCCACCAATAGGAAGCTTCGTCTTTGAGCAGCCATACCGCCAACTGTACCTTCTGCCTATCGTCCACCTCGAAGATAGCAAATAGATCCTCAGTTTCTTTGAGCCAGTTCCTCGCTTCTACGAATGATTCAGTTCCCTTGAAACCCTTCCCACCCATGGCCCTAAAATCTCTACAGATCTTTGAGAAAGAAATTGCACGAGGAGGGGGTGGAGGAGGGGGATCATTTGCTAGACCTGCGGCGGCGGTCCTAGCCTCAAGATATTGACGAAACCAACCGGGTACATGAACACCCTCTGGTATCTCAGATGCTTCAGACATGCTGAAACGAAAAAGGAAAGATTCAATTACAAAAAGGACTGAAGGAAAGGTATATGGCTCTTGGGGATTATGTTTTTCAAAATAAGCTTTATTTTTTGAAAATACTTCCTTTCAAAACCTTTTTGAAAATAGTTTTCAAAAACTTTACCCAATCTGGTAACCTTCGGCTCTGATACCAAGTGTAACACCCCACCTCCGTTAAGGTCACTCACAAAGGGAATGCCTTAACTTTGGTGGAGCATTTTAGTAAACAGAACAGAAACTTACAAGACAGATAAAACAGTACTTGAAAAATTTATAATTTTATTACAACATAAACCGAAATAAGCTTGGTTACATCCTTTCAAATCACAATATCAGAATTCAAGTACAAAATATCAGTCTTGTACAAAAGCCTTCAGAATGCATAGTTTAATATCATAATCCCCACAGAAGAAGACAAGCCATACTTTAAGCACTTCAAGCAGAAGGAATCCGGATCAAGCTAGAGTATTCCCTTCTACAAAACCTGGGGGGGAAACGGAAGAAAGGAGGCGAAACAACAAGGGTCAGACAAAAAGTCTGGCAAGTCCAGTGATTTTCAGTTATGAATAGATAATAATAACATGACATGAAAATAAAACCGGATGAGAGATAACATAACAGGTGTAGCGGATATAATTGAAGAACAGAATGATATAAGCTATTTCTTTACACTTCTCTGCACTAATACTAGTATAACAGAATTAGGTGTCACCCTAATGTCTAAACTGAAACCGAAACGGGTACAGAATAATTTCCACAGAAGAGAGTGCTAGTAAACCCGAACAGAAACAGACAGAAGCAGAAACAGATTAATCCCTACGGAAACAGAATGTAGAATTAGGTGTACACTAGTAAATGGGCCTTCACCACCCGAACAGACGGTACCACGCAGAAACAGACAGGTGTTACCACCCAACAGAAACAGACGGTACCAACAGAAACAGACAGAACTAAGTGTACCCTAAAACCCTACCCCAAGCGATCGGCTCCCTAATACATAAATACCCTGTGTCGGCCCCACAGTAGGGTGTATCACTCCCTAAAGTGACAACCAATTGGCACAGACCTATTTACAGATGTCACGGCGTCTTACATCCACAGAGGCAGACTGGGATCCATGCATGCACATGACCCAGTTGGAACGCACCATCAACACCCTTCGCCATTATCAGAATGAACCGCTTATAATTAGTTCAGTAAGCGTGCCCGGACCCTACCTACTGTTGGGTCAAAGTTTTGATACCAGAAAGGGTTACTGACTAATATGGGTCCCAAACAACAGATGACACAAGTATTTCCCCTCCTATCCTTGTGTCCCCAGACTAACTGATTTCAGATTAACTTGTTTACAAGTTCAGACATACAGAATTCAGATCAACTAGTTCATAGACAAGTTTTCAGACTAACGGATCAGATATACAGATTTAACAGACTTACCGATTAACCAGTTACAGATTAACAGACTTACAGATTTGTCTAACTTTGTAATTGGGCCTAAAGATTCACGGAACAGATTTATTAAATTCATCAGTCTAGTGGGTTTAACCCTATCCGCCCAACACGTTTTAGACATCATATTTATCTCAGATTTTCATTAATTAAATATTAATGCCCAGACCTCTCACATTAGACTGACAGTTTGCGGCTACTGGTTAGGCCGGTTGGTTCCGGGCAGATTTCTGCCGCAAACTGAGTCTAACCTCGGGTTTCAAGCACGTTATGACTAACTTCTCACATTAGAACCTATTGTTTGCGGCCACTGGATGTGCCGGGCGGTTCCGAGCAGAATTACGCCGCAAACTCATTCTAACCTCGAGTTAGCCATGTTCATCTTTGCGGCCAATTAATTAATAATTTACCATTTATGCCCACGCCTAATATACATGTCAATTATTCCTAACTATAGCCAATTCAGATTATGTCAATAACAGACTAATTATATCAACTCAATAGATATAGCAGATAACAGATTTTGCGGATTAGGCGACTTAACGGATTTAGCAGATTAAGCAAACTAGCAGATTTAGCAGATAATAGATTAGGCATCTCAACAGATTTAGCAGTTTAGGCATCTCAACAGATTTAGCAGTTTAGGCATCTCAACAGATTTAGTTTAGGAGGTTTGGCTTTTTCAACAAACTTAGCAGATGACAGATTTGGCAGATGAACAGATCTAGCAGACTAGGCAGTAGAGCAGAACTAGCAGATTAAGCAATATAGCAGAACTAGCAAATTAGGCAAATATAATAGATTTAATCATTCCTTAAAGTTTCACAAACATATCTTGCCTAATTATAAATTTGGCCTAAGTTTGCATGCCTAAATAGTTGTCATGATTCACACTATGATCATATACCCCATGTTTGCATTGAATTTACATGTCACAGATTAAGGTCATAATTTACATGTCCCAATTTAGTTCAACTTGCCTAGTACAAAAGATTCACATATAAATTATACCAAATATAGCCATCGATTTCAATGCATGTCATATATTCAAAAATCTCCTACTTAGGTGTTATTCACATTTGATAGTTATCAAATCTTAATATAGATCCTCACACCTAAGTCATATTCTCTTTCAAATCATGAATTGTTATATAAACAATATGCCCAACAATCTAGTTATAACAGATCTTAATTCAAAATATGCGTCATGTCCAATGTCTCAAGTCACATGTTAACATACCATGGTTCCTCTTCTTCCAATTCACAGAATATGCATAGATCTAAATCTAGTTTACAACCTATCTCTTTTTTCTTAAATCAGTCACAGATTAGCCATGTCCAATTATGCCACATTCATTATTTGTCCCAAACATTTTAGCGTTCGTGCGTTAATCTCTTAGGAGATTGGCGCAGGCTCGTAGTAGCCTGGCTATAGAACAGAAAGAAGAAGAGATACAGAATAAAATAGATCAGAATAGAACATACACAATCTCAAATTCAGATTTACAATCATGTCACAATTATGATTAAAGTTTATATCGGAAAATAACCGCACTTGCCTTGGTTGGATTAAAGAAAGAACTTTAATTGTTGTAGAATCGTTGCAGAATCTTTAATCTCTGGTTTGAATTGAGTTGATTAGGTTGATGTTGATTAGCTTCTAGTTTTGATTCCAGCAGAGTAGAGACGCCATTTTTATTTTTATTTAGAACAGAGGTAGAGTAGAAGCATAATAGAATTGTGTGTAGAGAAGGCTACGTTTGGGGCTGTTTAAATAGGTTTAGGCAGACGAATCTAGGCAGAAAACGAGACCAGATACATAAGAATGCACCCAGGCCCAAAACCAGGTTCGGGGACCAGGTCGACACCCAGGTCGGCTGCCCTTTCGACCTGGTCTGGGGGGGTCGACTGCCCAGTCGATTCCCCAGTCGACCTGGGTCTGGGCGGGAAATTTCCCGCCCAGTCTGTTCTGCGTTTGAAATTCGAATTTTGAATTCAAATTCGAGCTGTTTTGAACTCTGAATATTTCTGAAACTTTGGAGGGCCATATCTTGGTCATACGGACTTCGATTCTCACAAACTCGGACTCATTTTCAAGAAAAATTTCGAGACGAACGCAATGGCGCAACCCGTTTCCCTTGATTCTTATTTTAAAAATTGATTATCCTCTGATTTGTTACTTATACGTTCACAGAAAATACGGGGTGTTACATATAATATGTTTTATACGGTTAACCGCTAAATACCGCTAACCGTTATGTGCCATTAATCATTTAATATATACCCCAGACGCGAGCTCCAAACACAATAAAACTTGACACAACGTTACGTCTCAACGTTCTGGTCCCAACGAAATTAATTTCATTGAAAACCGACTTCGTTTGCACAACGATGTATTTTTAATTTATCAGTTCACCTTTTAGTTGCACATACCAATAAAATAACTCTGATTGTCTTCAAACTGAAAATCTAGCAATAATTAGCTATATGTATCCAATAAAACTTGTTTCGTCGAAAGCGGAGGTCGTTCGAAAAGAAAACTATTTTTTAAGGCTTATAATTAAATCCAAAACAATTCAAATTAAATAATAATAAATTATTATCTCCAATTGAAATCTTATATAGCTTCAAGAAAGATCAATATAGATTTAACTCAACATTAAAAATTCTAAGTTAAATGATATTCAAATATATATATAAACCCTATCTAATTTATATAATTAACGTTATTGTTTATTAACGAATTCCATAGCGACTATTAAAAAATTTGTATTGGACATAACTCACAATTTATAACATTAAATCTCCATTTTTCTCTTTCATTAGAAAATTATTATCAAATAGATTCAAAAGTATCTTGTTTCAAAAAATTCTAACTTATATCGAATTCTGTATATTCAATTGAAGTTTAAATCGTAAATTACGAACTACCGCGATGTTTTGAGTTTGATTTATAATTATATGTAAATTATACATTAATCAATGAATTATATATTATAGATCCATTTAAAATTCCAAATTGATGTTTAAAATAATAAATATATTAAAAATTCTACTATCAGTAATGCGGGACGTTACATAACTGATCAAACAAGTCATCTATTCGTTGCAATGGATATTTATTCTTAAGAGTTTGTTCATTTAGGTCTCGATAGTCAACTCATAATCTCAATGAACCATCAAAACAGGCTACGAATACTGCAACTGACTCCCAATTTGAACGGTTGAGTCTTATAAATCCTTTCTCCAAAAGTTCCCAGGTTTGTTTATTTAGCTCTTCTCTCTCTCTTGGGGTCATTCTCCATCTTGGATGGACAACAAGTTGGGCTTTGGGTGCTAGGTCGATCCTAAACTCATTTTTTTAGTGTAGAGGAAGGCTTTTGACTTCCTCTGAATACATCAGGAAAATCCCTAGTGATTGGTATAGTTTTGATGTCGGTACTAGGGTAACTCAAAGTATACATTAAGTTGTCTCTTTTTAGGCTAGGGCGCTCATAAAATATTTCAAAAAAATTCCCAAGATGTGATTTTACTCATACCTTTTTATTTTCACAATCTAAATTTGCTTTATACTTATTTAGCCAATCATTCCAAGTATAATTTCAAATTCGTCAAAGTTTAGGATAAATAGATTGAAAGGAAATTCATGATGCAAATAAGATATAATAATATTCTTACAATATAGACATAGGCTAGTGGGACCATTGACCGGGTTACTTATGCAAAGGGGTTCGTCTACAAATTCGGGTTTAAGTTTTAATTCTTCCATCAATGGTTTCGACATGAAACTATGTGAGGCACCCTTATCAAAAAGAACTTGGACTAATTATCAACAATGAAAATATTACCTTCCAGAACTTCCTTCCCTTCTCTTCCTAAACGAATGAAGGACCCTCAACAATCACATAAACTTTTGTTACTACTGCTTTCTTCATATTTGGGTTGTCCGTGATCAGATGTCCAAGCTTATGGCAATTATAACACTCCCTAATTCCTTGATTTGGCTTTCTTGACTTCTTTATTATAGTTGGTCGAATAGTTCCCTTTCCCTTGGCAATTGTAATAGCTAATATCCTTAAGATGATCATCCTTAGCTTCCTTCTTCCCTTTATTTTAACTTGATTTTTTCCACTGAATTTTCTCTTTTTCCAGTTGCTGCTATTTTGGCCTTCCTTTTCCTCATGGGTCTTTTGCCGATCTAGAATAGCGTATCTATATCCCATATCCACTAAGTCGACGAAAGATTTCTTTACGTGTGTGATCATCCTCTCATGATACTTTGGCTTCATCCCTTGAATAAACCTTTCATTCTTTTTTAGCAAAGTGTTGATTAGATCTGGACCAAATCGAGAGAGCTCATTGAACTTATTCAAATATCCTCAAAAGACATATCCCCTTGCTATAAATCTAGAAACTCCCGACACATCCTAGAAATACCGGTTAAAGGCACGTATCTTTCTTCAAAAACTTCTTTAAACTAGCTCCACAAAAAGGCATCTTTTGATTACCCTTGAATCATGGTCTCCTACCAAGTTGTTGCTCCTCCATCCAATTGCAGTGTAGCTAACATCCTCTTCTGGTTGTCTTCTAAGCTTAGGCATTTGAAAATTTTCTCACACGAATTAATCCATGTTTGGGACTCCACAATATCTTATGATCCTATAATGGTTTTCCTTGTAGGTTCATATAGTGTTTATTTAGAACCATAAAATTCATTTGAGGTCGTTCTTGATTAGCAACTTCATCGAGTACAGTGGCACCATGACCATTTGTAGTGGTGCTACTTCTCCATCTACCTCGTTCTCGTCCACTGCTCATTTTCAGCTTCCGTAAATAATATGAAAATGCTTTTATGGAATACAGACGAAATATCTTAGGGATTATCATGGCATTTACATTTCTTTGAGTTCTTATTCATTCTAGGGTATTACTAACCCATCTCTAATGAGTTATATAATGATTTATATCCCATTTCTTTGTATAAACCAAAGCTCTACTATCACATTATAAAGGCCTAGATTTTCAACCTTTGAAAATCGACATTTAATGCATCTAAGTATTCAATGCCAAAATTTCTAATGTTGGAATCTGCATCGCCTGGGATTATAACACATTAAAACAACACAATGAGACAGAAATAACATTTTCATTAATACAATAGTTGGGTTACAAAGGTGTACATCACAACTACAACATCAGAATATATACATATCCAGTTATACTGACTAGTGGGTACAAAATAGAAAAGCGGAAACATACTATGGTATATTGGGTGAATCCAAAAACATCCATCTTCACCTCAGAAAGCTTTGAACTACAAAGCTCTAAATCCAAAATATGGCTCCATAGGAACTCCATAGAAAGACTCTAAAATTCTCCTACCAAAGACCCGATAGATGCTCTAAGATGCTGCAACAAGAACCTGACTACTAAGTTGCCCGTATGAAAAATTATGGGCACCCATAGTTTATGGGAAACAAAGAAACTCCAGGTCAATCATGGGACAAGTATGAGAAACTCGATATATTTGTTATGTGCAATAAAATTCGCAATGCTTTTTGGAATATAAATATACCATAAGGTCTCGTGGCACTCACACAATGCAAACACACACATGAGCGAAGTTTCTCCTTATGATAACTAAAAATGCTTGATACACGAAAACCATTTGATATTATTATTAGTGTTGAAAATCATTTCGCAAGTAAATGTATCAGTCCTAGCCAATATAGGTACCATATGCTACGATGACATATAGTATAAAACTGGATTTGTACGAGTTCATAGTAGAGGCTGGACCTCCAACAAAGGACTAGGCTCAGGAACTTTCTTACCCGATATGTACACCTGTAGAGGGATTTCCCAAGAACTCACTGACTCTCTGCTAACATAAGGTTAGGTTATCAGTTAACTGGATAACTTAGAGCAAGCCTGAGTATACCAAATCCGGGCCGTTACCAACCTTTAACCGGGGCCTTGAAACATCAACATCCACATAACTAGAAGTTGCCACACGGGTAATAACCGGGCTCCGTACCAGGGAACACTTTTTATCTAGAAGGAGATGACACCCCATATCCTCACTGCATTGTTCCTATTTTGGCCATTTCCGGAATGTGAGGGTTGCCAAAATCTTGTTACACAAAGCTATGCTTCACTAAGCCATGTTTGATCAACAATAGCTCATCACTTAGTATGAGATACTGTAATTCTATAACATATAATTGACAATCACTACCCATATAACCTTTGAGCTCGTACGCCTCAAAGAAGGGTGTTAAGCTAAGAGAATAAATTCTCCGCCACTAATCAGAAATATGTTTAGTAAAGACCAATCACACATTACAAAAAACAATGTCAAACACACATACTACAACTCAGTTCTAGGTCTGAACGAAACCGAAGGCACCTTATTCCTCATCCATAATGGAGAGAGGTCCTTGCAAATCGGGGAAATCTCTTAGTACGTCTGGACTATTGATGTAATATAATCTCATAATAGATGGCCATCCATCCGAGACATTAACAAGAAGTCCTACAATGTGAAGATTCCCAGTCATCAATCAATGTCTTCAAATATCTCTTCTTCACCATGTCGTAACATTATTCGAAATGGTTTTCAGACACAAATTCTGATCCTGGACTTTACGAACAATATGCTCATTTAAAAAACAATATGGATATGTTGGATTTCAATTAAGTCTTAACCCTTCTCAACTTTTGAAACTTCCATTCATCATTAAATCACTTAATTATTCATTTGAAAAGGTTTAAAAAAGACTGGATATCAATTATTACGTCTCACCCTTCAAAATCAATTATAAGTAAAAAAGCGTTCCAAAAGCGTTACTGAAAGCGTTACGAATAGGTCGTTTAAACTAGTTCGATGAAAATTACTTTAAAACTCTATATTTTCAACTCAAGTCACTTTGAAAACATTTAATATTATTTATCAATTTTTTTCCATATTTTTTATAATTTTTATAAAGCCGTTTCAGTTGATGTCCATATTTGATCACTAAACTGCACTAACACGGTTTTTATTGAAAACAGTTTTGGACATAACTTGAAAATTATTCATTGAAGTTGAAAAAATATTTTTTTTATATTTGAAAACTATTGTTATAATCTAGAAAACATTTTCTATTTGGGGGAAATTCGATTTAAACGAATCTGTTAAGAAAGCTTAAAGTCTACGGTCGAAATTCGCAAACTACCTCTATGCGTCAAGCTCTATTCTAAACGTATTTTATATTTATAATAAAAATAATCCGATTTACTTCCAAATAGTTTAGAAAACCATTTAAAACATATATAAGACTATTTCAAAACAATATTTCATATTTTCAACATAAAATTAAAATATTCGTTTGTAATTAATATTATATTATTATTTAATTATTAAAATATCGTTATTTTCCAAATATTAGTCTTTTTAAAACCAAACTTTCCAGAAATTAAATTAAATAATATATAGGCTATATGGAACAATCTGTTTGAGTTAAAAAACTTTCTATATTGCCAAACTAAACTTCAATTTCAAAATCGACTTCAATTTTAATCGATTATACTTAAATACACCGTTCAACGTCAAAACCTTGTTAAACGAAATTCCAACCATTTCAATTTCTTTTTAAAAAAATTCAATTTCATTTTATCCAATTCTAGATGTCAAATTCCGGCTTTTATTTTTCATAATATTTAAATGAATAAAATATTCATTTATATTACCTGATAACAACGCGACTTAACTAATATCTAAATATCCCTATACAGGTTTGTGTAACATGTGTAGTATGAATTAGTATTACTATTACAAGCATTAAAATATTCATAACATCCATTCAACCATCACATAACATGTATATCACAATATAAATGTATAAGCGTTTAGTAATCAATGCTTACACTATGTTTAACAGCTAATTAACCATCTATTAACATAACAAATAAATATAAGTGCAGAGTTTCTCACTGAGATTTCCACTCCACCAATCTTTACTGTAGGCCTGTCGAGCTATACCGGATTGCTATGGGCTGACTTCCAACTTTCACTGACTTTAACGATAATAATAGTAATATTATTATTAAATAAAAAATATTATTATTTTGAGGAATTAGAAGTGGGCTATGGTGTTGGTGATGGGGTGGCTGAAATTTGGCAAGGGAATGAGGGAGGTTTAGGCCGATCTAGGGTATGGTGGCAAGAAGGTGGCACAAGGATGGGAGGAGGTGTGGCCATGAATAGAGAAGGGGAAGGCTGCGGTGGGGTCAGGTTGGAGGTGGTTGGAGGCGCAAGGAGGGGAGGAGAAGGGGGATGAATGGAGGGGAAATGAGGAGGACGTAATGAAAAAATTAATGGAGGAAGAGGATGGGAAAGTAAAGAGGAAGGGAAAGTAAAGAGAAAGGAAAATTAATATAATCCATGGCCATTAAGATGGGAAAGAAGGAAGAAGTAAGGAAATGAATGGAGCGAATGGAAAAGAAGGGGTAAGGCCTTTATTTATAGGAACAGAGGGTTAAGGAGATAAGGACATATCATGGGATACTTCTCATGAAACCATCCTTTAAAACCATAAGTGCATGCACTTGGTTTCTACCTACCCATTTGTTACATTTTTGCAGCACTTTTAAAGTGTTTCTAGTTTGTAATGCTTATAATTGTGGCCATATTTCAAAGTATACTTTACTGTTCAAAATAAAAGGCTAATATATTTTGACAAAATACTTCCCAACTATATTTTATAATTCTTAAAAACTTATTTTATTTATTTTATGTAATTCAAATTCAGTTTATTTAATTTATAAATTATTCTAAATTAATTATTAAACTAGTCAAAAATTCCATATCGTTACATCCAATCCCTCCTATTTAATTGTAGTATTAATCTAGGCATTTGGAATGACCCAAAAATTAGGCTAATTTAAAAAAAAATTAATTTTTCATGATTTTAGCAAGAATTTATAACTAATATAAAATGTTTGTAAATTAACTAAGTATGTTAGGAAAATATAATTTAAATTTAGTTTGCATAATTAAATAGTTATTTGAAACTGTAAATATGATAGGAAAATATACTGATAAAAATATAAGATTTTATGAAAACAAGATATTCGAACATTGTATTAACTAAATCATTGTCCAAATTATATGATAGCCTTTTAATAAGCATTGTCTAAACTATAAGATAGCATTACAAGATTTATGATAACATTTATACATATGTGTTACAAATGAAGATAAGTTAAAAACTAAGATATGTTAGAATATTCCTAAGGAGCACAATCATCACTAAAGCTAAAAGCATTTTAGGGATTAATTGCCTTGTTACCTAACATGCATACTAACATGTTAGTATAATGACATGTGTCCTTGCATTATCCATAAATTAAAATTAAATTTTATCTGATAAGTTTTCTTAACCTCAAAGAAAACTATATTTAATTCAAGACTTAGCCATATTATCTAAGGACTTTGTGGAAAATATCCTAAGCTAAGTTCAAGTATAAATATCACCTAAGTTCATTCATTCCAAATTCCTTAATAAAATTGCTCTCTCCACCATAAAAACTAAGTTCCTCCATCACCACCACTAAACACTCACGACCACCAACTTCCACAAGCCATAACTTCTTCAAAACATATCCAATTCAAGTGTTTCTTTTTTCAGACTATATAGAATTCTAGTGGCTACAACTTTTATGTTGAGCACTTCTTTAGTTTTGAGCCTAGCTAGTCCAAAATTGTAGATCTTTGAAGACCATTTTTTTGGGCTTCATTATATATAATCCGAGAATACCTCTACTATTTCGACCATATCTCACACCAAAGTAAAGTAAATTGGGTGATTCTTTTCTTTAAACCTTAGTAAGTAGAATTTTATACAACTTTTTAGTTGGTCGCTTTTCTAAATTCAAAAAGTAGTTGGTCTGTAAACATTAAGAAAGTCAGTCTATTTTCGGAGTATGAAAACGCAACGAAACTAATATTAGACGGAGTGGAAACCAAAGGTGAGAATTACTATTAGCCATATTTCGGTGTTCATTATAATCTTAGTTTGGTTATAAAGTTGATTTGTTTGAATAGTTTAAATAGTTATAGATTTGTTCGAAAATATGTTATGAGTGTTAAAAATCATAACACTTAATTGATTATGTTATAAATTGATGGATTATGTTAATTGATTGTTATGGATGATGTTTCGGTTGTTGATGATGTCATGATAATACCAATTATATGCTATACACAATTTTGAGGAATTATTCAGGTGTTGGTTAACTCTTATTCCAATTTAATAACATAAATTAATATTATATTCATTTAAAGCCAAATAAGTCATAAAAATAAATATTGAAATTTTACACTTGAAATTGTATAGAAATAAAATTAATCTAGTTATGAAAAAAATTGTAATTTTTATTAGTTTTCAAATGAAAGATGAAAATTTAGATTTGGATTTATAGAATATGAACCATGTTCAAATTAAATTTGAATAAAAATCGCAGTATTGTAGTTTAAACGGAAAATATTTGAAGATGACTATTTTTAAATTATTAAAAATAGGGAAAAAATTATTATAAACCATAATAAATAATTTAAAAGTGATTTGAATTGAAATATATGAATTTGGAAGTCATAAAAATTATTTAAACCAATTAAGATGATTTAAGGTATTTAGCAATGCTTTTTGTAATGCTTTTCCATGATACTGGAAATTAAGTAATTTACACAAATTTGAAAGTTAAAGTACTTAACCGAATTTAAGTAGAAGATAAACTCAATTAAATTGAGTATGCGGAAACCACTAGTACATTTGTCCCCTCTCTTTGATCTGGAACAGCAAACAGGGTGTATAACTAAGGTAAGCGATGCATTAACAAGTGCATTGAACTTATCTAGCCAACGTTTATTTATCTTGAAGAGGGTTGGAACAGATCAAAAGGTATGCCTAGATATTTTGAAATGGAATTTAAAAAGATTTAAACTTTAATAATAAGTTTAAGAAAATGGATAAATTAAGGTGAAATGATTAAGGATTCTTATTAAGTTAACAACTAGTTTTAATTAACCAAAATTTAAATGGAAGAGACTTAGAAATCTTATATATCTATATTGTTTTTGAGTAATGATGATTATTCAAAAAGATAAGGATCATATTTTGGTGATTCCTACCTGAAAACCATTTCAAATAATGATACGACAAAATGAAGCAAATAAATATCGTTGAAGAGATTAGGATGAATATAGTAAGGAACCACTTGTCGATTGATTTGGGTTAAAATCCTAATTTTCTCCAGAGTGACAGTAGTCTTCTGCTATGATTATCTGATGCAGGGAAATTCATTGTTGATCCTAAATATGATGCGGTAGGAATGTTCCTTCGGTTCCATTCAAACCAAGAATAAGCCTTTAACTGGAGCTCTCCATCAACATCCAAAAATTGCAACTATCTTAGTTGTAGCTAGCCTTTTATTATCCATTCATAAATCTCAAATCCATAAGATTCTATTATACGCCATCCTTTTGCCCTTAAAAGAAATAGCCAAACGCGTAATGCGATTGTTCAGGGTCCATGCGATAGTTAGACATCTAGAAGATGTTCTGGAGATATTCAAAAACAAAGGCTAAGGGTAAAATTCTCCAAATGTCATTTTTAGGAGAAGGAGGTAACATTTCTTGGGCACATCGTATCTGAAGATGTAATCTCAGTTGATCTAGGTAAGATTTCCGCCATTCAGAACTGGAAGCAACCCACAACTCCCAAAGAAATATGAAGCTTTCTAGGTTTGGCTGGATATTACCGGGTTTTTCTTAAAGATTTTTCTAAGTTATCTTGTCCCTTAACAAAGCTAGCGAGGAAAATTGCAAATTCTATATGGACTTCTAAATGTGAAGAAGCATTTCAATAAATGAAGAAAAGATTGACCACCACTTCAGTTCTAGTCATTATCATTGGAAGTAACGGAGAAGGAGTCGGTCGGTCTTAATGCAAAAAGGAAACATGATTGCCTACACAGGTAAGAAATTAAAGCCGCATCAGAAGAATTATGTAACCTATGATTTAGAATTAATGATTATGGTATTTGCAAAAATTTGGAGACACTGTTTGCTAGGTGAAACTTAGATTATTCGCAGACCACAAATCTTTAAAATATCTTTTCACCCAGAAGGACTTAAATATGAGTCAACAACGCGGGATGGAATTTCTATCATCTTATGATCTAGATATTCCATGTACTCCCAAAAAAGCCAAAGTAGTAATTGATGCATTAAGCAGGAAACATGCTATTATCGCTTATCTAGTTATTACTCCAACTCTTGCTGAGAAGATTGCTAATTAACAAAATGAAGATGAATTTCTCCAAAGAATTTATAAGAGTATCCAACGAGGCGATGATTCAAGTTTTGAAGTTGATAATAGAGAAATTCTGTGATTGAATGGGAGGCTATGTGTACCGGATATTGAAGAACATAAACGAGAAGTGTTAGATGAATTCGATAAATCTGAACTTGGAATCATTCAAGGAGTTAAGAAAATGTATTGTGATATAAAACATATATTTTTGTTGAAGAAAATAAAAATGGACATATCAATATATATTAGTCGATGCGTTACCTGTCACCAAATCAAGAGTGATCAGCAAAAGACTGCAGGGTTACTCCCGAAATGGAAATGGGATCAAATATCCATGGATTTCCTTAAACAAGGAAGGGAAATGAAGATATTTGGG
Organism: Allium sativum; assembly: GCA_030737875.1. Taxonomy (NCBI): domain Eukaryota; kingdom Viridiplantae; phylum Streptophyta; class Magnoliopsida; order Asparagales; family Amaryllidaceae; genus Allium; species Allium sativum. Next base: position 403,457,396 of record CM060913.1, read on the forward strand.
TTATTACAGATCAATTAACCAAAAGCGCCCATTTTATTCCAGTAGAGCCAACCAGAACTATTGCAAGCCGTGCAGAGTAACATGTGAAGGAGATTGCCCATTTACACGGAGTGCCAGGCAATATAGCAAGTGACCAAGATCCTATATTTACTAGCCATTTATTGGGAAGCACTACAAGAAGCATTGAGGACGAGACTAAGTCTCAACACTACCTGTTATCCACAAACGGATGGACAAACAGAAAGAGTCAACCAAATCTTAGAAGTTCTTTTGCGAGCTTGTGTTCTTGACTTTGGAGGTTCATGGGAGAATCAATTACACTTAGTTGAATTCTTATATAATAATAGTTATCAAGCTAACAATGGTATGACACCTTTTGAAGCATACACGGTCACACAAGCAAATTACTAATCTGTTGGATAGATACCGGAGATTGACTTGTACTTGGTCCAAACATGATACGAGAAGCTACAAAGAAAGTTGACATGATTAGAAAGAAGCTAAAAGTTCCACAAAGTCGATTGAAGAGTTATGTGAATCACAAAAGAAGAGATTTGGAATTCTCAGTTGGAGATTCGGTATTTTTGAAAGTTCTTCGATGAGAGGAGTTATAAGATTTGGAAGAATAGGAAAACTGGCATCTTGATACATTGGGCATTTTCCTATTCTTGAAAGAATTGGCCTATTAACTTATTAAGTACAATTACCTATATGGTTGTTAGGCATGCACAATGTTTTTTGTTTATCACATCTACGGAAAATGTGCATGATCCAAAACAAATTTTTGAAGAAGCTACTCAGCAGAATTTGGAAATTACACCAAATTTGGCAGTTAAAAGGCAATCTGTAAAGATTATTGGTTGAGATGAGAAAAAAATAAGCATGAAAATAGTGAACTTAGTCAAAGTACAAAAGAGCGGAGATCCAAATGATTGCATTTGGGAAACAGAAGAAAGTAGTAGAAGTCATATCCTAACTACCAGATTGATATTCAAGCTTAGCCACACCCACCTCTTTTGTAAAATTCCTTATCTTATATCTTTATATTGCGTTGAATATATTTCTTTTTAGCCATTTATTTTCTTATCTTATTTCAAGGACAAAAATTTATTTAAGTAGGGGAGAATGTAACGTCCCAGGAATTAGGCTAACTTAAAAAATTGATTTTTCATGATTTTTAATAAGTATTTATACTAAAATAAAATGCATGTAAATTAATTAAGTATGTTAGGAAGACCTAAATTAAATTTAGTTTATATAATTAAATAGGTTATATAAAACTGTAAAATATGATCGGAAAATATACTGATAAAAACATCAACTTTTACTTAAACAAGTTGTTTGAACATTATATTTACTAACCCATTGTCTAAAATATACGATAGCATTTTAATAAGCATTGTCTAAACTATAAGATAGCAATACAAGACTTATGACAACATCTATACATATGTGTTACAAATGGAGATTAGTTAAAAAATTAAGATATGTTAAAATATTCTTGAGGAACATAATCATCACTAAAGTTAAAAGAAATTAAGGGATTAATTGCCTTGTAAACTTACATGCATACTAAGAATGTTAGTATCATGACATGCGTCCTTGCATTATCCATAAATTTGATTAAAATTTATATGTTAAGTTTTCTTAAGCTAAAAGAAAACTATATTCAGTTCAAGGCTTAGCCATGTTATCCAAGGACTTTGTAACAAATATCTGAAGCTAAGTCCAAGTATGAATATCACCTTAGCTTATTCATTTCAAACTCCTTAATAAAATAGCTCTCCCCACATAAAAACCAAGCTCCTCCATCACCACCACTCACGACCACCAAATTCCACAGGCCATAACTTCCTCGAAAAAGATGGAATTCAAGTGTTTATATTTTTCAAATCATACAGAATTCTAGTGTCTACAACTTTCATGTTGAGTGCTTCTTCTAGTTTTTAGTCTAGCTTGTCTAAAATTCCATATCTTTAAAGACCATTTTTTGGGCTTCTTTTTATTGAATCTGAAAAAATCGCTAATGTTTTGACCATATCACACTCAAAACTAAATCAAATTAGATGAATCTTTTATTTAAACCGTAGAGAATAGAAAATTTACAACTTTGTAGTTGGTCATTTTTCCAAATTAAGAGAGCTGTTGGTCCAAAAACCCAAAGAAAGCCAATTTTTGGAGTCCGAAAATGCAGCTAAACTAATATTAGACGAATTGGAAACAAAGGTGAGAACTACCATTAGCCATGATTTAATGTTTATTACAATCTTAGTTTGAGTATAAAGTTGATTTTTTTTGAATGGTTGAAATAGTTATAGATTTGTTTGAAAATATGTTAAGTGTAAAAATTTATAACACTTAATTGATTATGTTATAAATCGATGGATTATGTTAATGGATTGCTATGAATGATGATTTAGTTGTTAATGATGCCATGATAACACCATTTATATGTCATACACAAATTTATCGAATTATTCGTGTATTGGTTCAGTCTCATTCCAATTTAACAATATAAATGAATATTATATTCATTTAAAGCCGAATAAGTCATAAAAATAAATATTGAAATTTTATAGCTGAAATTGGATATAAATAAAATTAATGTAGTTATGAATTTTTTAGTTAATGGTATTAGTTTTCAGATGAAAAATGAAAATTTAGATTTGAATTTATAGAATTTGAATTATATTCAAATTAAATTTGAATAAAAACATGGTATTGTAGTTTAATGATGAAAACGGAAAATCTTTGAAAATGGTTATTATTAAATCATTAGAAGTAGTAAAAAATTAATGATAAATCATAATAAATAATTTAAAACTGATTTGAATTTAAATATATGAATTTGGAAGTCAAAATAATTATTTAAACTAATTAATATGATTTAAGCTTTTTAGCAACGCTTTTCTATAATATTGGAATTAAGTTGCTTACAATAAATTTGGAAGTTGAAGTACTTAATGGAATTTAAGAAGAAGATAAACCCAATTAAATTAGGTATGCGGAAACAATTAGTACATTTGTCCCGTCTTTGTGATCTGAAACTATAAACGAGGTGTATAACTATAGGATGTAACAATCAATGTGCTGAACTTACCTGACCAATGTTTACTTATCTGGGTGAGGGTTGGAACAGGTTGAAAAGAAAGCCCAGATATTTTGAAATGGAATTTCAAAAGATTTAAACTTTAGTAATAAGTTTAAGAAAATGGATAAATCAAGGTGAAATTACTATGCTTCTTATTAAGTCAATAAAAGGTTTTAATTAACCAAATTTTAAATGGAAGAGACTTAGCAATCCAGTATATCTATATTGCTTTTGAATAACGATGGTTATTGGAAAAGACCGAGATCATATTTTGGTGATTTCTATTCGAAAACCATTTCAAATAATAATACGATGAAATGGAGCGAATAATGATCGTTGAAGTGATTAGATGAGTGTAGTAAGGAACTACTTGTCCACCGATTTGGGATATAATCCCGATTTGCTTCGGAGTGACAGCTATTCTCTATTATGGTTGCAACGACCCGAATTTCGGTACCTTTTGAGTCGAGCAAATATAGAACAAGTCCAACCCAAAGTGCACAAGAATCTAGAAGCCAAAGAAAGAAATTAGAGGGTGAGAAATAGAAAGAAATAAAAGTTCGAACAGAAGAAAAGAAGATCGTAATATCACAAAATTAGAGCAGACACAATCTCACAACGGAACGTATAAAATATATATTACATAACATAACTTTTGGATTACAAATCTGTAACTGTATACACATACCGTTATTAGAGTACAACACATGGAACACAGCAGAAATAATAGTAGCTATCAAATGCTGAAGCCTCTTGCTCAAGATCTACCAAGTCTATCTGTAAAATCCTGACAACTTGACTTATCATACAAATTTGGGCACCCAAGAGTTTAGGGTTAAACAAAACAAAATAAACTATGGGTCTGTCATGAGACTGGTGTAAGTAAACCCCAACCACTAGGTTTAACCTTTGAAAATTCTTTTAAAGAAAGGATAAACGTATGACCGATCCACACATGAACACAGATCATTTTTACCTTACAATAACCCAAAATATTCTTTGTAGCAACACTATCTAATATTATAATAATGTCAAATCAATAGCAATCTAGCGGAACGCTTGCATCTCACGCTCCTTATACATAATACATAATCAAAAACCATGGGCGCTTATTAGTTAATGGATTTCCAACTATGACAAGGTATGAAATCACCTTCTGATAGCGTATATCTAGAGAGGAATACATTGGATTCAACAAGAACGTCTTGTAACCAACCCACACATGATCGGCCAGTCATTTCTCTTGAGTGTACTGAGTATATTATCACCAATGGTTGTGATCCACAACTGTTTCTGAAAGAATACGTCAATGATAGAATAAGAAGCATTTGAATTTTCTCTAGGTCAGGTGATTATACACCATAATGGTGCGAGCCATATAGCCATGCCGCCTGCCCAATTTTTGTCATATTTCTGGTTGATGAGGCCTGAGGCTACGTCTTACCTTTATAACACCACATACTCATCCACTTTGAATCAACATCGTCAGATCCATCAAATCACTAATTGACGTACTCAAAAATACACTAGGTGTTAAGTTAAGAGAATTTTCCTTCTCCGCCACCGACTATGTTACGTTTTGAAGAAATCAATGTACGTGACCATCTAGAAATAATTTGTCAGACATCCATCCACATACATTGCCCTGGGACTGGACAAGCCGAAGGCACTATCTCATCAATCCATCTTAGGCAATTTCTATCAAGGATTAACAGAACTTCCCTTGCATTTTACTTCGTCTTTAATTATCTTCAGCATAATTTTATTTGCAACGCTTGTGCCTATACGGAGTGATTTTAAGATAATAAATCCGATCCCTGTCTCTCTGTATTGACAGCGGAAATATAAAATAGGGCAAAACTTTGATAGCCGGTTATCTAACTATCAAAGGAAACATCATACAACCAACGATCCTATTTCAAAATAGAAATTTTACTATTAAACCATCAAGCAATACAGAGCCCCTTTTAAATTAATTTCTTGTTAATTTATTCGTTTCCGTATTTCTCTCTTTAACATCTCTACCCAGATATTCCACAAATCCCGTTGACCTCTCACGGTCCTTGGAAAATATTTCCAAATCCATTAATCTTTATTTTCTATATTCCAGAAAATATCTCTTATCACAGTTGGAAAATATTTCCATATATTTACAACTTTTTATTTTCAATATTTAGAAAATATAAGTTATTGACATCGGAAAACATTTCATATTTATTCACGGTCTTTTTTTCATCATCCAACTCATTTCATTTTTTATGCTTAGAAAAAAATCTTTGATTATATTTGTAAAACGTTTCCAAAACTCATTCACTTGGATTCACACAAATGTTGTATAAACATTGTTGTGACAACTCAAAAACGTAACCCTCATTAACTACATGTATCTCTAACCAAATCGCACCACTAAACTTTAACCAATCCTTAGTCAATAATGAAGTCAATCAGTTTGGGATATGATTACCTCTCAGACTTTAATTGAACAACATTCTTAACTTCGAAATGGACAAAGCTCACAACTTCAATCTTCAACAAACATTGCTTACGTAATTCTCGGATTCAGTTTAAGAATCCACTTCTTTAATGGAAATCATTGATTATAACGATAGCATGATGTTAGCTCATGATTAAAAGAAAGAAAGAGTAAAAGAATAAGATTATTTTGATATTAGCTCATGATAGGCAGATATAACTTTCAAAATAGAGATGATAGGGGGAAGCATGATAGGTAGGGACAACATTTAAAATAGAGACTATCTTGAAGAAGTTCAAGACCTAAAAGGAATAGAATAACATAATAATAAAACAACATAGTCAAGACTCAACCATAAGTGTAACACCACAAATTTTAATAAACAATTATTAAATGTAAAAGATTAATAAAATAAATATTAATCATAATAATATTGAGAATAAAACAATAGGACTAGCACCATTAGGTCCGTTGTAATTTTCTAATAAAAATGGACACTTAATTTTCTAAAATCGGAGTTAAAATGAAATAGTTATGAATTAAGGAAGAATTCTGAAAATTAAAGCATATATAAGGAATAAACGGTCACTGGGTGACCCAACCCACTAGGGTCGACACTGTGTAAATCCAAAGAGGCGGATGAGTCGACCCAGGTCGAAAATTTTGTGTGCTTAGGCTACACGCCAGCGAACGTTTAATAGTTTCTAATGATATTTTTGCTAAGTTGGCAGAGTTTTATTGGCCTAATTTAAACTAAGGGGTGACGTGGCACATTCTTATTGGTTCAATGACATGGCTGGACCAGATCTAATCTTAGGTTTGAACGACTAAGGGCATCCAACAAACCCTATAAATAGACTAGTAGAGTTTCTCTCATTTCTACACATCCATTCTTTCTCTCTTCTCCTTCTTCCCCAGGCCTATCCTCAAAATTAGAGTACCAAATTGACCAATTCCCGGTCCTGATCATCGAAAAAATACCATGTCAACTAACCAAGCACCTAAAATTATGGGATCATTAATAGAAAGAAGTTAGAGGGTGAGAAATAGAAGGAAAGAAATGTTAGAATAGAAGAAAACGAAGAAATAAAAACCACAAAGTTAGCGTAAATGCAAATCTCATAGCAAAACGAATAAAATATATTATATAATATTACTTTTGAAATACAAATCTGTAACTATATACACATGCCATCATCATAGTACAACACATACAACACAGTAGAAATAAAGTATAGATTTCTTATGAAGAAGCCTCCTTCTCCAATCCCCTCCAAGTGTATCTATAAAATTCTGATTAATTGATTGCCCATACAAATTTAGGCACCCAAGAGTTTAGTGTAAAATAAAACAAAATAAACTTTGAGTTAGTCATGGTACTGGTGTGAGTAAACTCTAACCACTTGATTTAACTTTTAAAAATCTTTTTAAAAGGAAGGATAATCGTAAGGCCGATCCACATATAAACACAAATGGTTTTTACCTTATGATAACCCAAAACATTCTTTGTATCAATACTATTCTGATATTATAATAGTGTATAATCAAATCAATAACAATCTAGCGGAACGCTTGCATCTCATGCTCCACATACATAATATACAATCAAAAAATGTTGGTGCTTATTGGAGAATGGATTTCCAACTATGACAAGGTATGGAACCACCTTATGATGGTGTATCTTTAGAGAGGAATACACTGGGTTCAACAAGAACATCTTGTAATACGGTCACACATGACCAACCACTCATTTCACTTGAGTGTACTGAATGTATTATCACCAACGGTTGTGATTAACAGCTGTTACTGAAATTATACAATAGCAATTTAATAAGAAACAAATGAATTTTCTCTAGATTGGGTGATAATACATCCTAATGGGTGCGACCCACATAGCCATGTTGCCTACGCGATTTTTGTCATCTTTCTGGTTGATGCGGCTTGAGGCTACGTCTTACCTTTATAATACCACAACATCATTCACTTTGAATGCCACATGGTCAGATCCATCAAATCACTAATTGGCATCCTCAAAAATTCACTGGGTGTTGAGCTAAGTGAAGTTTCCTTCTCCTCCACCATCCATGGTATAGTTGAAGAAATCAATGTACGTGACCATCTAGAAATACTCTGTCATACACTCATCCATATACATTGTCCTGGAATGGACAAACCGAAGGCACCATCTCATCAATCCATCTTAGACAATTTCTATGGAGGATTAACAAAATAGCCCTTGCATTTTACTCCGTCTTCGATCATCTCCAGCATAATTTTATTGGCAATGCTTATGCCTATACAGAGTGGTTTCAGATAATAAACATGATCTCGGCCTCTATGTATTGACGACAGAAATATAAAATGGGTCAGAACTTTGATTGTTGGTTATTTAACTATCAAAGGAAACATCCATACAACCAACGTTCCTATTTCCAAACGGAATTTCTATTGATCAAGCATCAAGCAATATGGAGCCCTTTTAAATTAATTTCTTATTTATTTACCATTTCCCGATTTCTCGTTTTTCCGTTTCCATATCTTTTCGCAGATATTTCTCAAATCCTGTTTGGCCTCTCATGATTCTCGGAAAACATTTTCATATAGCATAAACAATTTATTTTCTATATTCCAGAAAATATCTCTTATCACAATTAGAATTTTTCCCATGTATTCACAAATCCTTATTTTCTTTATTTAGAAAATATACTTTATTAACATTGTTAAACATTTCCTTATCTATTCACATTCTTATTTTCTATATTTAGAAAACACCGCTGATTATATTTGGAAAACGTTCCAAACCTCACTTACTTGGATTTAAAAAATATTGTATAAAACACTGTTACGACAATTCAAAACCATATCACTCGTGTGTCAACTGCCTATATCTCTAACTAATCCTTGCTACCGAACCATAATCATTCCTTGGTCAAAAATGTAATCAATCAAATTCGGGTATAATTACCTCTCTGATCTTAATTAAACGACATTCTTAACTTCGAAATTGACAAAGTTCACAACTTAGAATACCAACAAAACATCACTCATGCAACTCTTGGATTCAATTTAAGAATTCTCTTCTTTAACGGAAATCATTGATTATATCAATATCATTATAATCCATGCTCCAAGATATTAACGTTGAAATATACTTTTAATCAATTAATTTGAATAAATAAATAATAATTAATTTAATAAATAAATATTAGATCTTGATAAAAATGGAAAGTTAATTGTACTTTCCTGAATTCGACATAGTGGAATTCCAACATATAGCACTCTTTCGAATAATCTCTACCTGATTAACGTTTTGAAATTTGGAATAATTTCATCGTTATAGATCAACTCAATTTCCATTATCATTATTCCCATTGCAAACATTTGCTTTAAACCATTAGTCACTTTAAAATGTGAGTAGTATTTCTTTTATCGAAATCTATGCTCGTTATATCAAATCAATTTGATTTAATTTGTAACCACTATTACAGTTTCAAATCCTGTCTATTGGGCCACTTTATAAATTCACATTCATATTCCGCTAGATTCATAAATCTTGTTTACAAGTCAATTTTTTTAATTATCTATCAAGTTTATAACTCAATATCGACTTCGCATTTGATTATAAAATATTGGTTTCAAACCAAGTATTAATTATATTGTCAAGTTCCAAATTATATAATATATAGTTTTTGAAAATAAATTATTTTTATAAAATTTGAGATAGTCGAATTTCAATTTTAAATCCTTATGGATTTATTTCAATTCCATTCACATTCCAAACATCGGAATTAATTTCATCATTTCCTTTTGAAATGATTTCCAGTTTCCCTTTAAATTCACTCTTATATTTACATACCCAAATTATCCAATGATAAGTATTTCACTTCATTAATAAATATTGTTTATAAATTAAACTACTTGTTTTTATTATTAAAAACAAGTTATTATCTTCTAACCTATTCGAATTCAATTTCTATTTTAGAAAAATAGTTTTTCCTTTAAAATCTCAAAATCCATTTTATGGTATTTTAAATATCAATATTTTGGGCTAGTGCAATTCAAACATCCAAACACAACAAAACCCATCACAGAACATTTAACACCTCATATATCATAGTATATATGAAAACAAACAATAATAAATATTGAGGAAACTAGTTGGATCCCTCCAACCTTTTTTCCTTCACCCATATATGTTAGACAACATAAATAATTCCAATCCCACTTCAACGCGGTATATCGTGGTATAGAAGGTCATTCACTATTATGCAGGGCGCATATAGTCTCATCCACTAAAATGTGCAGGAATATCCAACTACTAACCATAAATATAACTAATGTATATATATAATAACAACAATGGGTAATAATATATCAATTCATCCAAACAATCATCACACAACATTTAATCATCATTTATCAACTCTAAAATATTTTTATAAAATTATAAACTGGGTAGAGTTAGTGAGCTTACTCACTTTGGTCGTTTATCGTTGATCAATAATGATAAATTGCCGATTATAAGAATTAGGAGTTTTGGTCTGCTATAAATCCTCACGAGCTCCAATCTCCCTAAACTAGTTTCATTGCGTAGCCTGCATCAAACGATCACAACGGATCATGTTTCGTTGAATTTTGATAACGTATGGCAAAGTTATACATTTTACAAGTTTGTATACAATTAAATGATACTAAATAATTAATTAATCATAATTAACCTTACTTAAATTACTATTGACGTTTTTCTTGCTTAATCTATTTCCTCTAATTACTTCTTCCCCAACGAATCACGCAGCCATTTGTACATCTTCGTTCACTATTTCCAACAATTTCCTCAATCCAAACTTCTCCCGTACACCCCGAAACGGCTCAATGACTTCACCAGCATTCATCTCTTTGCCCAAACTTCCTCTTCCCCACCTTGTAAAAAGTGCGTAGTCCCTCCTCGAAGATGCGACATCAGGCAGCGCTACCCACATACTGTATCATCACCGACACTTAATATCACTAATTTCCTCAAAAATATGCATGCAAGTGCTATTCTCCATCACGAACCCCAAACTAAAATATGTTTTATCAATCAAAGCTCCAATGTGAAGAAATCTCGAACCCTAGCTCAAAAAACTCATGCTGTCATATTTTCCAGTGAATCTAAACAGTGTCGAACCACATGAAGCTTATACCAGAATGAAGAGAAACATCCTAAGATCTCAAACGAATTAGTTTCATGATTTATGAAGCTTTATTTGGATTGATTGAATTTTTCAAAACTCGCGATATTGTTTGAGAGGGAATGAACTGGCAGCTCTATGTGTTTTGACCGGATGATGAAAGTTTGGCGCAAAAAATAGGATATAGGATTGTTTATATAAAGAGAGTTTACATTATTATATTAATTTACAAAACTTACGCATGAAATTACAAGCTTGAACGATCGCACACGAGCCCCAATCGTGGTGCAAATTGTAATCTAACAATAACTAAATAATTCGAACACGATGGTACTTGTTTCATTGAATTCCGAGATCGTTTGTAGAACTATATTTCAATTTCACAATGTGGATTGATACACGTTTAAATTTCACACGATCACAAAATAAACCCAATTGATACGAAAATGAAAATCTTACAGTAATTAATAACTACAGATTTAATAAAATTAGTTTCATTTAAATCCATGGTCATTTGAAAATTGGTTATTTTTATTTTCCATATTAAATAAATATAATATAAATTGATTCCAAAATAAAAAAAATTAATAATAAAATATTAATATCTTATACGTATTCAAATAGAATTTTATTAGCTTTAGATTATAAATATAAATTGATATTAAAATTCCAGATTTTAAATTCCAAGTTATAACGATATTCAATTTAATAAAAATCCTTTTATTTTATTTAATAAATCATTATGATTTATAAACGATTCCATAACGACTTTCTGAAAGATTGATTTGGACATAACTAAAAATCTACAGGATGAATTCTTGATTTTTGTCATTCATTTGAAAACTATAGTTCAATAGATCCGAACATTTCTTGTTTCAAAGAAATCCAACTTATAACGAATCCTATGTACTCAGTCGAACAACAAAACTTCAAATTATGAACTACCGCATCGTAGCGAGCTTGTTTTTTATTATATTAAAATTAATACACTCAAACTTCATGTATAAATAAATTAGTTATTATAACTCGAATCTAAACTTAATTAAAACTTTAAAATTACCCAATTCACATTAAATTGCAAACTCAAATTATTTCCAACTATTTCAAAATTAAAATTATTATTCCACTATTATATTAATTAAATATTCAAAATTATTGAATTCAAGCCATTTCTGGGTCATTACATTTCTTCCTCCTTAAAAGAATTTCGTCTCCGAAATTGCTAAGTAGGAAAGATGTTATAACTCATCTAACTCTTCACAACCCAGTTAAGTTCCATTCCCACATTCCTTTAACAAATTAATTTCTCTAATCATTTATCTTTATCTCGAAATTCAAAATCTTATTTTTTTTTATTTAGAAAATCAATCCATTTTACTCATATAAGTCCATATTTAGCTAATAGCTTAAGTCTGCATTTATTTGGAAAGATCCAGATTTTGATTCACTTAAAATACTTTCATTTTTAACTTGTTTTTAATTCAAACAATCTCTTCCTGGAAGGTTTTAAGTAACTCAGCTTTTCTAAAAGTAAACTTTCCTTTTCAGGATTCAAAACAAATTGTTTTCTCAATATAATTCAAAAACAATACCTTTGGTAGTAATCCATCACTTAGAAACTCGAAAATGAACACTGGTAATTTGGCCAACATCATCAAGGTTATTTTCTAGTGATCGAAGTGAGTCCAGTACTATATCACTTTCTAAACTCATTCTTAAACACTTCCATTTGGAAGTTACGTCAAAATATCCTTCACAATGTTTGGAAAACATTTCCAAATCTCCGAAGACCTGAAAATTTTCATATATTTGATCCAAAATTCATTTATAAACACTTTTCCAAGTTTCCAGAGTTTCAATCCCAATTCTGGTTTAAATCCAGATTTAGTTCATTTCATAACACTTATACGAATTTTATTTGGTTATACACATAATCATCTCAATTTTTATAATCCCATTCGATTATAATAACGACCAATACATCTAATATACTATAGTGATTCCAATATCAATCAAACTTTCATATCAAAATATACTTTGGGTAAAATTATTTCATTTACCTACTTAAAAATAATTTTATGTCTAATTGCTCGACCCAAGTGTTTAAAAACACCGATCGATACAATGGATCATACTGATCGACTATAATTCATATACCACTCAACAAACCAACCGACATAATATAAAACATTTGTTATCAAACAAACAAGTACGGCTTTTCATATATATATATATATATATATGTATGTATGTATATATATATATATACACGCTTAACTCAATCAAGGGTATTACTAACCTTATCTCTATTGAATTATGCCACAGAGCAAAGGTCTCTGATACCACTGTAATGAACCGACCAATTCGCGTTCCTAATCATTGACACAAATACCATGTCAACTAACCTAGCATAGGAAATTACTGAATCATTAACAGATAGAATTTTTAGGGTGATAAATAGAAATAAAGAAAAGTTCGAATACAAGAAAACGAAGAGAACAAAGACTGCGGCGGAACAAACAAAATGTATTATATAACATAACTTTTGAAATATAAATCTGTAACTGTATACACGCACCATCATTTAAGTACAACACAAATAACACAACGAAAATAAACTATAGATATCTAATGCTGAAGCTCCCTGCTTCAAGCTCCTTACAGTGTATCTGTAAAATCCCAACTACTTGACTGCCCGTACAAGATTGGGCACCCAAGAGTTTAGAGTAAAAAAAAAAAACTCTGGTTCAGTCATTGGACTGCCGTGAATAAACTCCAACCACTTGATTTAACTTTTAAAAGTCCTTTTAAAAGAAAGAATAATCGTAAGACCGATCCACACATAAATACGGATGGTTTTTACGTTACGATAACCCAAAATATTCTTTGTATCAACACTGTTCTGATATTATTATTGTGAGGACCCGAACTTCCCGGTGAAGGAAAGCCCGGATTAAGTTGAGAACAAGCCACATAGGGACACAAACAGAAGAACATTTCATTGCTTATTACAACAATTTCATCAGAATACAAGAATATACAGAGTATGAATAAATATTACACGTTTACTATACATCAGAGATTTAAATACATTACAATGCAGCGGAAAATAATACAATACACAACGGAAAAGAATATACGGATACGAAGCTTTCCGAATATCATTCCAGCTGTAAACCAGGATCCTACGAATATAAATCTGCAAAACCAAAACTACTAGCTGCCCGTGCGGAAAATAGGGGCACCCAGAGTTTAGGTTAAAACAATAAACTCCAGGTCAGTCATGTAATTGGTGTGAGAACTAAAATAATTATTAATCTTTATTTTAAAGTTCAGTAAATCAAGGGACCAAAGGGGGAGGGGGATCGACGGTCGCGGCGGTGGTTGGCTGTAGGGGGCGGCGAAATTTTAGAAGGGTGGGGCGCAGTTTCTGATTTGGCCGCGGAGATGAGATAGTGATGGTTTGACCTCCCTTTGACTGTTATATATAAGTGAAAATTAGGCACACATCCCTAAAACGAAACTTAATTAGGCTCACATCCGATCTAACTTTTCATGTAAATTAGGTCCCTATTTTTTAAAAACATATAAAAAATATAAAAAAAATCATGAAAATTCATTATTAAATAAAACATGTTCACGCCAAAAAAATCAGGTGGAAAAACAATCGATAAACAAGTCAAAATCAAAATATACACAAAACAGCGGAATATGCAGTAAAATGCCTGAAAACATGCACATATTTCAAATATTTGCATACATGTATGCACATATTGTCATGCCCTCTGCCTTTCAACGCATTGCTGCATACAAGTATGTAGCTATTCTGAATAGCAGCATATTTGTATGCAAATATTCAGCAGGTTTGCAGTTTTTTTGCATGTGTATTTAAATAGTTGCATACATGTATGCAACTTTTTTATTAATTTGTGTGGACTGAGAGGAATGTTTCCAGATTTTAGAATATTTTTTTAATGCAAGAGCGCATTTTTTTTGTGAAAAAATGGAAGAGGCGAAGTGGAAGGAGGTGGAAGGCGGAAGGGACAAAAATTATTAGGCGGTAGCTCAAAAAGAGGGGGCGGAAACGAATGGGAAACTTTGTCCCTTATTTTTATTCCGCCTTTTTTTTATATTTAAAAAAGAAAAGCGCTACAATGTAAAAAAAAATCTAAAATCTGGAAATATTAACAGAAGTTCATGGAAATTTTAAAAAAACTTGCATACATGTATGCAACTATTTGAAATACTTGCACATATGTATGCAAGTATTGCATGTAAAAATATGAAGCAAAAATTTTGCCCGAAAATTGTTGCACACTTGTATGCAAGAATCTGTTTACCTTGCATACATGTATGCAAAAAAACAAACGCAAATTCAACATTTGAAATACCTGCACAGATGAATGTAAGTATTGCAAATATGTGCATGATTTGATGCCAATTACTGCATTTTTCGCTGTTTTATTGTATTTTTTTATTTTGATGCATTTTTTTATTTTTTTACGAGCTATTTTTTGGTGAGTACATGCTTGATTTAAATTCGAATTTTCATAATTTTATTAGTGTATTTTTAAAAAATAAGGACTAAATTTACATGAAAAGTTGGACCGAATGTGAGCTTAATTTTGAAACCTAATAGGGACCTGTGCCAAACGGATATATATATATATATATATATATATATTTAAATCCATAAAGTTAATTCTTTTCATTTCAACTCCAAATCGAACCTACCCACTGCTGTCCCTAGCTAATTGCCCACATTCCGAATGCAATGGGATATGTGTCGTAACCCAATTCGGCTATTTCCATCGGTTTCCGTCAAAATCAAAATATAAATCTATATATTGGATTTGAACGCATATTTCAATTTACCGGGGCCACATACGGACATTATAAATTCCCGAAAAATATTTTCTAGCTTTGTATTGAAGATACAGTTCTAACAAAACTAATTTCGTCAAATTTGGAGACCGCTTGAAAAATGGCCATTTTCTGGTCGTTCCAAACTGACTAAAACTGTCAAAACACGTTTTACTTCGCCACACTCACATATTGATTCAGAAAATTATGAATTTTGGAATCTAGCAATAACTTGACATCCCGGATCCAAAAAAGTGGTTTCATGGGTAACAGAGGTCGTTTGCAAAACTTCCATTTTTAAGGGCTAAAATTCCATAGCGACTATTCTGAATTTTCAACTGGGCATTACTTTTTATTCCAGTTATGAAATTTTAATTTTTCAGATTCGTTGGAAAGATATTCTCAAATAGATTCTAATATTTTTGATTTCGCTAAAATCCAGATTATTTTGAATCCTGTACATTCATTTGAAATTTGAAATCAAATTTTCGAACTACCGCGCCATTTTCAATTCCTTTTATATTTAAAATAAAATATTTATACTCTAACATCGATTCAAATAAACATATATGTTCTAATCCTATTCAAAATAAATTTCTCGTCATTATTATTTAAAATTATTCAATTTAAATATCAAAAATTCACTAAAAAGCCAAAATAAAATTTAAATTGGCTCAGATTTTCCGGGTCGTTACAATCTCCCTAACTTAAAATCTTTCCGCCCCCGAAAAGGAACAAAGGTAAAAGTTGTTTTACAAACCAACTCAACTTTCATTATTTTCATTATGGCTTAAGTTATTCAACTTTTCAGTTCCTAAGAACTTTTTAAATTTTTCAAAAATTTAGCTAACACCCTTAATTTCGAAAAATTTCGCCATAACGTCCCTCGCACCAGAGCACCGGGAAAATCCCGAAATTGCCATACAGGCCTTTGCAATCCAAAAAGAAAAAGAAACAACCAAGCGGCTTATAAAATCATTAAAAACCCCAAGAAATACAATAAACATGTACCTGTTTGTTGGGCAAACAATTTTATTCTTCTGTTCTATCCTCTTTGCAATGACCTGTTCAATGGATACACATGTATATGCATGCAGTTTCAAGAAAATTTCAATTTAGTCCAATATTTGACTCAATTTGGCCAAATTTACCATACATGTAAGAATTAGTTTCAACAATTCTATTAGTCAAACTAACAATCAAACAACACAACCATCAATCAATTAGTTGGTTAACGTTTCAAATTCATAATTTTTATATACCCAAAAACCATGTTTGTGATGCCAAATCACAATAATTAACCCTATCTAAATTTTGGTTCTTACACCAGTCTAATGGAAATATATAGATATCCCACTCTTAAAACTCGAGCATAGACTCTGATGATGAGGCCTCATCATCAGGATCATCCTCAGGCGACTAGAGCGTGATTCTATATCTACCTAATATATTAAAACTTCAAATACACGTGGATCAGACATATACGCAAAATCTTTATATACTTGATTGTCCAAATCAATATAAAAATAATATTCAAATACGTATAAACAGGTTTAAATTTCAAAACAAAATTTGTCTTCACTTTTATTTTAAAAATATCACTCTTCACACTCGTTCTAGGATACTACTGATCCTATCTCTAACGAGTCATTCTCATTGGATATTACTAATCCAATTTCTGAAGAATTCTTTGGTTCTAATGTGCCTTGTTCTCTGAGCTCTGTAAACCAAACTCTGATACCACCTTGTGAGGAGCCGAACTTCCCATTGATGGAAAGCTCGGATTAAGTTGAGAACAAGCCACATCTGGACACAAACAGAAGAACATTTCATTGCTTATTACAACAATTTCATCAGAATACAAGAATATACAGAGTATGAATAAATATTACACATTTACTAAACATCAGAGATTTAAATACATTACAATGCAGTGGAAAATAATACAAAACACAACTGAAAAGAATATACGGATACAAAGCTTTCCGAATATCATTCTAGCTGTAAACTAGGATCCTGTGAATATAAATCTGCAAAAACAAAACTACTAGCTGCCCGTATGGAAAATAAGGGCACCTAGAGTTTAGGTTAAAACAATAAACTCCAGGTCAGTCATGTGACTGGTGTGAGAACTAAAACAGTTATTAATCTTTATTTTAAAGTTTGGTAAATCAAGGGACCACGCCGTATAACATGGAACGGGTTTCCTCCCAAGAATACCAGTGCATAAAACAACAGCGCAATGCTAAATAAAGAACAATGAAGCTATTATAAGACTCAAGTCCCATCACACAACGCAACGCAAGCCAGAGGATAGAGTTTTTACCTTATAATAGCCAAAAATGCTTGGTATGTGAAATTCCATCTTTTATTATTACTATAAGTGTATAGTGTCAAAACAATTTCAATCATAAGTATCAATCATAGACGACATAAGTGCCCCATACCACTATGTCGCCATGTATAGGTTTACAATTAAAACCGCAAAATGTCGTATTGGAAGTTGGATTTCCATCTGTGAACCAAGGCAAGGGATCGTCCTTACCGCTTTGAGACAATCTAGCCCATGTCTCACGAACAGAACGCATCGTCCCTTGGAGCGACAGGGCCGGTCCACTCGATGTGGACTAAAATGCCTGAACACTGCGTTTCCCCGCCCTATGGGGCGTAAGTGAGCCAAATGACTCTAACGGCCCCGGATCGACCGATATAACTGAGGCACCTCCTATCCATCATCCACATAAGTAAAATGCCAGGGCGTGCAAAATGCTGACACCACTCCTAGCTAGAAGGAAACACATGCCCTCCCTGAGGTCCTCTCTCGTTTCTGGTTCACACCGGGGTGTGAGGCTCGCGAATCAATGCTCCACAAAGCAATGCTATATCAAAGTCGTGCTTTGATCATCAACCACAAGACTCTGCTTTTCAACATAAGCCTTGATCATTTGCATCTCAGCATGCCACACAGGTAATTCACACTATGCAACCGATGTATATTAATCACACAGAATGAAATCCGATGTCAGACACACATCCATTTACAAGTTCGTTCTGGGCCTGAACGAAACCGGAGGCATCTTATTCCTTCCCCATATGTCCAATACAGGGGAGAGGTCCTCGCATATCCGATCGATCTCCAAGTACATCTGGACAATCACCACTTATTACCTCGCCTTAGGTGTACAACCCAATCAAGATATCAGTAATCATCCGAACGATGTGAAGACCTCCGGTCTTCAACCACCGTCTTCATCCTCGACACATCGTCAAATCAGTTATTCAGAATGGGATAAACCCGGTCTTTCTGAATAACTCGCGTATATAATAAACAAGTGCTATAAAAACACAACATACGCCTCATTCCAATCCAGGATATTTCTTTATCCAAATATTCATATACTTTGGGAAAGGTTCGCATTAATTTTATCAAAGATAAATTCTTTAAATTTATTCTTTAATCTTCCTTTGGATATCAATTCAATCTAAAGATGCATTAAAACTCCACTTGGTATTAATCTTCCCAAAAATCAATATTAACGATTGTTTAACTTGGGAAACCATATCCTTTCTTTAACTGGGTTAAATAACCAATGTCATTTAAAACACGGTTCACGATAAACCCAAAATCACATTCCATTCCATCAGCCTTTAACCGTAAATTAGCAAGTGAACAATTCCCTATGTAATAACCCCGAAGGCCGAAACCAACATCAGATCAATACCCAGGAAACCATTCAACTTAACTAATCTCCAATTAATTTCTGAATTTCTTAACTCCGTTGGGCCTAAGAATAGTATTATTAAAGATACCATTCACGACGACCCAAAATCACATTTCATTAAAAATGGAATCTTCATGGAAAACAAATCGATATATATAATCGATATAAACTTCCATATCCAACCGATAATATAAATGGAATAACGACAAGGCCTTTTAAATTCCATATATATTAACCGCCTTCCTCTACAGAAGCTTACTTCGATTATTTCCAAATCGAATTCCATTCAATTCCAATTTAATATGTTAAATTGGAAAACTTTACTTTGCAAAATTCCCGTTAAATCTTAATAAAAAGATTTATAAATTCCAAATCACATTTCATGGTAAATCGGGTTAAAGAACGAATGTCGTTAAAAACACAGTTCACAATAAACCCAATTCACATTCCATCAGTCTCTAACCGTAAATTTGTAAGAGAACAATTCCCTATGTATTAACCCCGAAGGCCGAAACCAACATCAGATCAATACCCAAGAAACCATTCAACTTGACTAATCTCTAGTTAGTTTCTAATTTTCTTAACTCAACTAGGTTTAAGAACAGTGTTAGTGAAGACACCGTTTACGACAACCCAAAATCCCATTTGATATTAAATATAAGGCTCTGAATAGAAAATACATCGGCTTATATTCAATATCAAATACTACAACCAAAAAAATATCGTATTGGAAATAACGATATAATTGTATCTTTCAAATTTCCATAACAATATATGTATAATCACAAAATCCAACATTGAAATATTCTGAAGACAGTTTCAATCCAAATCCAATTCCAATATATATATTGGAAAGTTTGGTTATTTTTAAAACCATTTAAAATCCAGTTTATTTTATTTAAAAATACTGGATTTCATAATTCTAGTTCAAAACTGGTTCGTTTCGATAAAAATCTATTTTATCTTTTCAAATATGGATTTTTTTCATTCCAATTCTTTCCAAATCATTTATTATGGTTTTACACTAATTATTGATATTTTTAATAATTTTATCAAGGCCCGTACAGTCGATTTCCATAAACGACCATCGAACTGCACTTACAGCGACCTTTTCCAATTTTGATTTGGACATAATTCCAAATCCAACAATTAGATTTCTAATTTCTTGTATTCATTAGAAATCTCTTTTCGATACGAACCCAACGGTTCCAGTTTTAGGAGAATCCGACGGTCGGATCTCCCGTAATGTCCGTTCGAAGTCAATGGTCGAAATTCGCGAACTGCCGCAGCGCGGCGCGTTCTATTTAGGCCATTATATTATATATATAATATATATTTCATTGATTTCAATTTAAAATGTATTTTATAAATCGTTTTAAATTCGTTTTCAAAACGATTTCAACTTCATATTCAATTTCAAATCAAAATTGAATATTCCATATCATCGATATATAAATGATAGTATTTTCAAAACATTAGATTTTGAAATCAATTCCTTTTCGATATTCATTATAAAAATGAATAAAATCGATATAACTATTGTTCACGTCAAAATGGTGTTATCTAATCAACATGACTATATATATTTAAATATATTCGTATCCATCCAAAATCGGACATCAAAATCACATTTTGATCTATTACTGAATATTATTTTAAAATATTCGTTATTTTAAAATATTCGTTATTTTAAAATATTCATTCTTTCTGAACTGGAATCAGATACAGTCAATTACCATTTATATGGATTTCATACACATATGTACACAACAACAATCAAACACAGTCAGTCATCATCCAAAGTGCATTCTACACTGCATAAGCATCAAATATAAATATTCAATGCTTACAACAGCTTGTCAATCAATCGATTGACATACAACTAATTATTGGGATTAGTATATGTCCAATATCATCCCAATACCCGTGTGGGGTTTCAATCAACAAATAATGAATTTTATTTGTGCAGTTGGGCGATGTGCAAAATTTATCATCCCAATCAATATCAGTTAAATGTGTGTACATAAACAAATCGTCTGATTTGTTTATGAATATTTATTTTATTCATATACACGTTAAAATTATAATTTTAACTGTACAATGTTTTATTCAACATATGAATATTCTCTTCAGTTCATTTATACAAAAAATGATATTTTTATTGTTCTAACATATTTTAGAAAATTTTGGCGGCATAATGGCGCGATATCAAAATCGGGTAATGTCTAGCATTACCCCTCTCCTGATATTGGCTCGTGCCGTACACACAACAATTTTAATCAATTCATTTCACCCAAATAACGAAATCCAACCAAATAATCTAATCAACTAAACCAAACAATCAAACAAGTCGTCCATGGTCTGTGGACGACGGGGAACAGTTCATATATGCAGTTATAAAATAAATAACTGTTATAAGAAAATTTCAGTGAGGAGTTCTCACCTTTGGAATCCACTCCTCCATTCTCTATTTCTGAACGTCCAGATTTTGTTTTGATTTCAGTCTGTTCCATCGCACTCCTTTTCACGCTGTTCATAGTAAAAATCATATTTTTAATACGATGTTCATATATTAAAAATCATATTTTTATCGATACTTCATATATAAAAATCATATATTTTATTTCGCTATATATATAAAAATCATATTTTTATAACGATGTTTATATTATAGAAAAAATATTTTTGTATGCTATTCATATAAATAAAAATCTCATTTTTATTTTATGTTGTCTACATAAAAATCACTTTTTTATTTTTTTTACAACTAAAAATCAAACCTTTTTATTAGCTAATTCATTATAAAAGATCATAGTTTTATAATGCCCTTCATACATTAAAAATCCAATTTTTATCGCTTCGCTATATATATATAAATCACATTTTTATATCATTAAAAATCATTTTTTTATATAATTAAAAATCATATCTTTCCTATCATAAAAATAGTCTTTTTTCAAAAGTATAATCTTTTCTATGTTAAAAAATATAATCTTTTCTATGTTAAAAATAATCAATCTTTTCTATGTTAAAAATAATCAATCTTTTCTATGTTAAAAATAATCAATCTTTCTTATGTTAAAAATAATCAATCTTTCTTATTCATGAAAATCATATCATTTTCTATCACTAAAAATTATACGTTTCATCACTAAAATTTTTAACTTTAAATAAATATCTTAACTTTAAATTAATAAAGATTTGAAAATTAAAAATCAATGTAAATAAATAAATTCACTATTAATTAACATTAAAACTGAAAAGGGAATTCACTGTTTTATTTTCACCTGAATTCGAGGTCGCCAGAGGAAGAAGCGCCGTTGCCCCTCTACTTCAGATCGGAGGTGGATCCTTGACCGGTGGCGGCAGCTTGGCGTGGCGCACGGGGGCCCGAAACTGGGCGGCGGCGGTTTTCTCGGTTTGCGGATTTTTTCGTGGGGGTCTCGAATTAAAGAGAAGAGAGGAGAGGTAGTGGAGGGGAGGTGGTCGTTGGGGAGGTGCGACTGCCAAAGGGGGAGGGGATCGACGGTCGCGTAAGTGGTTCGCTGTAGAGGGCGGCGGAATTTGGGAAGGGTGGGGCGCAGTTTCTGGTTTGGCCACGGAGATGAGATAGCGATGATTTGACCCCCCTTTGACTGTTATATATAATATATTTTTATTTTTATTTTTAAATCCATAAAGTTAATTCTTTTCATTTTAACTCCAAATCGAACCCACCCACTGCCGTCCCGAGCTAATTGCCCACATTCCGAACGCAATGGGATATGTGTCGTAACCCAATTCGGCTGTTTCTATCGGTCTCCGTCAAAATCAAAATATAAATCTATATATTGAATTTGAACACACATTTCAATTTACCGGGGCCACATACGGAATTTAAAAATACCTGAAAAATATTTTCTAGATTTGTATTGACGATACGGTTCTAACGAAACTAATTTCGTCAAATTTGGAGACCGCTTGAAAAATGGTCATTTTCTGGTCGTTCCAAATCGCCATGCTCACATATTGATTCAGAAAATTATGAATTTTGGAATCTAGCAATAACTTGACATTCCGGATTCAACAAAAGTGGTTTCGTCGAAAACGGAGGTCGTTTGCAAAATTTCCATTTTTAAGGGCCAAAATTCCATAGCGACTATTCTGAATTTTCAACTAGGTATAACTTTTTATTCCCGCTATGAAATTTCAATTTTTCGGATTCGTTGGAAAGATATTCTCAAATAGATTCTAATATTTTGGTTTCGCTAAAATCCGATTTATTTTGAATCTTGTACATTCATTTGAAATTTGAAATCGAATTTTCGAACTACCGCGCCATTTTCAATTTCTTTTATATTTAAAATAAAATATTCAAATAAATATATACATTCTAATTCTATTCAAAATAAATTTCTCATCGTTATTGTTTAAAATAATTCAATTTACATATCCAAAATTCACTAAAAGGGCAAAAATAAAAAATTTAAATTGGCTCAGATTTTCCGGGTTGTTACAATTATAGTCTTTAATCAAATCAATAACAATCTAGCAGAATGCTTGCATCTCACGCTCCACATATATTACGTGTAATCAAAAAACGTGGGCGCTTATTGGAGAATGTTTTCCAACTATGACGAGATATTGAACCACCTTCCGATAGTGTATCTCAAGAGAGGAATACACTGGGTTCAACAAGAACATCTTATAACCCGGTCACACATGACCGACCACTCATTTCGCTCGAGTGTACCAAATGTATTATCACCAACGGTTGTGATCAACAACTGTTACCGAAAGCATATAGAAGCGATAGAATAAAAACAAATGAATTTTCTCTAGATCGAGTGATAATACACCTTAATGGGTGCGACCAACGTAGCCATGCTGACTTCCCAATTTTTGTCATCTTTCCAGTTAATGAGGCCTGAGGCTACATCTTACCTTTATAATACCACAACATCATTAACTTTGAATGCCACATCGTCAGATGCATCAAATCACTAATTGACGTCCTCAGAAATACAATGGGTGTTGAGTTAAGAGAAGTTTCCTTCTCCAGCACTATCTACTGTACGTTTGAATAAATCAATGTACGTGACCATCTAGAAATACTTTAGCAGACATCCATCTATATACGTTGTCCAGGGGCTGGACAAATCGAAGGCACAATCTCATCAATCCACCTTAGGCAATTTCTACCTAGGATTAACAGAACAAGCCTTGCACTTTACTCCTTCAATCAATTTCAGTATAATTTGATTTGCAATGCTTATGAGCATACGGAGTGGTTTCAGATAATAAACTAGATCCCAGTCTCTCTTTACTGACAACAAAAATATAAAACAGGGCAAAACTTTGATAACCGGTTATTCAACTATCAAAGGAAACATCCATACAACCAACGTCCCTATTTCTAAATGGAAATTCTACTTATCAAGCATCAAGCAATACCGAGCCCTTTAAAATTAATTTCTTATTTTTTTTAAGATTTCCAAATTTCTCGTTTTTTCATTTTCATACCGTTTCCTAAATATTTCTCAAAACTCATTTTTCGTGTCATGATTATTGAAAAACATTTCCATATATCATAAACTATTTTATTCTATATTCCAGAAACTATCTCTTATCACAGTTGGAAAACATTTCCAAATATTCACAAATCGTTATTTTCTATATTTAGAAAATATACGTTATTAACATCGGAAAACGTTTCCATATCCATTCACATTCATGTTTTTTATATTTAGAAAACATCGCTGGTTATATTTAGAAAACGTTCCAGAACTCATTTACTTGGATTTAAACAAATATCCTGTAAAACATTGTTACGACAATTCAAAACCATAACACTCATCAACTGTCCGTATCTCTAACTAAACCTTGCTAACCAACCTTAAACATTCCTTAGTAAAAAATGAAATCAGTCAAATTGGGGTATAATTACCTCTCGGACCTTAATTGAACAACATTCTTAACTTTGAAATTGACAAAGTTCACAACTTCGAATACCAACAAAACATCGCTCATGCAACTCTCAAATTCAATTCAAGAATCCACTTCTTTAACGAAAACATTGATTATATAAATAGCGTTATAATTCATGCTATGAGATATTAAATTTGAAATATACCTTTATTCATTAATTTGAATAAATAAATAATAATTAATTTACTAAATAAATAATTAATTCTTGATTAAAACGGAAAGTAATTAGTACTTTCCTAAATTCGACATAGTTGAATTTCAACGTATAAATCTCTTTCGAATAATCTCTATTCGATTGACGTTGCGAACTTCAGAATAATTTCTCCATTATAGATTAACTCAATTCCCATTATAACCATTCCCATTTGCAAACATTTGGTTTAAACCATTACTCACTTTAAAATGTTAGTATTATTTCTTTTATAGAAACATGGACCCATGATTTCATTTGTAACCACTATTATAGGCTCAAATCATGCCTATCAAGTCACGTTATAAATTCACATTCATATTCCACTACATTCATAAATCTCATTTACAAGTCAATTTCTTGTTAATTATCTATCAAGTTCATAACTCAATATCGATTTCATATTCGATTATAAAATATCGATTTCAAACCAAATATTAATTATCTTGTCAAGTCCCGAATTATATAATATATATTTTCTGAAAATAAATTATTTTTATAAAGTTCGACATAGTCGAATTCCAATTATAAATCCTTATAGATTTATTTCAATTCCATTCACATTCCAAAAGTCGGAATTAATTTCATCATTTCCTTTTGAAATGATTTCCAATTTCCCTTTAAATTCACTCTTATATTTACATCCAATGATAATTATTTCACTTTATTTATAAATATCGTTTATAAATTAAACTAGTTGTTTTTATTATTAAAAACAAGTTATTATTTTCTAACCTATTCGAATTCAATTTCTATTTTGGAAAAATAGTTTTTCCTTTTAAATCTCAAAATCCTTTTTTATGATATTTTAAATATTAATATTTAGGGCCAGTGCTATTCAAACATCCAAACACAACAAATTTTATAACAGAACATTTAACATCTCATATATCATGGTATATATCAAAATAAATAATAATAAAATTTAAGGAATCTAGTTTGATCCCTCCTACCCATTTTCCTCCATCAACAGTTGTTAGACAACACAAATAATACTGATCCCACTTTAAGGCAGGATATCGTGGTATAGAAGGTCATCCGCTATTATGCGGGGTGCATAGGGTCTCATCCGCTAAAATGTGCCGGAATATCCAACTATCAACCTTAAATATAACTAATATGTATAATAACAACAAATGATACTAATATATTAATTCATCCAAACAATCATGACACAACATTCAATCATCATTTATCAACTCTAAAATATGGATATAAAATCATAAACTGTACAAAGTTAGTGAGTTTAATCAGTTAGTCGTTTATCGTTGAATGACGATAAATTACTAACTAAAAGAATAAGGCATTTTATTCTGCCATAATTACTCATGAGCTTCAAATCGCTCCAAACTTGTTTCATTGCGTAGCCTACGTCCGTACGATACCAACAGATCCTGTTTTGTTGAATTCCGATAATGTATGACAAAGTTATATATTTTACAAATTTGTATACAATTAAACGATACTAATTAATTAATTATAATTAACCTTACTTAAATCAGTAATCACATTTTTATCGCTTAATCTCTTCCCTCTTATTACTTCTTCCCTAACAAAACACGCAACCCATGTACATCTCCGTTCACTATTGTCGATAATTTCCTCCATCCAAACTCCTTCCATACACCACGAAATGGCTCAACAACTTCATAAACATTCATCTCTTCGCCCAAACTTCCTCTTCCTCACCTCGAAAATCATATGCAGCTCCTCCTCGAAGATGCGACATCAGGCAGCACGACCTAAGTACTGTTATATCACCAACACTTAATATAGCAAATTTCCTTAAAAAATGCACGCAAGTGCTATTCTCCATCACGAACCCCAAACTAATGTGCGTTTCATCAATCGAAGCTCCAACATGAAGAAATCTCAAACCCTAGCTCGACAAACCCACGCTGTCATATTTTTCTATTGAATCAAAACAGTGTTGAACAATATGAAACTTATACCAGAATGAAGAGAAACATCTTAGGATCTCAAATAAATTTGTTTCAAGATTTATGAAATTTTATTTTGATTGATTGGATTTTCCGAAACTCACGATATTGTTTGCAAGGGAATGAACTAGCAATTATATGTGTTTTGACAAGACGATGAAGGTTTGACGCAAAAATTAGGGTTGTTTATATAGAGATAGTTTGTATTGTTATATTATTTTACAAAACTTACGCATGGAGAACAAGCTTAAACGACAACATACAAGCTCCAATCGCGATGAAAATCGTAATCCAATAATAACTTAATATTTAGGACACGTTGGAACTGGTTTCGTCGAATCTGAGATCGTTTGTAAAACTTCCTTTTAAATTTCACAGTGTGAATCGACACACCTTTAAATAGCACACGATCACAAAATAAATTCAATTGATACAAAAATGAAAATCTTGCAATAATTAATCACTACGGATTTAATAAAATTAGTTTTGTTTAAATCTGAGGTCGTTTGAAAATTGGTGAAGAAATTCCGTCTTTGAAAACAGGAATCGAGAGCTTCTCTAATGGAGGAAAACCGTAAGAGATGTCAAGGAAATCCCTAAATCCCTTTCTTCCACTTCTTTCTAACTTCAACCTCTCCAATCTCACCTCAAATCCCTCCTCTATCTCCACAGATCTTCTCTTTTTCTTGCTTACATCTCGCATGGCTTTCCTCCTTTAAACTTCATCTTCCTTCCAGATCTAAGCTCTATTCATGGAATCGGTCTGAGTTTTATAAAATCCCCTCCTCTTCTTCAGTATCATCTCTACAACGTTAACCTCACTAGAACCCTAACAGGCAAAGTTCCTTTTCGTTGCTTAGGAACCACTTCAAGCAACTACTCGCAACTTCTCAGGAGCTTGTTCTTTAACTGGTGGATCCTGCGATAGACAGGACGTGGTCATTAACGTGGAGTTCTTTGGGTAAAAATTAACTCTGAACTAGGTTTTTTGTTTTGCATCTGGATCTTATCTATAATGGTGCAAATCACTAGTTGGGTATTCAATGATCGTCGATTTTCCGTCTTGTTGGTCGTGCTATTTATTATTTCTATGTTCTTAGGTTATTATTTTTATGTTGAGGTGCTTGGTTGATTTTTCTGCATTTTGAAACTTAGATCTTCGGTATTATGACATACTGAATGGTATTTTTGGGGCTCTGCACTTTTTTCATGTGATTTACTATTTATGATCCTTATGGTCATTTGGGTATTGTTTGGGAGGGCCATCGTCACATACTGAAGGCATAAACGAGATGCTTCGTCACTGAACGTGTTCTTTGATCTCTGGTGATGTTAATGCCCCCTTGTACTTTCTCTAGCTGTTGTGATTTCCTGAAGAGTTTTGTAACACCCCACGTCCGTTAGTGTCACTCACAAAGGGAATGCACTAAGTTCTGTGGAGAATTTAGGGTAAAAGATGCAGATAAATTACAAGACAGACAATAATTAAACAGCGGAAAATAAAACTTTGCTTTATTGATAAAATAGTTTGTACATAGATTTCTTTACAATATCAGAGTGTCATCTGTCTTACAAAAATAAAGAAGCATAAAAATACATTTATATTCCCCAATGTAGCAAGAACCAGCCATAGCATCTGAAAAGAGAATCCAAGCAAAACTTTGACAAATCTTCAAGCTAGGAAAGAGTGACAGTCCAACTTAACCTGAGCTATACTACTCCCTCCTCTACTACCTGGGGGGGAAACGGAAGAAAAGAAGACGAAAGAAAAACAGAGTCAGACATAAATCCTAAGTAAGTTCAGTAACTTCTAGCACGTGAACATGGAAAAACAAACGACATGAATTAACTGAATCCAAGATTACACCATGACCATAGGGTCAGAAAGATTAGACAAGATAATCACAAGATATGCTAAGCTAAGATAAACTGGATATGCTTTGATACTTTCGTCGCTTCGCTATTTCCTTGTTATACAGATTTCTATTTTTATGCACCACCTAACTAGTGACCCAACTAGTAACGCTAACGTGATCCCAATCCCTGTATTTTCCATCGCCTTCAGGCATCCATTTATTTTTTTGTTACCTAGATTTAATCTAGGGTTTTCTACCAAGTGCCTTCTAGATTCAACTACAGTTTACGCTATCTGCTGAACGCTTCTCGGATTCAGGGTTTATGCCCCCTGGTCCAATCGACGCCCCCACGTCTAGGACACACTACCTAGAGTGGTATATGTTCCTATACTTCCCCACGCATGTATCACGAATCGTTATTGCTTGTCTAGATGCACATGTCCTGTAATGTGCGGTCCGAGTCCTGTGACAGGGCAAATCAAGGAATACATAACTCGGTCGGGAGCTTTCAGATATCTGTCGATGCAGATACTAAGGTCTGTTTTTGTTCCAGTGGCTATGGTCCCACTTGACCCCTCCCTCAACTAATGAAAGGCACACCTTGAAAAATGAGAACTATACGCCGGCCCCGATGCCCCTACTATCCTATGGCCATCCTCACCTATAACAAGATGGCAAGTATATGGTCTTTTGGAGTTCTCCGCCTTTCCTCTTCACGTATCTCGATTGACTGAAGATGGATGGTAGACGACGAGTTGCTATCACAAGGCTACCGTTTCCTCGCCGAATCACGCCGGTCCATCCTAGTCTTTAGGTTGCCATATATTGCAACCAAGGCATACCCCTGGTTCTTCTACGCAGACCTTAACCTCTGGGAGCCCAGGAGGATCATCTGTAGCCTCACAGAGGGATACCAAGATTACCCTCACGTCCCCTCGAAGCCTCGGGCTTCGTAACCCAATTCGTTGGAGCCTCCTTTTTACTCAGACGGACATTCGCTCCTATCCGTGTTATACTAAGAATTACTACTAAGATTTACTTAGTTTCCAGAATCGTTGTTTTCTTAACTAAGGTTTACTACTTAGTTCTCTTTCCCGTCAATTTGGATTGGTTAAGTGTCATTAGTCAATTCAAGCCAACTTAACCCTCTTCATTCATCCTGTTATACTGGTTAAGTGTTATCGGTAATTCATGTTGACTTAACCCCACCACAAACCAAGCTATATTGGTTAAGTGTTCTTATTACTTAACCCTACCCATTCACCCTGTATTGGTTAAGTGTTCCTTTTTAACTTAACCTTGCCCGTCTGTTTTAACTAACATGTTATTAATGGTTAAGTATTATACCTTCATGTTTAGACTTAACCCTATTCTTTTATCACAATCTAATGGTTAAGTGTTCAAGTTTACTTAACCCTACGGTCTAGCCCAGCTAACATATCAGATTGGCTAAGTGTGTTAAACTTTACTTAACCCCAACCTCTAGTCTAGTTAACATGTAAATTTGGCTAAGTATATTAACTTTACTTAACCCCAACCTCTAGTCTAGTTAACATGTAAATTTGGCTAAGTGTATTAACTTTACTTAACCCCTATAAGTCTCGTTTTTCTACCTCGAGTTTGGTTAAGTGTCTCTATGGACTTAGCCCTCCCATTCTAGCTTGATTGTGTTAAGTTGGTTAAGTCTTCCTATGGACTCAACCCTCCCATCCTAGCTTAACTGTGTTAAGTGTCAGTCTGAACCTAATCCCACCCATCAGTCTAGTTATCATGTTGAACTGGTTAAGTGTCTTAGTTAACTTAACCCTACCATTCTTGTTCTAGCTTTAACTAAATAAATTAAAGCCGCTACCACTCACATAAGACAGGTATTGTTGCGACTACTGGATGTGCTGGTTGGTTCCAGGCAGGTTTACATCGCAACTCAGTCTAACCTCGGGCTAGGCATATTCGTGTTTTCTAAGTTCAAAGGGTTTCAATTTATTTTCAAATCAAGTTTTGAAAGTAACCATCCCGTTCGTCGGATCAGTTAGGGATAGCCAGGGAGAGCAGGAAACTTGTATTTTTCAAACCTAAGCCTAGACACTATCCTCTCTGTCACCCTAGAACTTTCTGGTGTGTCATTAAAAGAGATGTCGTTAATAAACCTTTAGTTTGTCTAAATTTATATTTCCTCATTCAGGCCAAATTCTATAAGTAAATTATTTCTAATTTACTTATTTCCTAATTACTCTTTTAATGTAAATTGTCTACATTCATTCTTATGGCCTATTTGCCCTTCTAAATCATATTTATGCTTTTCGGTATGTGGATTATACCAAATTAAGTGTCACTAACCCTGATTTTGCTAAACCTGCCAATTACTCCCAATTATGGCCAATTTTACATTTATGCCAATATACTTGCCGTGCCAAACTAGCTAATCCAATTCCGATTTAACATTCTAATTCTAGACTTATTACTCTAGTTCACTATTCATGTAAATGCTAGATTTATACGTCAACATTAGATTCAAATTACATCTTATAATTCATGTCAAATTTATCCAATTTGCATTTCTATGAACATGCCATAATACATGTTCCCAATTTATGCCAATTTCCTAGTTAAACTATGTTTTTAGTAAATTTCATATTTTGCCCAAACCGCATTCCCACCATTCGCATAATCGTGATTTAGCCTAGATTATAAATAAAGCTAGGTTCGTAGAAAATAGGGAATGAACCAAAGATGCTATGCAAAAGATAGACATACTAACTGGCATAAAAAGGGTTAAATAACGACGTCGGTTCAAGAATATGGGTAGACCTAACTTAATAGGTAAATTCCCAAGGTCTAAAACCAAGGATAGACAGAATAGAGACGCAGGTTCAAGAACATGGGTAGACCTAACTTAATAGGTAAATTTCCAAGGTCTAAAACCAAAGATAACCAAGAATAGACAGAATAGATGATCGGGTTTAGACCCAATTTCATAGTCACAAAACTTAAGCAATGCTTTCCTAGTCATGAATCACAGATGTCCTTGTTATGTCATAGGCAATAGTTTATATTTCCTAGTCAAAGGCATAGGCTTAGTAAAGGAAATAATCCTCATAGTCACAGTCACAGTCATAGGCAATGTTCATAGTCATAGGCAATGTCCATAGTCATAGGCAATGTTCATAGTCATAGGCATATGGTTTTAAGGTCCATAGTTTTATAGTCACGGTTTTATTTGTCCTTGAATCATAACAGTTCTTAATTAGGTTCAAGAGTATAGGTACTGATTCGAATAGAGAGAGAGATTTGGCATATTCTTTTATTCCTTTAATTTCATGTCACGAACAGAGAAAAACGTTCAAATCTAGAAATAACTGACTTACAGGGATTAGATTAGAATAGAAAGATGGCATTGCTATGATTCGTAGAAAAACAGTCTTTGCAGTCGTTCGAATCTTCACTTGAATTCTAGCTTGAATCTCCTCTTTGAAAGTCTTTGAGCAACACCTCCTCGTCTTGATTTATTTTATATATACTATTTTATTTTTAATTAAGAGGAGGAGAGGAAGCCATGTTCACTAAGAATCTTTGCAGCATAAGGGTAGAGAAGAATTGTGAATAGAGAAGGATTCTAGGACTATTTATATAGTGTAGAAGTCAACAAATCTGATCAGGATGGCGTCCAAATACAGAAGAACGAACCAGGTGCAGAAAACAGAAAAAAGCAGGGGGGGTCGACCCCCAGGTCGACTACCCAGTCGACCTGGGTACCCCAGGTCGACTACCCAGTCGACCTGGGTGACTTGGGCGGGAAAATTCCCGCCCAGCCCAATATGAGGCCCGATTTGAATTTTAAACTTGACCTGTTTTGAAACTTGAACTACGCTGGATCTTCCGGAGGCCATATCTTCCTCATACGGACTCCGATTTACGCAAACTCAGACTCGTTTTCATGCAGAATTCCGAGACGAACACAATGGCGTATCCCGTTTCCCTTGATTTTGATTTTAACTTTTAATTCTTCTTTTATTTGTAAATCTTAGTGTTACAGAACTACAGGGTGTTACAAGTTTAATGTTTTTGTGCGAGCACCTACCTGTGGCAGTCTATGGTAGTCATGGGGGTGGTGTTCCGACATAGTGATGGTCATCGGTGCTATAGTGATAAATGTGAATCTTTTGCTCAAAACATCACTGTAGTATTTGGTGATATCGATTGTTTCTTTCCTTTCCCTATGGTTTCTCGAGTCTACCACTATATCAAATCTACACTATTTGTTGTGCGTGAAATGCACCTCTCCTTGGTGTGGAGCTCAAGATATTATAGTTTGGTTCGGTCTGAAGCTTGCTCCTTTCAGCTATTGAACTGTGGCATGCATGCAATATATTGGATACTTTTTCCATTTACCATTACCGTCTTGCACTGTATTAATTTGTATTCGAATGTAAACACTATGATGTAGTATGAAATGTATATTACCCTCCCAGCATGGAGAGATAGATTGTATTCTAGTAAATTAGCTAGCTCCAGTGTTGTAAGCCTATATAGGTAGAGTGGACGGAACACTATAAACTTTGTAGGCGGTGGATGGTCCACCTTAAAAACCGAATTAGTTGACTGGTAACTACAGTCACCAGCACTATATTGTAAATTTATTATTAGTAATAATAAAAGAGTGTTACGAATACTATAAAAACCGATCGGCTATGCCTAAAAAAATGGTTATTTTTAAATTCCATATTAAATCAATATAATATAAATTGATTCCAAAGTTAACAAATATATTAATAGTAAAATATTATTATCTTACATATATTCAAACAGAATTTTATATAGCTTTAGAATATAAATTTAACTTAATACTAAAATTCAAGATTTAAATTTGCAAGTTAAAATAATATTTAGTTTAAAAAATCATTTTATTTTATTTAATAAAACGTTATAGTTTATAAACGATTCCATAGCAACTTTCTAAAAATTTGATTTGGACATAACCCACAACTTATAAGACGAACTCTCGATTTTTCTCTTTTATTAGTTAATTGTAGTTCAATAGATCTGAACGTTTCTTATTTTAAAGAAATCCGACTTATAGCGAGCCTATATACTCAGTTGAAGTTCAAAACGTCATATTACGAACTACCGTGCGGTAGCGAGCTCGTTTTTAAATTATATTAAAATTAATATGTTTAGACTTCGTTTATAAACAAATACGTTATTATTACTCGAATCTAAACTTGATTAAATCAATAAAATTACCCAATTCACATTATATTGCAAATTCATCTTATTCCCGACTATTTCGGGATTAAATTTATTATTCCACTGTTTATATTAATTATTTAAAATTATCGAATTCAAGACATTTAAATTTCCAAATAAACATCAAAATAATTAAATAAACTAATTATTCAATCACTAAAAAGTTGGGTTGTTACAAGTAGGAAGGGCCAAATAATTAAATTTTTATGTTGATAAAGAAGTTCTTAGGTTTTAAATATTTATTTTTATAAATACTTCTAGCGGTGGAGGTTCCGCTAGATCTAAGAAGAAGACCACCGGGGGAGCTTTAATCATCAAAACTGTGAGTTTTATGTAATTTTTAGATTAGTTATTTGTGTAGGAAAATTTAAACAGTTAAATAGCTTTAATTTGTAAGTTTTATGTTTGTTGTTATTTACAGTAGTTATATGTTTAGTTTTTATGTAAGTTACTGTAATTTATTTACTGTCTATGCCTATTTATTCTAGTTTTTTTATTGTTATTAAGTAATTATCCTTCTTCTTATACCCTTATCTGTTGTGGTTTTGTTTATAGTCAAGCTATGCCTATTTTATTTGTTTTTGTTTTTTGAGTTTAGGCCTTATGAGTATCCTAGACCGTTTACCTTTTTCTTTAAGCATTGATACGAGGTCTGAAGAGAGCCTATGCCTTTATTGTTATTTTTGCATCAAATTAGAATAATGTTAAAATTGAATTAAAAAGGGATTTTGGGCATGTTAGAACTGATTAAATATTATAACTATATTGGACTGTAAACTAGGAATGAACCTTAATATGTAACTGAGTACATGCAAACATATGAACTAGAATAGATTGAACATTAAGTAACGTGGGAATAGGTTGTATAAAAAGATAACATTAACTAGGAATGTTAATACAACCTTGTGATATAACATGAGGTTGCATTGGGCTTATTAATGAACTTAAATTGTGCTAAATTAATAAGCTAAGATAGGGGGAGTCCATTCCGGCAGCGTGGGGTTGATTAGGGAAGATAAGTGGCCCATAGATTTGGTATATTCCAGCAGAGTGGAGCAGATTGGGGAAGATAAGAGGCCTAATAACATAATGAAATCATAGTTTAGGTCCATTTCGGCAGTGTGGGGTTGATTGGGGAAGCTAATTAGCCTAATAAAATAATAAATGGGGACCATAACAACTTGGAATTTTCGGCGATATAAATTAATTATTAGAATTTCAAAAATAGGTATTTCTGCAAATGATGGAATTTGGCCGTGAAACTTTAACCTTTGCGTTCGTCTCGGAATTCTAGTTAACTTTTATGTTTGGAGTTTCACGAATGGAGTCCATATGAAAAAGTTACGGACGAAATACGAAAATGGACGGAAAATAAATAAACCAGAATTTTTAATTAATATATTACCTAATTTAACCAAGCCGACCTAGAAAATCTGGGGCCTAGGCAGTCAACCATGGGGTCGACCGGTGGCCGACCGCTTGAGTTGAACAGTGGTCGACCGCCCAGGTCGACCTACTGGGCGTCAGATTTCCCGGTGGCGGCTGGGTTTTAAAGGGTTAGGTTAAATTTTTATATGTAACGAATGGACGGATATAACTTAAAACTAATCTGACGGTTCTAGTTCATTTCCACCCTTATAAATAAAAGGGCAAGGCCTCATTCTTTTCCATTCAAATCTATAGAGGCAGAGGAGCTTTGCCATTTTTCTTCCACTTCTAACCTAATTTCTAAAATAAAAATATGTTCAAACATATCAAATCAAATTCATATGCTATTGGGAAGACTATTAGATTCAGTGGAAGAGGATGCTCAACGATAGATTCTTCGCTCTCTTCCTTTTTTCTTACATTTCTACAGATCTAGAATTTTCCGCTTTCTGGATAAATTGTAGATTTATAAGAATTTGGGGATTGTAGGCCTAAAAGGATCAAAACATAGAATTTGGAGGCTATAAGGTGAGTGGGAAATTTACTAATACAGTTATAATGACTTATCTATTCGTTTGAATTAAATCTATGTTTTATGCATATCAGATCTATTCATTTAAAAATTGTGGATTTATTAGCAATCATCGGATCTGATTACGAATATGGTCAAAATTTCTAAATGATAAGTTGTGATTATGTATAACATGAATTGCAGGATTCTTAAATATTTTTCATGCATGTTCCTATAGTTATGTCATGAAATATGTTGTACATGTTACATAGCACTGTGGATCTGCAAATCAGTCCCATTAAACATGAATTACCTGTAGTAGCATTCCAGATATTTAGTTCAGTGTTGAAATATGAAATATGTGAATTTGGTTAAAAAGATGAAAGTTGTGAATTATATGATTGTAAGAATAAAAGAACTATTCCTGTTTATATTCAAATTGTTGGGTTTTGGCTTAAGCATTGTAAAACATGTTGTTTTCCTCCTTATGAATGAAGAGGCATTATTTTGAAATCACAAGAGGTATGATAAAAAGGATTAAAAAGGGAAAAGTGGTGCAAAGGTACATATAAATATAAATACATATATTTGTGTGTAATTTGCATCAACTATTCCAAAACATATATTTCTTGTGATTTGGAAATGTTAGATCCAAAAGTGGTTTTAACACCCAAGTGAATGATAATTCTAAAAAAATAGAAAGAAAAACAACGAGAACACGAGATTTATAGTGATTCGACATTAATGAGCCTACGTCCACTTTATACTTCTTCAGTTGATGATTTGAGTACAAATACAATGCTAATTCCCACTCAATCTCACTAATACATTTGATAATCTCTCTTTAATTTGTGGAATTATACTCCAAAAGTTTAGGTATAGTATGAATAAATCAAGGAAATTCGTTGGTCTAGAAGTTAGAGTGATTAATTTGCAAAAAAATCCCTTCAAACGAGGTGTTTTGGGGGTATTTGTAGGCTGTGAAACCATCTGGTTCGGATGCCACGTGGGGTCCATCTCGCGATTATAGGTCCAGGTGCTCCAAGATGATGACAGCGCACTAAGAAAATGGGATCGTGGAGTGTAACCGCTCCAAGTTCGTAGGAGAGTGGG
Organism: Allium sativum; assembly: GCA_030737875.1. NCBI lineage: Eukaryota > Viridiplantae > Streptophyta > Magnoliopsida > Asparagales > Amaryllidaceae > Allium > Allium sativum. The sequence goes on from CM060913.1 coordinate 403,494,965, forward strand.
GCGTGACTGCTGTGGCTTCTATTCTGGATTTGGGTTGGAGGGAAGAGAGGGGTTCGGATTGGTGAAGCATGCGCGGAACCGATCCGTATAGGTTGCTTGTAATCAATCTTCCAACTCGCGCACAATAAAGAGCAGGGGTTCAAATCGGAGGGCTTTGAACCGATCCGGGGGGTTGCTTATATGCTCCACATTCCCAAATATATTCGTTTGTAACCTAACCACAAAGTAGGCTAACATTTTTCCACCTCAAAGTACCCATTTATTGGAGATAAAGTGTGCTTCAAAATGGTCAAGATATTTACTTTCGAATCAGTGTCACTCAGCGGCTTTCCATTTGTCCATAGAGTCGTGACATTTCATGAAGTCGTATCTTTTGGTATTTATAGAGCCTACAAATACACCATAGAATGTAGGAGTTACTCCTGTCGTTCTTAATATCTTCAAGGCCTCGCCTATGATCCAAGTAATTCTTCCAAGTATTTTATGATACTCATACAAAGATTTCGACATTCTTTCTTGACTCACTTTTTCACGTGTTGAGTAATGTTTTTGAATTAACATTTATTCTTGGGTTCGGGTTAATATAATCCGACCTGTATCGCACTCAGTCCTTTGTCACATCCTAGGGCCGAAAATTCCTTGGGCTTACCTAGCTTTTCCCTCTGTTTGGGTCGGACCGGGCTGTCTAGTCTAGTGGAACACGAAGCGCCTTTATATTCACATATAAACTCACGCCTTCCTTACCTCTCACTTCTCTATTTTCATTACCTTGTTTTTCAAAAATCAAAAATACAAAACCCTAATCCTCGGATCTTCAATAATTCCTTCGATTTTTGAATTAAATCCATAGGTTGATTCTCAAATCTTGTTTATTTAGTTTTCTTACCAATCTAAATTCAAAACTAGAGTCGATCTGAATAATTCTTCCAATTCAAAGTTCAACCAATCGTTGGCGTCCTCCATCTCGTCGCCGTCGTCGCCGGTGGTTGCGTCGTCACCTTGAGGTGGTGATGGAGACGATCTGAGGCGGTACCGAAGGAGTGAATTCATGGATGTTTCATCAAAAATGTGAACATGGAAACAATGGGTTCTTCGTTCAAGGAGGAGTAGGAAATAGGGAGAAGGAGATGTGCTTGGGAGAGTGGGATCGGTCCAAAGCGGAGCGGGCGAGGATAGGGTGACTGGGATAAAGCACGTGACCTCGGTTCAGATTGGAAGAGTTGAAGCTAGATGAAGTTCTAAAAAGATTTAAGTGAAAAAACTTTGTTCAATATGGTAGTGCGGTTCGACTCGGTGTTAATCGATCCGAACGAAGTTGTCTTCATAAAAGCTCTACCCGAACCGGTCCCCTCTGCCATTCAATTTCGAACCGATACAGGGCTTTGACACATGTGTCTCTGAATTGACCCGATGCTTTAGTATACTTACATTCGAATCTCTCCTGTTGTGTTGTCTCAGACTAACAAACCGAACTGATGCATTGACCTGAAGCATCCTTGTAACACCCCGTAGTTCTGTAACATTGAGTTTCACAAATTAAAGTATAGTTAATTCTAAATGTGGGAATTAAGGGAAATGAGTTACACCGTTGCATTCGTCTCGGAATTCTGCTTGAGATAGAGTCCGAGTTTGCGTAAATCGGACTCCATATGAAGGAGATATGGCCTTTCGAAATTTCAGAATTCAGTTTAAAATTCAAAACAGTTCAGAACGAAATTCAAAATTTGAAAAATAAGCTCAAACTGGGTTGGGCGGGAAAATTCCCGCCCAGGGACCAGGTCGACCATAGGGTCGACCATGGTGTCGACCTGGTCACCCCCAGGTCGACCATATTGTCGACCTGCCTGGTTTGTCTGGTTGGGTCCTGGCTAGAATTTCTGGGCCTGGTCTTATTACTAGGGCTGAGGTGTCTTCTTTTGATTGGCTTCTCTTTAGAACGGATGGCTTTGATTAACCCCGGCTTCATCGACGGCTCTAATTAACTTGCAACTCTATAAAAACAACCTAGGTCTCCAACTAAAAATCACACAAAAATAAGAACTTGAGCCGCCATGATGTCAGAAGAAAACTAAGGAGAGCCTTCGCTTGAAACGAGACGAACAACGATTCAAGAAACAAAAGTCTAACCTAATTTCTACGCAACGTATTTTACTCCAAAGGAAAGCTTTGCAAATTGAGAATAACAGAAACCATAAAACAAGTTTTAGCGCCCGTTGTAAGTATAGTGGTTTTCTGAATATGAATAGAAATTGCGATGTGATTCGATGTAAATGAAATTGGGGTTTTACTATCGTACAATATTAATGTAAATCCTGTGTATTGTGTAATTATGTCATATTTTGTATTAGGTGTTTGTGGCATAAATTGGTTGATTCGAGCCTATTGACATTTATATATGAAAATAAATATCACTTGCAAGTTTGTAGTAAAAACTAGAATTGACATCTTTATGTTATGTCGTTAACATGGTTAGCATACATTCTTTTTAGGCCTAAGTTGAGACTCATATAAACATGTTTCAAGTTGAAACCTTTTATGCCTACACACCTTAAAACCTTTGTATACGTTATTATGTTTAATTGCAAGTGATAATTGGGTTTATTCAAGTACCTTTTTGGTTACACAAATTATACTAGTTTCATGTTGTAATAGGCTACTTGATGTAAAGTTAGTTTACACCTTTGGGTTATGTCAAAAAGTGGACATTTTTATGCTAGTTTGGTGTTTGACATTATGCCTAGTTATTTGTGTATAAAACCATGTTTAAACAAGTCTAAAAGTACGCTATTTCATGTGACACCAATTTAGATATATCTTTATTGAATGCAAGTTCACATGACCCACAATCTATGTTAATGAAAATGCTATGTTGCAAGTTCATGTGTCACACACTTTTATGTATTCTAGAACAATTCATGATTCTGTGCTTCCCCTTTTTATGTTTATGAGTTGGGCTGAAATGTTAAGCCCAACATATGTTATGCTGCATACGTACAAACGGGGGAAACAAACATTGGGTTTAAAATAAAATACATGTATTGGCATGTCTGACACATGCCAACGACTAGTGACATTTAAAGCGGTATAAATTATACCCAAAATTAGTGAATATGGATAATTGGGCCATAAACATTTACATATAAAAATGAAAAGTGACAAATATGTAAATTTAGAAAACACGACATGCTTAACCCGAGGTTGGATTGAGTTGTGATGTAAACCTTCCCGGACCCGCCCGGCTGTCCAGTAGTCACAACAATACCTATCCAATGTGGGTGGTTAAGCATTGAGCCCAATAAGGACCCGAGGTTAGACTGAGATACGGTGTAAACCTGCCCAGAACCGACCGGCCCATCCGGTAACCGTAGCAATACCTATCTAATGTGAGTAGTCAGGTGCTCTAAGAAGCTAAGTTAGGATTGGTAGGGTTAAGTTAATCTAAACACTTAACCAACTTAACGTGTTAACAAGACAAGACTTGTAGGGGCTAAGTAACTAAGAAAAACACTTAGCCAATCTATCATGTTAACTAGACTAGAAGGTGAGGTTAAGTAAAGTTAACACACTTAACCAATTTGACATATTAGCTGGACTGGAGGGTGAGGTTAAGTAAAATCAGGACACTTAACGGTTATGACCTGATAATTAGATAAGTGGGTGAGGTTACGTAAATTTAGAATACTTAACCATTATAACACGTTAGCTAGATAAGTGGGTAAGGTTAAGAAAATACACTTAGCCAATTTAATATGTTAGCTGGACTAGAGGGTAGGGTTAAGTAAACTTAGAACACTTAACCATCATAGTGTGATAAATTGAACATGGTTAAGTTGAAACATGAAGGGACAATACCTAACCATTAGAACATGTTAATTAAACAGATGTTAGGGTTAAGTTAACTAAGGGAACACTTAACCACTATAACATGTTAGTTAAAACAGATGGGCAAGATTAGTTTAGGGGACACTTAACCAATACAAGATGAATGGGTTGGGTTAATAAATAAGAAATACTTAACCAATATAACTTGATTTGTGATAGGGTTAAGTCAACATGAACTACTGATAACACTTAGCCAGTTTAATATGACAAAGGAATGGGTTAAGCTAACCTGAATTGACTAATGACACTTAACCAATCCAATTGACAAGAAAGAGGGCTAAGTAGAAAACCCTAGTTAAGAAACAATTGAGAACGGGAGCTAAGTTGAAATCCCCAGTTAAAGAAACTAAGTGATAAACCTTAGTTAACAAGATTTATGGGAAAAGAAACTAAGTGGTAAACCTTAGTTGGGAACAACTAAGTAATAATTCTTAGTCAAGAAAACTGAGCCGGTCCATAATTGATGAATAACCCGATATGGTAGATCATCGCTTAACAAGTGCATGAGAAAGAGCAAACGTTTATCTGATTTCGAAAAAAAGGCTCCAGCGGACTGGGTTTAGAAGCACGTTGCTTCGGGGGACGTGAGGGTATTCTTGGTATCCCTCTGTGAGGTTGTAGATGATCCGCCTGGGCTCACAGAGGTTAAGGTCTACGTCAGAAGAACCAAGGGTATGCCTTGGTTGCAATTTAAGGCAACCTAAAGGCCAGGGTGGACCAGCGTGATTCGACGAGACCAGTAGCCCTGTGATAGCGACTCGTCATCTACCTACCATCTTGAGTCAATCGTAGTACGCATGCGGAAAGGAAGAGAACTCCCAACAGACCATACACTTGCTATCTAGTTATGGGTGAGGCTGGCCAATAGGAAAGTGGGGCTTAGGTGGCAAGAATATAGTTCTCGTGCTTGATTTTCTTGGATTGCCTTTCATTAGTTGATGCAGGGGTCACGTGGGACCATAAACACCGGTAGAAAAACAGACCTTAGCATCTGCATCGGCAGATATCTGAAAGCTCCTGACCGAGTTTCGTGTTTCTAGATTAGCCCTGCCACGGGACTCGGGTCGCACATTTCAGGACATGTGCATCTGGACAGCGAGAAACAATTTGCGACACATACGTGGGGAAAGTCTAGGAACATATACCACCCTAGGTATTGTGTCCTAGACTAGGGGCATCGTTCGACAGGTAGCATAATCCCTAGTGGACCTAGGTGGCATAAATCCTGAATCCGAGAAGTATTAGACAAGTCGCATAAACCCTAGTCGAATTTAGGAAACGCTCGATAGAAAACCCTAGATGAAATCTAGGTAATAAATAAGTGTGCACCTGACGGCAACCACAGTTACAGGGATTGGGATCACGTTATCATTTTATACAGATTACTAGTTGGGATACTAGTTAGGTGGTGCAGAGATTTGTATGGGGTGCGATAGTAATTTCGATTCTAAACTGCTTTGCCTTAGTTTATAGTATTTTCCCATTTTCAGTTTATGCCTGTCATGTCCTTTTCCTTATTCATATACCGAAACACCACTAGACTTACCAGGATTTATGTCTGACTCTATGTTTTCTTTCGTCTTCTTTTCTTCCGTTTCCCCCCGGTAGTCAGGGAGGGAATAGCTCAGATTTATGTGGACCTGTTACTCTTTCCAAGCTTGAAGACTATTTGATGTGCTGCTTTGGACTCTCTTTTCCACCGCTATGGCTGGCTAATGTTTTATTGGGGAATATCATTGTATATTTATGCTTCTTTATTTTGTTAAACAAGATAGATACTTTGTTGTTGGAAAACACTCTTTGTACAAGCTGTTATAAATGAAATAAAGTTTTATTCACTTTTCCGCTGCTTTATTTATCTGTCTTGTAATTTATCTGCATCTTTTACCTATAATACTTCACAGAACTTAGTGCATTCCCTTTGTGAGTGACACTAATGGATGTGGGGTGTTACACGTGGTATCAGAGCTGAAGGTTACCGGATCAGATAAAAGATTTGAAAAATTATTTTCAAAACGGGTTTAAAAGAAGCATTTTCAAAAGAAAAGTTTTGTTTTAAAGGCATATTCCCCAAAGCCATATGCACTATCTTTTGATTCTCTGTTTGAGTCCTTGTTTCCTTCTTTCTTGAGTCTCTGGGGCTCCTGGCTTTCTGGGAGGTAACCTCATCGAAGGGCGAAGTAGTGCCCGATTTCCATCTATAACCATAATAGTTTCCCCTGCGGCTAGTTTTCTTTCAAGCTTTGTAGGGGTTTCTGTACGATGGAGGCAGCTTTCAAGAGAGAATTATCAACATGGTTACACAAGGAAGAGGATAAGGAGTTTGGCTAAGGGGCACAACCCAAGGTTGTGGAATTCATGGATATGGACTTTGCTCACGAAGGAGTAAGGAATTATAAAATCTAAGACAAGAGGAAGTAGCTTTTCTATGGTATAATAGGGCATATAATTAAGAATAAGGGCAAGGATGAGGGAAAGGATTTTCAGGAGGACGAGTGCGTGCTTTCACCACCAGAATACCTGGGAGAGAGATAGTAAAAGTCTCCATTGGAAAAGTTTAACTTTTCTTTTGATCAACCTGTTAGTACTCTTTTGATCTTAGCGCTTCGCATTCGTTTATACCTGCTTCCATAGTTGAGTCTCTGCACCTAGGTACTTGCATAGTAGAAGATCCCAATTAGTCTTAAATCCAAATAGGTGGTTCGGCTCGTTTACCTTTGGTTTGTAGGGATTTGAGAACGGCCACATTAAGTGTTGAGTTTAAGCGTAATGTTTTGGTTCCATGGGCTATGAGTTGATCCTAGGCATGGGTTGGTTGGATAGTAATTCTGAAAAGTTAGACTTTTTGACTTGCCTTGGAAATACCCTCGAGATTATGAGGATCGGTTAGGCTTAGCTATTTAGAATCGCTTAATACGTTTACCGACGATTTGCAATCTGTTAGAATAGTCCATGAGTACGCAGATGTCTTAATTAGGTTAGGGGTTTACCCCTAAAACGCGGGATAGACTTCCGCATATATCCAGTTGACAATGAAAAACCAGTTATCCGATCAACGATAGTTTTGGAAATGGAGGTCAAGAAACTTCGCAATCGTGAAAATTAACTAGATAAGATATGGTACAGAGAAGCTCAAGAAGATGCGACTTAGAAGACTGAAGACTAGATACGTGCATCATACCCTTTTTCTTAAGGGTATATCCTTTCTCTAGGAGTTTTATGCCTACTTGTTTCTAGCTTTTAAGGTATATCCTCTAGGACGTATCATCGATGCTTAGGTAGAAGCCAATGGATGTAAACATGTATTTGAAACATGTTATGATTGATGGTTGCAAGTGGTTGCTCGCGGATGCATATGCACACCGTATGCGCTAGAACGACTTAGTCACTTTCATATTGCATTCGTATATATGTATTTGCTTAACGGATTTAACTTGATATGTTATCATATGGGTGTTGCATTTGGATGAATGGCTATGCACACATGTAGTATTTACATAACTAGGGATGCTTGCATACATGATTGGACGCATGGCACTGACATAATTTGCATTAAGGAGGTCAACTGAATCAGTAGACCGCCTGATTTTGCATTAGATAAAGACATATACACACACTATGCATATGAACATGAAAGCATTAGAAATATTTTTAAGGACAATGAATGCTTGTGATTGAATGGTTGAGTAGATGGGTGATTGGGTGGTAGGACACATTCTTCCTAACTTGAAGATTTCGGGGACGAAATCCTTTTAAGAGGGGTAGAAGTAACACCCCGTAGTTCTGTAACATTGAGTTTCACAAATTAAAGTATAGTTGATTCTAAATGTGGGAATTAAGGGAAACGGGTTACGCCGTTGTGTTCGTCTCAGAATTCTGCTTGAGATAAAGTCCGAGTTTGCGTAAATCGGACTCCGTATGAAGGAGTTATGGCCTTCCGAAATTTCAGAATTCAGTTTAAAATTCAAAATAGTTCAAAACGAAATTCAAAATTTGAAAAATAAGCTCAAACTGGGCTGGGCAGGAAAATTCCCGCCCAGGGACCAGGTCGACCATGGTGTCACCTGGTCACCCCAGGTCGACCATGGTGTCGACCTGGTCACCCCCAGGTCGACCATAGTGTCGATCTGGGTTTCGACCTGCCTGGTCGGCCTGGTTTGTCTGGTTGGGTCCTGGCTCGAATTTCTGGGCCTGGTCTTGTCACTAGGGCCGAGTTGTCTTCTTTTGATTGGCTTCTCTTTAGAACGGATGGCTTTGATTAACACTGGCTTCATCGACGGCTCTAATTAACTTGCAACTCTATAAAAACACCCTAGGTCTCCAACTAAAAATCACACAAAAATAATAACTTGAGCCGCCATGATGTCAGAAGAAAACTAAGGAGAGCCTTTGCTTGAAAAGAGACGAACAACGATTCAAGAAACAAAAGTCTAACCTAATTTCTATGCAACGTTTTCTACTCCAAAGGAAAGCTTTGAAATTCAGAATAACAAAAACCAGAAAACAAGTTTCAGCGCCTGTTGTAAGTATAGTGGTTTTCTGAATATGAATAGAAATTGCGATGTGATTCGATGTAAATGAAATTGGGGTTTTACTATCGTACAATATTAATGTAAATCATGTGTATTGCGTTGCTTATGTCATATTTTGTATTGGGTGTTTGTGGCATAAATTGGTTGATTCGAGCCTATTGACATTTGTATATGAAAATAAATATCACTTGCAAGTTTGTAGTAAAAACTAGAATTGACATCTTTATGTTATGTCGTTAACATGGTTAGCATACATTCTTTTTAGGCCTAAGTTGAGACTCATGTAAACATGTTTCAAGTTGAAACCTTTTATGCCTACACACCTCAAAACCTGTGTATACGTTATTGTGTTTAATTGCAAGTGATAATTGGGTTTATGCAAGTACCTTTTTGGTTACACAAATTATACTAGTTTCATGTTGTAATTGGCTACTTGATGTAAAGTTAATTTACACCTTTGGGTTATGTCAAAAAGTGGACATTTTTATGCTAGTTTGGTGTTTGACATTATGCCTAGTTTTTTGTGTATAAAACCATGTTTAAACAAGTCTAAAAGTACGCCATTTCATGTGACACCAATTTAGATATATCTTTATTGAATGCAAGTTCACATGACCCACAATCTATGTTAGTGAAAACGCTATGTTGCAAGTTCATGCGCCACACACTTTTATGTATTCTAGAACAATTCATGATTCTGTGCTTCCCCTTTTTATGTTTATGAGTTGGGCTGAAATGTTAAGCCCAACATATGTTATGCTGCATACGTACAAACGGGGGAAACAAACGTTGGGTTTAAAATAAAATACATGTATTGGCGTGTCTGACACATGCCAACGACTAGTGACATTTAAAGTGGTATAAATTATAACCAAAATTAGTGAATATGGATAATTAGGCCATAAACATTTACATATAAAAATGAAAAGTGACAAATATGTAAATTTAGAAAACACGATATGCTTAACCCGAGGTTGGATTGAGTTGTGATGTAGACCTGCCCGGACCCGCCCGGCTGTCCAGTAGTCACAACAATACCTATCCAATGTGGGTGGTTAATCATTGAGCCCAATAAAGACCCGAGGTTAGACTGAGCTACGGTGTAAACCTGCCCGGAACCGACCGGCCCATCCAGTAACCGTAGCAATACCTGTCTAATGTGAGTGGTCAGGTGCTCTAAGAAGCTAAGTTAGGATTGGTAGGGTTAAGTTAATCTGAACACTTAACCAACTTAACGTGTTAACATGACAAGACTTGTACGGGCTAAGTTACAAAGAAAAAATACTTAGCCAATCTAACATGTTAACTAGACTAGAAGGTGAGGTTAAGTAAAGTTAACACACTTAACCAATTTGACATATTAATTAGACTGGAGGGTGAGGTTAAGTAAAATCGGGACACTTAACCGTTATAACCTGATAATTAGATAAGTGGGTGAGGTTAATTAAATTTAGAATACTTAACCATTATAACACGTTAGCTAGATAAGTGGGTAAGGTTAAGAAAATACACTTAGCCAATTTAATATGTTAGCTGGACTAGAGGGTAAGGTTAAGTAAACTTAGAACACTTAACCATCATAGTGTGATAAATTGAACAGGGTTAAGTGGAAACATGAAGGGACAATACCTAACCATTAGAACATGTTAATTAAACAGATGTTAGGGTTAAGTTAACTAAGGAAACACTAAACCACTATAACATGTTAGTTAAAACAGATGGGCAAGATTAGGTTAGGGGACACTTAACCAATACAAGATGAATGGGTTGGGTTAAGAAATAAGAAATACTTAACTAATATAACTTGGTTTGTGATAGGGTTAAGTCAACATGAACTACTGATAACACTTAGCCAGTTTAATATGACAAAGGAATGGGTTAAGCTAACCTGAATTGACTAATGACACTTAACCAATCCAATTGACGAGAAAGAGGGCTAAGTAGAAAACCCTAGTTAAGAAACAATCGAGAACGGGAGCTAAGTTGAAATCCCCAGTTAAAGAAACTAAGTGATAAACCTTAGTTAACAAGATTTATGGGAAAAGAAACTAAGTGGTAAACCTTAGTTGGGAACAACTAAGTAATAATTCTTAGTCAAGAAAACTGAGCCGGTCCATAATAGATGAATAACCCGATACGGTAGATCATCGCTTAACTAGTGCATGAGAAGGAGCAAACGTTTATCCGATTTCGAAAAAAAGGCTCCAGCGGACTGGGTTTAGAAGCATGTAGCTTTGGGGGACGTGAGGGTACTCTTGGTATCCCTCTGTGAGGCTGCAGATGATCCGCCTAGGCTCACAAAGGTTAAGGTCTGCGTCAGAAGAACCAAGGGTATGCCTTGGTTGCAATTTAAGGCAACCTAAAGTCCAGGATGGACCAGCGTGATTCGACGAGACCAGTAGCCCTGTGATAGCGACTCGTTGTCTACCTACCATCTTGAGTCAATCGTAGTACGCATGCGGAAAGGCAGAGAACTCCCAAAAGACCGTATACTTGCTATCTAGTTATGGGTGAGGCTGGCCAATAGGAAAGTGGGGGCATAGGTGGCAAGAGTATAGTTCTCGTGCTTGATTTTCTTGGATTTCCTTTCATAAGTTGAGGGAGGGGTCACATAGGACCATAACCACTGGTAGAAAAACAGACCTTAGCATCTGCATCGGCAGATATCTGAAAGCTCCCGACCGAGTTCCGTGTTTCTAGAATAGCCCTGCCACGGGACTCGGGTTGCACATTTCAGGACATGTGCATCTAGACTGCGAGAAACGATTCGCGACACATACATGGGGAAAGTCTAGGAACATATACCACCCTAGGTAGTGTGTCCTAGACTAGGGGCATCGTTCGACAGGTAGCATAATCCCTAGTGGACCTAGGTGGCATAAATCCTGAATCCGTGAAGTATTAGACAAGTCGCATAAACCCTAGTTGAATCTAGGAAACGCTCGATAGAAAACCCTAGATGAAATCTAGGTAATAAATAAATGTGCGCCTGATGGAAACCATAGTTACAGGGACTGGGATCACATTATCATTTTATACAGATTACTAGTTGGGATACTGGTTAGGTGGTGCAGAGATTTGTATGGGGTGCGATAGTAATTTCGATTCTAAACTGCTTTGCCTTAGTTTATAGTATTTTCCCATTTTCAGTTTATGCCTGTCATGTCCTTTTCCTTATTCATATACCGAAACACCACTAGACTTACCAGGCTTTATGTCTGACTCTATGTTTTCTTTCGTCTTCTTTTCTTCCGTCCCCCCCTCCCCCCCCAGGTAGTCAGGGAGGGAATAGCTCAGATTTATATGGACCTGTTACTCTTTCCAAGCTTGAAGACTCTTTGATGTGCTGCTTTGGACTCTCTTTTCCACCGCTATAGCTGGCTAATGTTTTATTGGGGAATATCATTGTATATTTATGCTTCTTTATTTTATTAAACAAGATAGATACTTAGTTGTTGGAAAACAATCTTTGTACAAGCTGTTATAAATGAAATAAAGTTTTATTCACTTTTCCGCTGCTTTATTTATCTGTCTTGTAATTTATCTGCATCTTTTACCTATAATACTTCACAGAACTTAGTGCATTCCCTTTGTGAGTGACACTAACGGATGTGGGGTGTTACAATCCTCGACCGGAACCAATATTTCTAGGATAGGGCAAGAATACAACTTAGATGCTCATGAATTTGAATAAAGTTAAAACTTTAAGGATGCGAATCTGCAATGTAATCTCATACATATCTCATTAGAAATCAATCACTGTTAACAAACTTGTGGACATTAAGGATAGAGCCTTCTAAACTGGGTTGTCTGGACTTAGCAAACATGTGACCACTTTCCTCACTGCTTTACTTTCTGCTTACTTTGTATTATTTGATTTCAGTATTGTACACACTTGCATAACTTAGCACACACACATACACGGGAGGCACAGGCAACAATACTCTAATTACTGTTATATTTTGGATAGTTCAACAATCATGGCTAGATGACATTCGGCTAGGTTAGCAGAGAGAAAAGAAACTGCATGATCATCTGAAAATCCTATCATCGAAGACATATCCCCTACTTCGGACCCATATTGGGATAGTGCCGGATCGGACTATGAAATAGAAACTCACGAAAATGCAGCATCATCGGGGGGAGAAGTCTCTATGGATAAAGAAGAGGAGGGAGGAGTAGGAGACAATCGCGCTCCTGATGAATTCGAGAATGCCATTGTCTTAGAATTATCTGGCGACTCTGTTGAATCGACAATTGACGAAGCCAAACTTACGTGAATATGTTTAAAGCATGGAATTCTTCGAAAGGACATTAAGCTGCCTGCCAAAACAGATCAACCTCTTAATCCGCCCGAAGGGTATATGGCGATTAGTAGGTCAATGTGTCTAGTTGGGGCGATACCTTCATTTTCACCATTTATCGTCGATTTTCTGAGACGAATGCAAATTTCCCCCATGTAACTCCAACCCAACGTCTACGCTTATCTGTACAGCTTATACATTGCTTATAGGGAAATTCTAGGTATAGAGCTTACCTTCGAAGATGCCTGCTTCTTCTATAATTTAAAACATCACACACAAGTGACTCCATTCTTTGTATATTTCGAATCGGTGCCAAAGAAGAAGATCATTAGCGTATCATTCAGCATCAAAGTTGGTGATTTGAGACCTGAATGGTTCTATATCAAGCAACAGCCGAGATGTGCTAGATGATGGCTTAAATAAAGTAAATTTTAGATTCCGATTTCTAACTTCGATCACTACTGTAAATGTATTGACCGCCATTAATTTTTACTTGCAGTTCTTAATCTGAAGCAAGTTGTACACCAAGTGTATTTAGGTCGCTTGAACCAACTGCTTAACGGTGATCAAAAATTTCTGACTATCAGAGACTGTCTAATAGATGAGTATCTTCACCGTCCTCGCTTACTTGTTATGACCCGTAGCATAGGCAACGGAGAAGGTCCTTATTTATACGTGCCCTCGGTCGAAGGGCTGGTTGAAACCTTAACTGAGAGGGGAGAAAGTTTGAAGGATCCAATCGCACTTCGAAAGAGTCCTTCTCCGAATTCAACTAAGGATGATATATTAGCAAACATAGCTGCCAAAGATAGGGATAAATACATCACTCCTGGGGATGCAGCTACCCCTGAAAGACCAACTTCCCCAAGAAAGCTACTACCAACTACGTCCCGAGGCGATGACTCTCTTATGGATGATTCTATATATCAGGGTTTGGGGAAACTTCCACTGCTCGACGCCATTTACACTTCTGGAGATTTTGGAACAAACCCTCTCTTTCTTACTTCCGCGGAAGATGTTAACTCCGTGAAAGTTGGGGAAACCGCGAACATAGGCCTAACTCTGGGCTTTGGTTTGTTGGGGGGAATCATCTAGGATATATGTACTATACTTGCACTGCACGCCACAGCAGTTATGGTCTATACCTTTTTTAATTCTAATGTTTACATGTATCATTCTACAGGACAAATGACACGCCACCTCTACTATGTGAGAGATGTCCACTCGAGCATGCCCCCGATTGATTCTGACATAAGGCATGATCAACATGAAAGTCGTGGAAGAGATGATAGGAGGAATCGGCCCCCTCAGCCTTACCGATCTTCTCGTTCCAGATCTCCACATCATCTAGACTTGGAAAAGCATAAAAGCCACTCCACTCATCATGAAGGGGACAAACATGCCCCAAAGGTTCCGATTTCGTCCAAAGAGAAAAATCATCATGAAAAATCCTAGAAGAAAGGCTCCGATCAAAACGAGAAACAAAAGGAGCCGAGCAAAGAAGTAGAGAAAGGAAAAACATCTATCGTGCCATCCAAGTGTCGGAACATTGACATTACTACAACAACAAGGTCGGTTATACTTGACGATGAGAACAAGGCCAAACTGGAGATTTTGAAGAAGTAGTTTCCTGATCACTATTTTGGGAACATGCATTTCATTCCATCCCTTAAGCCATTAGATTCCGACCGGGCAACAGTGGTTAAGGCCAAGATTGATGATGAGGATACTTAGTGCAAAGAGTTAAAGAGATATTCATGGACTTATTCCAGGATTATTCAGAACTTGCTGGCCGATGTCAAACTTATGACGGAAAATGCTGAATATGACACAAAGGCCATCAAAAATATTGAGAAGGAACTTAAGGAGGCTCAAGCCCAGCTTGTATTGGCACAACGTGACGCGGGCGATTTCAAGAAACAATACAAAGAATTAAAACACCGCTATCATAATGAACTAGAGTCCATAGCCATGACCGCATATATTTAAAGAAACAAGCCGAGGATGCTAAGTTTGAAAGCATTGCGGTGAAGCTGGCTTGTACTCGCCTTGAATAGGAGAAAGCAAAATTGGCGAGGAAACTGCCGAATTGGAGGCCAAACCGCTAGAGGTTGAGATAAGGGCAACCCTAGCCGAGGGGAATGCAGATATTGCTTTAAGGTCTGCCGAGAGTGCTAATGCACAACTTGTGGAAGCTCAAAAGGAATTGGATGAGAGTGCCGAGACCATGATAGGATTCTTTGCTCAGGCGATCCGAGATCGTGATATTTCATAGATTAAAGACTACCCGACTACTTTGGTATATGTATGGGATCAGGTGGTTGAATGGGAGAAACAAGAGCTCAAGGTAGATTCGATTGACGAGGATAAGATTATGGAAAAGCTTTTGAAGGGTGAGGAAACAACACGCTTGGCCGAAGGGCGTAAGATTATCGCTGCTGCTATGGAGGAGGAGAGGCGCCAACTCAAAGGAAAGTACACTATTGAGGCTGGATCTTCATCTGCTGTTACTGGGATTACTAAATCGGAGGGGTACGATCCCGAGTATCCAGGGCTTCCTCAAGTATCTCTTATGTCCCCGATTGTTAAAACTACCTCAAAGACCCCCGTTGCTCACATGGATAAATCATCAGAAGGTATCTCCACCTTTTCACCTTAATTTGTTAGGGATAATTCAACTTTTCATCGTATTATCAGGCACACGGCCGAAGAACACGAGTTTTCTCTTGAGTAAACAACTATCGTTTCTCGTCCTGTAGGTGGAGAGCCAGCCAAAAAGACCGATGAACAGCTAGGAGAAACCATCAGTGCAAAATCTTCTTAGGAGACTCAGGAGAAACAGGATGAAGCCACTGGCTCAAAATCTATAGAGAAGATCGAGGATAATTAAGAGGAGGTCACTGATAAAGCTCTCATGCCATCTAGCACAGAGGTTCCCAAAGACGGGGATATTATAGACGCCTTGAAAGATGATGGTGGAAATGATGGAAATGACGAAGATAATGATGTTGTGATGATTGGAGGCTCGCGGGAAGTCGATGACATGACTTTGGCTGAGATGAAGTCAAAGCAAGATATGCTTTTAAAAGCCAAAGTTGAGAAGGAGGATCCCCAAAATCTTAAACCCCTTGCAACAATTCCTCCTGGGTCAAAGTTAGTTGTCAAGCTTTCAACCTTGTCGATCAATGAGGAGCTTGCACAAAAAATTTCTACTGATCCCAACACCCCGGTTTCAGGGAAAAAGAAGCCGAAGCGTATCTTTTTCGAAGCTGAAAAAGTGGAAAGTTATAAGCTCAAGGCTGCCAAGAAAGCTAAGTCTGGCCCAAAGTCCAAATTAAAGTTGATTTTTCCTTTTGTTTTGATTTTCCATTTGTCCTCTGTTATTGTAGCAAGCGCGTCCCGCACATTTCCTTGTTTAATCCTTTTGTACAAACTTGCACTCATGTAAATGAAATAGTTTGTTTCCCACGAAGTCATATACTTGCAAGTTTGTCATTCATTTCAGTTAAATTCAGCAATGGTCAAAGTTTTAAAACTGCAGGTAATAAATAACAAATCACATCATGAATGAGCTTCCCTGCGAATGTATATACAACAATATGTAATATGCCGAAATTACTGCTAGACTAAACAATCGATAACAGGGGTGTGATGTGTATGCCACCAATCAATCTTGAATAAATTGTCTTGCCAGGGCTTGTTCGAGATTGATTAGGTTCGACATTAGATTGCCCCTAGCCCTTCAGTAGGGCCCAGATTCTTTTTCGTTGGCACTTGTTCTTAGCACCTTTATACTCTCCTGTCGTACGGTCAGGTTAGAGTGTATTCAAGGCGGCCTCTTATCACGGTGCACCTTCATGCCATAAGGACGTCATCTACCCGTCCTTTATACTCTCTCGCGAATCATGATAGTTAGAGTTTGGGACGTCGTCTTCCCGTCCTTTATACTTTCTCTCTCTTGAATCATGAAAGTAAAGTTTGGGACGTCGTCTTCTTATCCTTTTCAATCTTGTTACGCAAACAGTCATATCGTTCGCTCCAGTTTCTTTACACACATAATTACTTAAGGTAGAGTCTCACTGGTTGGATACATAAAAAATTCAATTCAAATTTTATGTCTCATACTCAAATCACAACAATCACAAAATATAATGAGATTCATGCAGGAAAAGTAAATCACACACGATATTTTATAGTGGTTCGGCCAAATCATAGCCTGCGTCTACTTTATAATCTTTTGTTTACGGTGACTAGACTTTTCTAGGCAAGTCATGCCTTTGTACATAGTCTATAAAAAAAAGATTGTAGTACAAATCTACATCAAGTATTGCCGCAAATGTTGGGCATTCCATGCTCTGGGTACTTCTTCACCGTCCACGGTTGTTAACTTGAAAGCCCATGTGTCAAGTTTCCGTTGAATGGTGTATGTTCCTTCCCATTTTGGACCCAGTTGGATAGGGACCGGGAAGACATGCTTCAATACTAGGCTTCCAGGTTCAAAGGTCTGAGGTCAAGCCTTGCTGTCATAGTATCATGCCACTTGGTGTCTAGGCCTCGAGGCACATAAATTAGCTTCATCTCTTTTTTCTTCAACCATGTCAAGGAATTTAAGGAGAAGCGCTTTGTTTTTCATTAGATCATAATATGCTATCCTGTGAGAGGGAAATTTCAGTTCCACTAGGATGACTGTTTCTGATCCCAAAGAAAGTGAAAAAGGGTTACGACCCGTTGTCGTCTTGTAAGTCATTTGGTATGCCCATAATGCTAGCGTTAGTTCGTCAACCTAAATAACTTTTGCCTGCTCCAATTTCTTTTTTAGTATGGAATTAATAATTTTGTTTATTGCCTCGACTTGTCCACTTGATTGAGGGTGAGCTACTACGGTGTATCTTTTGTCAATTTTATATTTTTGATAGAAGTCTCTAAACTCGGTGTTATCGAATTGAGTTCCATTATTGGTTATGATAGTTTTGGGAATCCCAAATCGGGAAATGATATTTCTGACTACAAAATTAATCACTCCTTTCATCGTAATCATAGTTAAGGGTTTGGCTTCCACCCATTTTGTAAAGTAATCTACGATCACGATTGCATACTTTGCTCCACCTTTAGCAATTGGCAGGGTTCCAATGATATCGATTCCCCATATAGCGAACGCCCACAGACTCACCATTGACTTAAGTCGATTTGGAGGTACTCTGGGAATTTTAGTAAATTTCTGGCACTCATCGCAGCGTCGTGAATGATCAACTACGTCTTTGTTTATGGTAGGCAATAAATAGCCGTATCACAGTATTTTCTTCACCAATGTTTGACCTCCAGTGTGGTATCTACATTCACCTTCGTGCACTTCTGTTAGTACACGTTTGATGCCGTCATGTGCTATACACCAGAGCAAAGGCTTGGAAAATGTCCGGTGGTAAAGGATTCCGTCTTGTAAGACATATCTTGTGGCTTTACGAATCACAGCTCGTCTCTTGCTCTTTTTTGCTGGGAGCGTTCCTCTTTTAAGGAAGTTCTTAATTGGCATCATCCATGATTCCCTTTTCGGTTCAGCTTCCAGTACCGGGTCGACTTCCATCTGATCAAAGCTTGGTGATTCCTGTACCTCTATCGGAACCATCGCTGCCTCTTCCGGATTGTCAGAGCTAGCTATCTTGGCTAGTCTGTCCTCTTTTTGATTTTCTATCTGTGGGATGTGAGTTATGTTATAATGTTCCAAGTTGTATAACAACTCCTCTATGTTTTCAAGGTAAGTAATGAGTCGAGGTCCCCTAGCCTGGAATTCCTTCTGGACCTGGCAAACAATTATTTTGGAATCACAAAAAATGTCTAGCGTGGTCTCCCCCAATTCCTTAGCGAGTTTTAGCCCGATAATCAGGGCCTCGTATTTGGAATCATTGTTGGTGGCAGATAATTCCAACCGCAAAGCATAGTAAATAGATCATCCTTCAGGAGTCATTAAAACGATTCCGGCATCGGATCTTCGATCATTCTTAGCCCTATCTATATATAGTTTCCAAGGACTGAGTTATAAACTCTGCTTCGAGGGGTTAGCCTTATCATTTAATACATCCTCCTTGGGGATTGTGAATTCTGTGATGAAGTCAGCTAATGCTTGTCCCCTTATTGATCTCCTTGGCTGGAAATTTAAGTCGAACTGGATCAACTCAATGTTCTATTTGAGAAATCGTCCAAATGCTTCAGGTCGTTGCAATACTTGTCGGAGTGGTTGATCATTGTATATCACAATTGGGTGAGCCTGCAAATAATAACGGAGTTTTCAGGATGCAACCAGGAGGCTATAAGCAAGTTTTTCTATCCTTGGATAATTGTGCTCTGCTGCCGCTAACTTCTTGCTTACATAATACACCGACCTCTGAATTTTGTCCTCCTTACGTAATAGAGCTGAGCTAATGGCATGAGATGACACTGCCAAATATATGAACAGATCTTCACGGTCCACTGGCTTAGACAAAATTGGGGGTTTCTCTAGTAGACTCAACAAGTTTTGAAAGGCCTCTACAAAGTAAGGGGTCCACTCTAAGTTTCGTTTCCCTCGTTTAATTAAGTCAAAGAAAGGAACACACTTTTCTATGGCTTTGGAAATGAATCTACTTAACGCCGCAACTTTTCCGGCCAAACTTTGGACATCTCTGGTCATTTGTCGCTCTTCTGTGTTCCTGATTGTTGTAATCTGGTGAGCATTAATCTCGATCCCTCGAGAGAAGACTATGAACCCGAGGAACTTTCCTGATGCAACCCCGAATGAACATTTCAAAGGGTTCAACTTCATCCCTACCATCGTAGAATTTTGAACATCTCTGCCATGTCTTTTGTGTGATCGGAGGACCATCCAGACTTCACAAGCATGTCATCTACATAAACGTCCTTTGTTTTCTCGATCTGATTGTAAAACATTTGGTTCACCAAGCGTTGATACGTGGCTCCGGCATTCTTTAGTCCAAACTGCATCACCACGTAATAGTACAACACTAAGTCCGTAATGAAACTAGTGTGTTCTTGATCTGGTACATGCATGGGAATCTGGTTGCACCCCAAATATGCATCCATAAGGGAGATAAGCTCGTGCCCCACCGTTGAGTCTACCAGTTGATCGATCCTAGGGAGTGGAAATTTATCCTTTGGGCTGGGTTTGTTTAAATCAGAAAAGTTGATGCATGACCTCTTTGGGCCCAACATACGCCTTTTTTGCTTCACCTAAGGGTGCTTTTGGTTTAGGCTTAGTGAATGGCTCATGATCGAGGGAGAAATTCCATACATGTCCGCATGGGTCCAAGCAAACGCATCAAGGTTTACTTTCAAATCAATTAATTCTTTCGTCTGGAAATAATCCAAATGAGATCCAATCTTCAAGACCTTTGTCGGGTCATCATTATCGGTTGTAATCTCATTGGTTGACTCGTTGGGTGTCACCTTCCTGGTTCCTAGCTCTCATCCTCTCTAGTATTCTTAGACTTTGAACTTTTTTCCATTATGCAACATCTTCAACTCTGCCGTATAACAGGCTCTTCCAGTAACTTGATCTCCATGAATCATTCCCACACCGGCATCTGTTGGGAATTTCATTAGCAGGCATCAGGAAGCAATGCAAGCTATGAATTCCGAAAGTGCTACCTGTCCTAAGATAGCTTTGTAAGGTGAGTCAATGTTCATGATGAAGAACTGGAGAATCCTCACTCTTCTACACTATCCCTCACCTAACTCTACAGGTAAGTCTATCACCCTACTCGGGGCGGTTGAGGTTCCATTAAAACCACGAATCCATCCTTTACCTGGCTTTAATTCCTTCATTTCTAGTTTCATCTTACCGAAAGCCTTTTTAAACAGGATGTTAACAGAACTCCCATTATCCACGAGGACTTTCTTGACTATTGCAGGTCCCATAACGGTAGTTATTACTAACGCATCAGTGCTCGGCGCTTCAACTCCAATAATTTCTCTGTTTCGAAAGACAATGTCATCAGTTGTTGTCTTCTACTGTTTTACCGATGCAGTTTCTTCAAGGTTATTACATTCTCCTATTTCTGGATTTTTGGCCATATTAAAATACTGCTCTATTGTTATGTTACTGGACCCAGCTGGATGTGGCCCCCCAACTATGGTGTTTATAACAATATTCTTTCCCTTATGCTGAACTGTGGGCTTGGAAGCGGGTTGGTTTTGATTCGGCGCTTGTCCTCCTTGTCCCCTATCTCTTGGGATGACCTTTTACTCATCTAACTTTCCTTCCCGAAGTAATTTTTCAACAACATCTCTTAAATGATGACACTCGTTATTAGAGTGGCCGTGAGTTTCATGAAACAATCAAAATTTCCCAATTGCGAGCTCCTTGTCAATGGAGTCCCTGGGCGGAGGTTTCTTGTATTGTAAGACGTTATAAGTATCCAGATAAATGTTCTCTAAAGTGTTGCTCAGCGGCGTGTAATTTCGGAAAGTTTGAAATTGAGTCCTTTTCCAGAGTTATTCCCTCGATTCCTGTTCCTTTTACCATCGTTTCTATCTCAACTGATATTTCCTTTATTTTTGTTGCTGACCTTTACCTTGACTTTGCCTGCATTGTCACCTAGCTGTTTCGCAGCGACATTACTTTGAATGTCTTCTCTAGAAGCTCCATCAGATTTTATTTTTCGATTGGCGTATATTTCCTCCCGTCGGAGGCGAATATTTGCCTTTTCATAGAACGAAACCCTTGTCAGTGGTGGTTTTCTAGCCGGATATCCATGAACTCTGTGTCTGGATCGACCCCATCTATTAACACCATCAAAATGGTTGGCTCATATGGGTTGCTTACTTCAATAACTGCTAGGCTAAAGCGGTCTAAATATGATTTCAAATATTCACCATAAGCCTGCTTGATTCTGGACAATTCAACGATGCTTTCAAATTTTCAGGCATGGAGTCGGAACTGGTTCATAAAACATTCGCTTTGTTCTTTAAAGCTTGATACCGATCGGGGAGGAAGTCGAGTGAACCACATCAGTGCAACATCTTCAAGATATATTGGAAAAGCTTTACATTTCACCGCATCAAGCGCTGCTGCGACATTCATGCACCATGCATACCGCATTAAATGTTGTCTTGGACATATCGACCCATTTGTGGCAGATTAAATCATCGGGGAAACTGGAAATCCAGGATATCATCGGTGAATGGGGGCGTCTACACTCAATAGGCCAGTCCTCATTAGTGTAATGTCGACTATCAGCCATGATCGGGCGCACCATCACCTCTACCTCGGCATTGGTTAGAGTTGGTTCGGGATCCACACTTCTATTTCTTCCAATATGTCTGGTCCCTACATCAGATGACGTTCTTTGGTTTCAGGATGCAGCTGAACTTCTTTTTCCTCTAGGATCCTGGTCATTCATAGGACGAGTGGGCTAGAGAAGTTGCCCTTGAGTGGGATTGGTGATATTGGGATCTCTGGGTAGAACATGTGATCCTCGCATTGGTAATAGCGTTGGCTCCCTCAAACTAGGGTCATTAGGTCCGAGGACACAAGCTGCGTCTTCGCGAGACCCCAATGATCTGATTGTTAACTGATCAAGATTCTCAAGCCTTTCATATGGCCTCCTTTGACGCAGACGTTCTTCGTCTGAAGAGGATGAATGATCCGCAATGAGACGATGAGTTGGGGAGGGCATTCTTTGTCTATGAAGTTCACTTATTTCCCTACTTATAGCTTCCATGTTTTCTTGCATAAGAACACTATCGCGTTTTTGGGCCTCTAAAGGCATTATTGGCTCTGTCTAACATGCCAAGTAAGCTTGAGAATTCCATGTGTGTGACGAGCACAGAAGTAGTAGGCTGATTATTAGCTGTCGTGGCTGACACCGTAGCATCTGTTGGGGCTCGAGTAGAAGTACCAGCCTCAACTTTAATTGGTTCGGTTCGAGTCATAGCGGTGTCACCGGTTCAGAGCGGGGAAGAACTTCCAGAAACATTCAAATCTCTGGATCACTTCGGATCATCGGGTCAGATCGGCGGCTCTCCACCAAATCGGCTCGGTCCTGAAGCCTGCCCTCGCGACCTGGTGACAACTATAGCTTGCTGAACCTCGCTCGTCTCGTTTTCAGGAGACACTTGCGGTTATTTTCCTTTTCCTTTAGCCATAAAGCTTGATTTTCTTGAGAATAATCAGAAAATCTCCACAAACATGGAAAAAAATGACTTGAGGATCCAAACAGTAGAACGATAATCCAAAATGCTGAGGGTTCGAGTTTCTCAATGGAAGCACTAAAATGATAGATCCAAAAGTGGTCCTAACACCCAAATGAATGATAATTCTAAATAAAATAGAAAGAAAAACAACGAGAACATGAGATTTATAGTGGTTCGGCATTAATGAGCCTATGTCCACTTTATACTTCTTAAATTGATGATTTGAGTACAAATACAATGCTAATTCCCACTTATCTCACTAATACAATTGATAATCTTTCTTTAATTTATGCAATTATGCTCCAAAAATTTGGGTATTATCTGAATAAATCAAGGAAACCGTTGGTCTAGAAATTAGAGTGATTAATTTGCTAATGATCCCTTCAAATAAGGTGTTTTGGGGTATTTATAGAATGTGAAACCATCCGGTTCGGATGCCACTTGGGGTCCATCTCGCGATTATCGGATCCGGGTGCTCTAAGATGATAACAACACACTAAGAAAATGGGATCGTGGAGTGTAACCGCTCCGAGTTCATAGGAGAGTGGGGCGTGACTGCTGTGGCTTCTGTTCTCGGTTCGGGTCGGAGGGAAGAGAGGGGGTTCAGATCGGAGAAGCCTACACCAAACCGATCCGTACGGGTTGCCTGTAATCAATCTTCTAACTCACGTGCAATAAAGAGCAGGAGTTCGGATCGGAGGGTTCTGAACCAATCCGAGGGGTTGCTTATCATGCTCCACATTCCCATATACATTCGTTTGAAAAGTTCATTGGCTTTGTGTAGCCTAACCACAAAGTAGGCTAACATGAAATATGTCAATTCCACAAAATAGACATTATTTACAATGATTACGGCTAATGGTCCTTTGTGAGACTTGAAACCTTTTGGCAAGTTTGAATATAAAAAGGAAATGTTTAGTTAATTGATTAGACCAAATCATCAATTTAAAAAGAAAATAATAATAAAAATAATAATAAATACGTTGACCGCACGAAAATATAAAAATTAATATATGCATATTATCCATCCAAATCGGCGTAAAATGGTAAAATATACATTGTATGGAATGTTTGAATGTTTGGATAAGGCTCAATTATGGAATTATGTGTAAATATAATCCTTTTTGAATTAATATATTTGTGGTGACCATTTGTAGCAATCAATATAATTGATTGCATAAACGAGACCGCAAATCAATAAATAACCATTTTAACCAATATTGATTGGGGAAAAATAAATGTGATAGGGAAGTGTTTATAATTCCTAAAATCAATTAGGATAAAAGTTGTAAACCCCAATTAAGAAATTTGAATTATAACTGCATTTAGACATGAGGTTAAGCTCAACATGTGGTGTAAGCCTGCCCAGAACTAACCGACAAATCCAACAACAACAGGTAGTCAACTTAATGTGAGAGGTCTAATGCATAAATATAATCATATTAAGGCACGAGGTTAGGTTTACTTATGGTAGAAGTTTGCCCGGAACTGACCAACAAATCCAGCATCCATAGGTAGTCAACTTAATGTGAGAGGCCTGGTAAGTATATGTGTGTGTGTGTATATATATATATATATATATATATATATATATATATATATAACTGCCAACCAATAAATAAATGAAAAATAATAGCAATTGTCTGTTGGGGTACAACATATAGATAACTTGGGACTAATAAATAGTTGCCTTAGGAAAATATGACTGTTAGGGTCATAAAGGGCAATAAAAAGGAAATCAAAGGGAATGGGTGTCATAAGGGAATTTATGATTGTCACTTAAACACTAAGTCCAATTTAGGGAAGGTACTAAATAGATATCCTAGGGAAAAAGGGAATATATCCTTTCTTATTTATAGTAATGGAAATAGAAAATATAGTGGGATTTGTAGGTTAATAATGTAAAATATTATTAACCATATAAACTCGTGATGAAGATGAAGCATGTAAGTATAGTATTTCCGTATAGAGGGACTAAACGGGAATGACTTAATAACGTAGCCTACTTTATCCCAAAAGGGAAAGGTGCTAAAGGCAAATGGGGTACGAAAAAATAAGCTTCATGCATAGTCTGTTTCCTGGGTCCTAAAAGGTTGAGTAACTAGGGTTGAAGAGTCCACCTGGGAATAAGTCTTTCAGTTTAGGGGTCTTAAATGGCAAGTGTGTGTGGGCCTACCCAAACCGGGAAACTAAAACATCCGATATGGCTACTTATCCTGCGGGAAGTAATAAGCGACTAAGGAGATTACCTAATTAGGTCAACTAGAAGCTAGAGAAAATGATAAAATACCATCTCTCACCTTATGCGGAGTAAGGGTATATGCGTGAATGACAGAAGCCTCAACTAGTTGGGCCCATAACTAGTACCCTCTAGTTCATGTTAGTGTTAAGTAAATTATCGAGAAATAATAAGTGACCAATTGGTCCGCCAAGGGTCTTAAGCGGAAAGGAAGAATCCACCCTATCTATCATTGATAGTGAGGCAATAAATGAAGAAAGATGAGTGAATGAAAGTATATGGATATAGAAACTCCTTCATTAGGGGTCAAATCTCGAAATAGTTAACCAGCTAAGTTCTGGTATAAAGGCTTCACAAAGATACGTGTAAACATCCTGTCTCGGTAATAAAATTTGGGAATACTACTTTGGGAAGAGTAGTAAAGTCGTGCGTAAACATTTACAAGTTTTGGCAAGAATTGCTAACCTTGGTAGGCATACATCTGTGCTGAACCAAACAGGACACATTCGTGTATTATAACCCGTGTCGTACATTTCTTAGTCACCAAACCTTGTTATTCTGACCTCCCTCCTCATTACAACCTCCCAGGTTTCTTAGAGAAGTCCGGGTTCTCATAGGTGCTTAAGTAGGCTTTCGGTTCTCGTTTTCTCTCATGATCCGTATTAATAGAATGGCTTACTTTGAAAAATTTAGTTACTTGAGTTAATACTAGTTTATCCTATTTTGTTTCCGCTGTGAGTTATCTTTTATCGTACTCTGGTTATGCTCATGCTCATTTGTTGCAGGTACCAGATATGCACGCCTCATGCTTGGATGTGTTCAAGTTTTGATTTTTGTCAGAATTTGGATGAAGAAAAGTATGGGGTGTTACATTTGGTATCAGAGCCTATTTTAAATGATCAGAGGAATTAGTTAAACTAGGAATCGTGAGAGAACGTAATTCGACCTTTTTTGTTTTTCTTCGTCTTTCTTACTCGACTTTAATTTATTTCAACGATGAAATTAGTCGGGGGCATATTAATATAAAATGGACTTTAAGTGACTAAGGGTTGAACTATGTTGAGTTCGGGTTTCTAAACAATTCTGTCTTATCCCATAGTACATTGGCAATCTCATTGTGAAGGGCATGAGGATGACATATGGTGGATCCCTTTGATTCAAATTTGGAAAGTGGACTGAAATCTAGCTACAACCGAGATAGTCGCGATTTCAAGTTTTTGGATTTGTTTGGTAGTTCCAGTTAAGACCATTACTCGATCCAAAACGGGAAAAAAAGCCCACATTAGTATGTCGTATCCATTTCAGAAATATAATTATAAGGTGTATCCATTTGTTACTTCGCTGTATTTCCGAATCTACCTTTGTTGAAACATTCAGTTGAGTTCTTAGCCTTTTATTCGAGGAAATTTTATTTTTAAAATTATTTAGAAAAATAAAATGGGTTTCAATGGTTTTGAATGGCGGTTTCGGAAAATGGTTTTATAAAAGCCTAGTTTTGTAAAGATATAGCTTTTAAATTCTTTATCTATTCATGTTTCTAAATTATAGGGCTAAATTCTTAATTATTTCGTGTTTCAACATTGTAGGGCTGTTGTGTAATTCTATTAGATATGGTTTGATTGGTAGGAAAAGTGGAATTAGAAATGACAAGTAATATGCCACTAAACATGAAAACAATAAATATCTAATCCTTGTGATTTTTAGTGTCCCACTTCCTATGTATATTGGATAATTTATTGAAATTATCACAATTAATCCTTAAGATTCTAACGCTCTAATGTCGGTGAACGCAAAAAGGTTTTTTGAGTTTGAAACATAAAACTGGAACATAAATGATAGTAATAATAAACTTGGTTTATAAATACGTTATTGCTAGTTTATAATATATACCATTATTGGAAAAGTTTTAAATTTTTCTTTGGAAAGGCAAAGGAAAATCCTTCGTCTGGATTTTTGGGGTATTTTGTGAATCATCTATTTGTAGTCAGCTAGATAAGGGGAAAATCCGTTTTAATTTATATTACGGATTTCTGGCTGAATTATTTTTTTAATTCATTTGTTCTGGTGTAGTTGCAGCATCATTGTTGAGACTATGTATCATTGGAGTTGGTTTGGAGTTTAACTACTATCTTTAAATACCGCGATGATGAGGATAATTATTTTTCGGATCGCGCTGAATCTTAAAGATGACACAGGACGATTAATATTTTAATCCAGGCTGATAAGGTCAAGGTTCAATCTTTATACAAAGGCAATTAATTCTTAACCATTTAGTGTTATTCAAGAATGGTCAACTAGTTGATGAGCTTTGGTACAACTTGGACCTAGGACTCAACCATAAAAGTTGCATCCAAATTATCCCCTTAACTCCTTCTTTCGTCGTTTCTTCCTCATCTAGCCGAACCATATCTCTATCCTTCTTCTCTTTCTTTGTTGCTACGTCGTCTCCTCTTTTTTGCGCTTGTTTGTGCATTAGATCTTGCCTCACTAATACTCCAAGATCTAATTTTTCTCTCCAACCATTTCTTGGCCTATAATACCTAATTGAGCTATCCGGTCTTACTCACACCATTTATGTCTCACCCATAGGGAGAGATCATTTGGTTGGGTTGGGATGAGCAAAAAGGTCTCACCGCTATAGGGCTAAGAATACTTTTTGTGGCAGTTGGACTTGCACTGGTCCATTACTCGAGATCTTAGAATAGGGTTGTTGTTTGTGCTTCATCCGCCTTTTTTATACTTAGTTAGAATAGTTTCTTTCAAAGGTGATCATCATTTCGAAGATGAAGATTAAACTGCCTTTGGATGGGTTTTCTAAGGAGAGTATTAATGAGATTTTAGAGGATTATGTGTTGTAAGTGGACTTGTATGGTCTCTTTTTTGACCAACTTTGGAGATTTTGCAGCAAATCTCTTTATCTTAGTGTCGGTTCTTGTGTTTGGGAATCTATGTTCGGACTATCCATGTAGACGTGTGCCCCATTTAGCACATAGTTCTATAAATAAGAAGTTATTACTAAATTTGTCTCATGATGCGGAAATCAATCCTTTGCTTGATCGGTCGCGTAACCATCATTTAATGTCGCATCATATTCGATTCAGCTTGTGTTCTTATGTGTTATCTCATAGAGTTACTTTATGTAGATTCACCTATTCACCGTTGTCTTTAGGAAATGTTAGTGGGTTTCCATAAGAAGTAGTTTTGTACTAGGTTTCTTTTCTCATCACAAATTCTCTCTTAGAAGAGATGGTGATTTGGAAACCTTCAATAAGACCAACAATGTTAGTAACACAAGATTGAGCATTTTTGCTACCATGGTATGGTTAATCAAAGATCATAAAAGTGGTTTGAGCACTAGCCGCGGAGCAAGGCATCTCGTTGTTTATAGTCAATGTTTTGGGAGTCTTGGTGATTTTTTGTTGTTATCCCTTTCCAGCATCAGTTTCTTGGCTTTGTGGTTATTCGTGCTTGTAACTGTTAGTGTTGTTTAAAATCGCATGATTTAGGTGAATGAGATTTCTAAGTTTCGAAATGTTTATGTCATTCACGCATGCCTGTTTGAATGAATTCTAATTTTTGTATCTAAACAACAGTTGTCCTACGGCTGGAAAGAATAAAATTATGTGTTGAATAAATTTAAGCAAAGGACCGATTCTACGTCACGGGCATATAAATAACTAAATCACTGTTCCTTGTTAACGCTAAAATTTATTTCGGTCATTTTATTTGTGATTTCAGTTTTTGCATTTTTGGCGTGATTGACTTCCTTCTTCGCCAACATATGACTTGAATCGTCTAAATTTCCACAAAATACATTTCTAAAAGCTTTTGGGAAAATGTTATTTGAAAAAAAAAACATTTCTATCATTTTCTTATTTCATAGGAAAGTGAAACGGTTTTGAAAAGAAACTTTTAACATAAACACAAGAAGTTTTCAAGCATAAATATATTTTTATGAAAAATTTCGATTTTTGATCATATGAATAGCATAAAAAAGATGTTTGGATGCTTGATGTGCGCGTTTTAGTACAGTAGGATCGACGATACGATAAAAATGTTATCGACAACAAGGAAAAGGTTGTTTCAGCCTTGGAAACGCTATTTTCCATGCCTCATCAATGATGCGTAAGAGTTATTAATTAACTCATTTTATGTTTTAGAGCTTGTTTTAAGCCTCCTTTACACTCTACAAATGGGAATTTTTGGAGTATTTTGGGTAACTGAGGTGAAAATTACAATGTAGGGCGGAAATTGGAATATTTATAAGTAGAGATAACGTTAAAGTTATTTTCTTTGATTTACTTTTTCCGGTTTAGATGAAGTTAAATAGGAAACAATTAGATTGCATGATGTTTTGGATGGTAGGGTTTGGATACAAGATTGGTTGTGTCACACTTTTATTCATAATTTTGTGAAGGTAATGGATGAAAAAGAGTCTTCCAAATTTGCATTCATATAGAACTGCCAGTATATTTAGGATGTTTTGCATCATGTTTTCAAAAATATTTCAAAATTTTAATGCAAACATATAGGAGGATCCAAATTGAATCATCTTGCATGCATATTTTATGGTTTAAATTGCATTATGTACACCATGCACATATACACATGGTTGCAAAGTGTATGTACACAAATTGGTTGTGTAGCATAGGACTATAGGCGTTAGAATTCTGGGACGAAATTCCTTTTAAGAAGGGAAGAATGTAACAACCCAGAATTTTTGGCGATATAAATTAATTATTTGAATTTCAAAAATAGACATTTCTACAAATGATGTAATTTGGCTATGAAACTTTAACCTTTGCGTTCGTCTCGGAATTCTAGTCAACTTTCATGTTTGGTGTTTCGCGAACGGAGTTCGTATGAAGAAGTTACAAATGGAATACGAAAACGGACAGAAAATAAAATAACCAGAATTTTTAATTAACATATTGCCTAATTTAACCAAGCCGACCCGGGCAGTCTGGTGCCTAGGCGGTTGACTATGGGGTTCGACCACACAGGTCGACCTACTGTGCATCAGATCGCCCATTGGAGGCTAGATTTTGAAGGGTTAAATTAAATTTTTATATGTAACGAACGGATGGATATGACTTAAAACTGATCCAACGGTTCTAGGTCATTTCCACCCCTATAAATAAAGGGGCAGAGACTCATTTTCTTCCATTCAAATCTATAGAAGCAGCGGAGCTATGCCATTTTTCTTCCTCTTCTAACCTAATTTCTAAATTTAAAATATGTTCATACATATCAAATCAAATTCATACGCAATTGGGAAGATTATTAGACTCAACGGAAGAGGATGCTCAACGATAGATTCTTCACTCTCTTCCCTTTTTCTTACATTTCTACAGATCTAGAATTTTCCCTTTTCTAGATAAATTGTATATTTATAAGAATTTGGGGATTGTAGGCCTAAAGGGTTCAAAACTTAGAATTTGGAGGCTATTAGGTGAGTGGGAAATTTACTAATACAATTATAATGACTTATCTATTCGTTTGAATTAAATCTATGTTTTACGTCTATCAGATCTATTCATTTCAATATTGTGGATTTATTGGCAATCGTCAGATCTGATTACGAATATGGTCAAAATTTGTAATGATAAGTTATGATTATGTATAACATGAATTGTAGGATTCTTAAATATTTTTCACACGTGTTCCTACAGTTATGTCATGAAATATGTTGTACATGTTACATAGCACCGTGGATCTGCAGATCAGTCCCATTAAACATAAATTAGCTATAGTAGCATTCCAAATCTTTAGTTCAGTGTTGAAATATGAAATATGTGAATTTGGTTAAAAAGACGAAAGTTGTGAATTATGTGATTGTAAGAATAAAAGAATATTCCTGTTTATATTCAAGATTGTTGGGTTTTGGCTTAAGCATTGTAAAACATGTTGTTTTCCTCCTTGTGAATAAAGAGGCATTATTTTGAAATCACAAGATGTAAGATAAAAAGGATTAAAAAGGGAAAAGTGGTGCAAAGGTACATATAAATATAAATACATATATTTGTGTGTAATTTGCATCAACAATTCCAAAACATATATTTACGTATATTTCTTGTGATTTGGAAATATGTCAGTTCCACAAAATAGGCATTATTTACAATGATTACGGCTAAAGGTCCTTTGTGGGACTTGAATCCTTTTGGCAAGTTTGAATATAAAAAGGAAATTTTTGGTTAATTGATTAAATCAAATCATTAATTTAAAAATTAGAATAATAATAAAAATAATAATTATAACTACATTGACCGCACGAATATATAAAAAAAAATGCATATTATCTGTCCAAATCAGCGTAAAATGGTAAAATATACATTGTATGGAATGTTTGAATGTTTGGATAAGGTTCAATTATGGAATTATGTGTAAATATAATCCATTCTGAATTAATATATTTGTGGTGACCATTTTTAGCAATCAATACAATCAATTGCCATAAACGAGACCGCAAATCAAAAAATAACCGTTGTAAAACAATATTGATTGGGGGGAAATAAATGTGATAGGAAAATGATTACAATTCCTAAAATCAATTAGGATAAATGTTGTAAACCCCAACTAGGAAATTTGAAGTATAACCGCATTTAGACACGAGGTTAAGCTCAACTTGTGGTGTAATCCTGCCCGGAACCGACCAGAAAATCTAGCAACCACAGGTAGTCCGCTTAATGTGAGTGGTCTAATGCATAAATATAATCGTATTAAGGCACGAGGTTAAGTTCCCTAATGGTAGAAGTTAACCTGAAACCAACCGACAAATCCAGCATCCACATATAGTCAACTTAATGTGAGAGGCCTGGTATACACACACACACACACACACACACACATATATATATATATATAGAACAGTCAACCAATAAATAAATGAACAAGAATAAAAATTGTCAGTTGGGGTACAACAAATAGATAACTTGGGACTGATAAATAGTTGCCTTGGAAAAATATGACCGTTAGGGTCACAAAGGCAATAAAAAGGAAATAAAAGGGAATGGGTGTCATAAGGAAATTTATGATTGTTGCTTAAACACTAAGTCCAAATTAGGGAAGGTATTAAATAGATATCCTAGGGAAAAAGGGAATATAACCTTCCTTATTTATAGTAATGGAAATAGAAAGTATAGTTGGACTTAGTAGGTTAATAATGTAAGATATTATTAACCATATAAACTCGTGACGAAGATGAAGCGTGTAAGTATAGTATTTCCGTATAAAGGGTGTAAACGGGAATGAGTTAATAACATAGCCTACTTTATCCCAAAAGGGGAAGGTGCTAAAGGAAAATGAGGTAGGAACTAATAACCTTCGCGTATAGTCCGCTTCCTGGGTCCTAAAAAGCCAAGTGACTAGGGTTTACGAGTCCACCTGAGAATAAGTCTTTTAGTTTAGGGGTCTTAAATGGAAGGTGTGTGTGGGCCTACCCAAACCTGGAAACTAAAACGTCTGATATGGCTAATATCCTACGGGAAGTAATAAGCGACTAAGCAGGTTATCTAATAAGGTCAGCTAGAAGGTATAGCGAACGATAAAATACCATCTCTCACCTTATGCGGTGTAAGGGTATATGTGTGAATGAAAAAAGCCTTAACTAGTTGGGCCCATAGCTAGTGTCCTCTAGTTCATGTTAGTGTTAAGTAAATAATCGAAAAATAATAAGTGATCAATAAGTCCGCATAGGATCTTAAGCAGTCAGGAAGAATCCATTATATCTATCATTGACAGTGAGGCAATAAATGAAGAAAGATGAGCGAATAAAAGTATATAGATATAGAAACTCCTTAATTAGAGGTCAAATCTCGATATAGTTAACCAACTAAGCTCTAGTATAAAGGCTTCACAAAGATACTATAAACATCCTATTGCAGTAATAAAATTTGGGAATACTACTTTGGGAAGAGTAGTAAAGTCGTGCGTAAACATTTACAAGGTTAGGCTAGAATTGCTAACCTTGATAGGCATACGTCTTGGGTTGAACTAAATGGGATACACTCGTGTATTATAACCTATGTCGTACATTTCTTAGTCACCAGAACTTGTTGTCCTAACCCCCCTCCTCATTACAACCTACCAGATGTCCTAGAGATGGTCTGGTTCTAACAGGTGCTTAAGTTTGGATTTCGGTTCTCATTCTCTCTCATGCTTGGTATTGGCAGAGTGACTTACTTTAGAAAAAGTAGTTACTTGAGTTAATAATAGTTTATCCTATTTTGTTTCTGCTGTGAGTTATCTTTTATCGTACTCTGATTATGCCCATGCTCATTTATTGCAGGTACTAGATATATACGCCCCATGCTTGGATGGGTTGAAGTTTTGATTTTTGTCAAAATTTGGGTAAAGAAAAGTGTGGGATGTTACAAGGACCAAGTCTAGGTGTGACA
Organism: Allium sativum; assembly: GCA_030737875.1. Lineage (NCBI taxonomy): Eukaryota > Viridiplantae > Streptophyta > Magnoliopsida > Asparagales > Amaryllidaceae > Allium > Allium sativum. Next base: position 403,528,503 of record CM060913.1, read on the forward strand.
TGTGTCAATTGCATATTTGGTTGAGGACCTGTATAAGTCATTATCCCTAAGACCATGGAGGTCTCTCACAATAGGTATAGGCAAGGGCACGTTTTACTGTACTAAGTAGTAAGAGGTTCAAACGAGGTAGGTGCGGGCGCATTCCGGCTGGACAATGAGCATGCATCATGTCGATTGGAGAAGATAAGCCATTGGAACATCTGTGATTAACGACTCTGTCCTTTTAGTTGATGGGCTAGGGATTGATAACCCCGAGTACCATAGTTGGCATAGGTTATCGCATTTTGGGTATAAAAGTCGATCGAAGGGTAGAAATTAGGTAAAGCATAATTGTGAAATCTTAGTAATTGGTGCAGCAATCTCATATATGAATGAGATGCCTATCTTTATTCATATTTATCATTCCGGTTATTTCATTTATGCTTTTATGTATGTTTCTCTTAGAACTATTCATTAGTCTAAAATTCTTCCTTAAATTATGCTCATGCTAGAAATTACTTGAACTCACCAAATGTATATCTGACCTAGTTTATTTTCTCCTTCTCTCTTCCTTACCCCAAGATTTGCAGTGTAGAGGTCTCAGTAGTGATTCTTGATTATTCTGTTCAGCTTGGATTCAGACTCTTTCCAAATTCATGTATTAGTTCATTTCTTTTTTCTTGGTTGCTGTATTGACATTTGAGAGGAATGGTTTTTATGTTTTAACTTATGTACTCTGATATTATGGATATCAACGAGATAGTTTTAGGTTGATGACTATTTAGTATTTATGAAATGTAACAAACACTATGAGTTTACTTGCTTATTTAAATAATGTTTTAAAGTTTTTGTTGTGTTTTATATTTTTGTTTTTTGAATTTTAGTCTCTGTATTGTTACTTTGTACCTAAGTGCTTCGTAAACCTTAATGCATCCTCATATGGGTGACGTTAAGGGGTCTGGAGTGTTTCAATAAGGGACTGGGGTGGGAGTGCAACTAGATCATTGTTTGAGGTGGGCCCGTACCAACGCCAAATCCGACAAGTACAAATAAAGGCAGATAATTTGCTCAATAGAGAAAGAACCTCGATCACTGTGCACCAGCGATGACCAAATGTGCGACGTTGGCTAGGGTAGATAAGTCATTGTTGGTCCTTTCCCTAGATAGATGTCCATGTGAATGAAAACACAGACTGTGATTCGAAAAGCATAGATAAAATTCTGTAACAGCTTCAAGGTGGTGGGAGCACAATGATTAACGTTTGAGCAGATTATTCTTTGGTGTAAAGAACAACAACTACCAGGTTAGCTACGTGGTAGAAATTGGGAGACCGGTCATGGTAGAAGTAGGAATTATTCCTAGTTGTCTTCTGTAACAACACACACTTTTCTGCACTCAAATTTTGACAAAAATCAAAACTTGAACACATCCAAGCATGGGAGTATATCTGGTACCTGCGATAAATGGGCATGAGCAAAATCAGAGTACAATAAATAAAATTCACAGCGGAAACAAAATATGATAAATTAGTATTAACTCGAGTAACTGCCTTTTTTAAAGTAAGTCACCTTGCCAATATCGAGCATGAGAGAGAACGAGAACCGGAAGCCAAACATAATCATCTATGAGAACCCGACCTTCTCTAGGAAACCTGGGAGGTTGTAATGAGGAGGGGGTTAGAACAATAAGTTCTGGTGACTAAGGAATGTACAACACAGACTTATAACACAGAAATATTTTGTTTGGTTCAACCCAAGCTGTATGTCCGACAAGGTTAGTGATTCTAGACCAACCTTGTTAAATGTTTACGCACGATTTTACTATTCTACCCAAAGTAGTATTACTAAATTATATTATCGAGTAGGACATTTACATATATTTTTGTGAAGCCTTTATACCAGAGCTTAACTGGTAAATTCTGTCAAGAGTGGGCCCCTAATTTATGGGGTATCTTTCTATATCTATTATTTACTATTCTTTATTACTTAACGCCTCACTATCATTTACAGGGTGGATTTTCTCTGATCACGTAAGACCCTAGGCAGGCCTAATGGTCACTTATATACCCTCGATAATATAATCAACGCTAACATAAACTAGAGGGCACTAGCTACCGGCCCTACTAGTTAAGGCTTCCATCATTCACGCATAAACTCTTGCCCCGCATAAGGTGAAAGGAGGTATTTTATCATTTGTTATAGCTTCTAGCTGACCTTATTAGATAACCCCCTTAGTCATTATTACTTCGCATAGGATAAGTAGTCATATATGACATTTTAAGTTTCCAGGTTTGGGCAGACAATATTTACACATGCCATTTAATACCCCTAAACGGAAAGACCTACTTCTAGGTGGACCCCTCAACCCAAAGCCACTTAAGACCGAAGGAAGCATACTATACGCGAAGGTTATTGGATTTGTACCCTGTTTTCCTTTAGCACCTTTCCCTTTTTGGGATAAAGCAGGCTACGTTATTAAGTCATTCCCGTTTAGTTCCTTTATATGGTAACACTATACGTATACCATTTATTTGCATCACAGGTTTATATTGTAAATAATATCTTATATTAACAACTTACTAAGTCCAATTATATTTCTATTTCCCTTACTATTAACAAGGAAAGTTATATTCCTTTTTCCCTAGGATATTCATTAATACCTTACCTAATTTTGGACTTAATGTTTAAACGACAACCATAAATTCCCTTATGATATGCATTTCCTTTTATTTGCTTCTTATTGCCCTTCATTACCATAACAGTCATATTTTCCTAAGCCAACTATTTATCAGTCCCAAGTTATCTATTTGTTGTGCCCCAATAGGTGATTACTATTCTTATTCTTTTGTTTATTTGTTTATTGGTTGTCATATATATATATATATATATATTTGTATATATATGTATATTTATGCATTGGGACTCTCACATTAAGTTGATTACCTATGGATGCTGGATTGCCAGTTGGTTCCGGGTAGATTTCTACCACAAGTAAATTTAACCTCGTGCCTTAATACATTTATTTTTATGCATTAGAACCTCACATTAAACTGACTAATTGTGGTTGCTGGATTTGCCGTCAGGTCCGGGCAGGCTTATACCACAAGTTGAGTTTAACCTCATATCTAAATGCCGTTATAATTTAAGTTCCCTAATTGGGGTTTACAACATTTATCCTAATTTATTTTAGGAATTGTAACCATTTACCTATCACAATTATTTTCTCCAATCAATATTGGTTACAATTGATATTTACTTATTTGCAGTCTCATTTATGGCAGTTAATTCCATTGATTGCTAAAAATGGTCACCACAAATATGTCAATTCAAAATGGATTATATTTACACATATATCCAATCAATTCAGACATTCCATACAAGTTATATTTTACCGTTTTATGCTGATTTGGACGGTTAATATGTATATATTTATTTCTATTTTTTCGCGCGGACAATGTAGTTATTAATATTTTAATTTATTATTATTTTTAAATTAGGATTTTGTCTAGTCAACTAACCAAACCTTTCCCTTTTATTCAACTTGCCAAATAGTTTCAAGTCTCACAAAGGACCATTAGCCGTAATCATTGTAAATCATGCCTATTTTGTGGAATTGACATATTTCCAAATCACAAGAAATGTATGTAATATATTTTAAATTTGGAATAGTTGATGCAAATTACATAAAAAAAATGTATTTATTTTTGTATGTACCTATGCACCACTTTTCCCTTTTAAATTCTTTTTGCTATATTTCTTGTGATTCTAAAATAATGCCTCTTTATTTAAAAATAAGGAAGACGTCATAATTTATGATGCTTAAGCCAAAAATCCAACAATATTGGACATAAACAAGGAATATTTCTTTTATTCTTGCAGTCACATAATACACAAATTTATCTTTTTACCCAAACTTACATATTTCATAATTCAGCACTGTACTAAAGATATGGAACATAACTACAAGTAATTCATGTTTAATGGGAATGATTTCCACATCCATAGTGCTATGCTAACATGTATAACATATTTCATGATATAACTGTAGGAACATGTGCGAAAGACAAACATAAGAATCCTACAATTAATGTTATACATATCATAACTTATCATTTAACAATTTGTAAACATGTTCATAATTCAGATCTGATGGTTCCCTCAATTTACAATTATTTAAATAATCAGATTTGATAGGCATAAAACCTAGATTGGATTTAAGCGAAATATATAAATCATTATAATTGTATAGTAAATTTCCCACTCACCCTATAGTTTCCGATTTCTAAATTATGAACCATTTTAGGCTTACAATCCCCAAATTCTTGCAAATCTACAGTTTATCTAGAAAGTAGAAAATTCTAGATTAGTAGAAATGTAAGAAAAAGGGAAAAGAGCGAAGAAATCTATCGTTGGGCACCCTCTTCCACTGATTCTATTTCTCTTCCCAATTCCATATGAATTTGATTTGATTTAGTATATGTACGAATATATTTTGTTTAGAGTTTAGGTTAGAAGAGGAAGAAAAATGGAAGAGCTCTGCTGCCTCCATAGATTTGAATGGAAAAAGAGTGAGGCTCTGCCCCTTTATTTACAGGGGTGGAAACAGCCTTGCACCGTCATATCAGTTTTAAGTTATACCCATCCATTATAATAATATTATAAAAAAGCCTATATGATCTAGCCGCCACTGAGCATCTGATCGCCTAGTAAGTCGATCGCTTGGGAAATCAGATGCCCTGGTCGGCTGTTCATATATGGTATAATATTAATTAATTATTCAGTTTAATTATTTTCCTTTCGTTTTCGTATTTCATCCGTAACTTTTTCATACATACTCCGTTCCGAAACTCCAAACATGAAAATTGACCGGAATTCCAAGACGAACGCAATGATTAAAGTTTCATGGCCAAATTTGACCGTTTGTAGAAATTCCTATTTTTTAAATTCTAATAATTAATTTATATCGCCAAAATTCCGGGTTGTTACATTCTTCCAACCTTAAAAGTAATTTCGTCCCGAAATTCTGACGCCTATGATATTATGCTACACAACCAATTTGTGTACATACACTTTGCAAGCATGTGTACATGTGCATGTGTAAATAATGCTATTTCAACCAAAAACATGCATGCAAGATGATTCTAATCGGATCCTCCTATATGCTTGCATTAAACTTTTTGAAATATTTTTGAAAACATGATGCAGAACATCCTAAGTAAATAGGAAGTCCTATATGAATGCAAATTTTGAAAATTCTTTTTCATCCATAACCTCCACACAATTACGAATATAAATTTGGAGTAACAAATTTTGCATCCAAACCCTACCATCCAAAATGTATGCAATCTAATCATTTCCTATTTATTCTCCCCTAAACCGGATAAAGGAAATTATGTGAGGTAATTTAACATTCCCTTCGCTTTCAAATATTCCATTCCCCGCCCTATAGTGGAATTTTTATCTCAATTACAAAAATACTCCTAAAATTTCCACTTGTAGACTTTAAAGGAGACTTAAAACAAGCTCTAAAACGTAAAACGAGTTAATTAATAGCACGCGCATATCATTGACAGGGTATGGAAATAGTGTTTCTAAGTCTAAAACAGTCTTTTCCTTGTTGCCGTTAACGTTTTTATCACATCTTTAATCCTACTGCCACTAAAACGCACACACAAAGCATCCAAAAATCTTCCTTACACCGTTCATGTGACCAAAAATCAAATTTTTTCATAAAAATAAATTCCCGCTTGAATACTTATCATGTCTATTTTGAAAATTTCCTTTTAAAACCGTTTCATTTTCCTACAAAATAAGAAAACGATAGAAAAACATTTTTTGTTAACAACATTTTCCAAAAACTTCAAAACAAATGTATTTTGCATAAATTTAAACGATTCAAGTCACATGTTGGTGAAAAAGGAAGTCAATCACGCCAAAAATGTGAAAACTGAAATCACCCACAAAAAGACCAAAATAAATTTTAGCTTTAACAAGGAGCGATGATTTATTTATTTATATACGCATGTCAAAAACAATGCAAACCCGGTCCTTTGCTAAAATTTATCCAACACAGAATTTTATTCTTTCCAGCCTTAGGACAACTGTTCGTTTAGATAAGAAAAATGAAATTTCACTCAAATATGCACACATGAATGACATAAACGTCTCCAAACATAGAAATCTCATTAACTTAAGTCATGTGGTTTAAACAACACTAACATTTACAAGCATGAATCTGCACAAAACCAAGACCACGATGCCAGAAAGCGATAACAACCAAGACAAGGACAAAATAACACCAAACTCCCAAAACAATGGCTATAAACAATAAGATGTCTTGTTCTGCTACTGGAGCCCAAAACAATATTTATGATTTTTAAATTAACCATATCATGGTAGCAAAAATGCTCAACCTCGTGTTACAAAAACTATTGGTGTTTTCTGGAGGCTCCCACATCACCATCTCTTCTAAGAGAGAATTTATGATGAGAAATGAAACCTACCACAAAATGCTTCATGGATAGCCACCTAATGTTGTCTAAAAGCAAAGTGGATAGGTAAATTTACAGAAAGTAATTCCATGAGACAATACGAAAAAACACAAGCTGAATCGAATATGATGCGACACTAAATGATGGTTACGCCACTGATCAAACAAAGGATTGATTTCCGCATCATGAGACAAATCAAGTCATAACTTCCCATTTATGGAGCGATGCGCTAAATAGGTCACACGTCTACATGGGAAGTTCAAACATAGATTCCTGGACATAAAAACCAACACTAATAAAAAGTGATTTGCTACAAAATCTCCAAAGTCGGTCAAACAAGAGACCATACAAGTTCGCTTACAGTACGGATTCCACTAAAATCTTATCAAGACTCTCCTTAGAAAACTCGTCCAAAGAAGGTTTAATCTTCATCTCTGAAATGACGATCACCTTTGAAAGAAACTATTCTAACAAAGTATAGCAAAGGCGGATGCAGCACAAACAATAACCCTATTCTAAGATCTCGAGCAATGGACCGGTGCAAGTCCAACTGCCATGACAAGTTTTCTTAGCCCTATAGCAGTGAGACCTTTCTGCTCATCCCAACCCGATCAAATGATCTCTCCCTAAAGGTGAAACTTAAATGGTATGAGTAAGACCGAATAGCTCAATTAGATATTATAGGCCAAGGAATGGTCGGAGGGAAGAAATTAGATCTTGGAGTATTAGTGAGGCAAGATTTGATTCGCAAACAAGCATGAAAAAGAGGAGGCGAGGCAACAACAAGAAAAGAGAAAAAGGATAGAGATATGGTTTGGCTAGATGAGGAAGGAAAGACAAAAGAAGGAAGTTAAGGGGGGTAATTTGTATGCAACTTTTCGGTTGAGTCCTCGATCCAAGTTAAAACTCATCAACTAATTGACCAACCTAATATAGCACTAGACGGTCAACTACCAACTGGGCTTTGGACAGAGGATGGACCTTGACTTTATTAGGCCACATTAAATTATTAATCGTCCCGCGTTATCTTTAAGATTTGATGCGATCCAAAATAATTATCCTCAACACTACGGTATATTTAAGGACCGTAGTTAAACTCCGAACCAACTCAAAAGATTCATAGTCTCAACACGATGTAACGACTACACAACGGACGAACGAATTCCAAAAATAATTCAGCTAGATATCCATAATATAAATTAAAACGGATTTTCCCCTTACCAAGCAGACAACAAGCAGGCAATTCACAAAATCAAATACCCAAAATCCGAATGAAGGATTTTCCTTAGCCTTTTCGACGAAAAATTTAAAACCTTTCCAAAAATGGAATTCTATTGTAAACTAACGGTTTCGTATTCATAAGCCAATTTATAATTATTACTATAATCTATATCCCAGTTTTATATTTTGAACTGGAAAAACCTTTTCATGTCCAAAATGTTAGAGCTTTAGAATCTTTAAGGGTTAATTTTGTTAATCTTAATAAATTTTAAATACATATAGGAAAATGGATACTAAAAATCAGAAGGAATATATATATTTATTATTTTCATGTTTAGTGGCATATTCCTTGTCCTTCCCAATTCCACCTTTCCTACCAATCAGATCATATTTATTAAAATCACACCATAGCTCTAAAATTTTGAAATATGAATAGAATAAAATTTTAAAACAATATCTTTCACAAACTATTTTTCGAAACCGTATTTCGAAACCGTTGAAATCCATTTATATTTTCCAAATAGTTTTAAAAATAAGTTTCCTCGAATACAAGGCTAAGAACTTAATTGAATGTTTCAACAAAGGTAGATTTGGAAATTTTTAACGAAGTAGCAAATGGATACACCTCATAATTATATTTCCGAAATGGATACAACATATTAACGTGTGCCTTTTCCTATTTTGGATCGAGTAATGGTCTTAATTGGAACTACCAAATAAAACCAAATATCAGAAAGTAACTATCTCGGTTGTAGCTAGATTTTTGTCAGTCTCCAACACGAACCAACAGACTCCACCATATGCTGTCCTCATGCTCTTCATGACAAGATCGCCAATCGTATTGTGGAGTAAGACAGAATTGGTTAGAAACCCAAACTCAACATGTTTCAACACTTAGTCGCTCAAAGCCCATTGTATATAACTAGGCCGACAACTAATTTCTATAGTCGAAATAAATTAAAGCCGAGTAAGAAAGACGAAGAAAAACAAAAAATAAAATTGAATTACGTTCTCTCACGATTCCTAATTTAACTAATTCCTATGATCGTTTAACCTAAGCTCTAATACCAAATATAACGGGCTCACACAGCCCACCCCTTAAAGGGTGTGCTACAAATGGCTACCCCAGACTCATATGTTTTACGGCCAGTGTGACGGCCCGCCTCGCACCAGCCTGCATTTCCTCCAAAAGTGCGTTGTACACATGCCCGACTAGCACAAGACGGTCGTCATAAGAAAGGAAAGAAGGGAATGAACTAATCAAAGAACCTGTAGAATGTCTCACAGCGCATGGAATAAAATATAATAATAATATACTTGACATAAAACAGGCGAGACAGTGCATAAGCTGATAACTAAAACCAACATCAATCTCAAAGCAGCGGAAATCCAAATACAGCTTATTACAACTTTCCAAATTTTCTGTCTCAAAACAAAAGGAAACTAAAATAGAAGATACACCAACAATGCCCAAGCAGTGATCTTCAACAACACAGGGAGAATATTATGTATATAGTACGTGGAAGCCTCCTGCTCGTCTCCGGATCATCTACCCGTGCATCACCAGCTAACCTGTCTCTAGTCTGCTCGTGTGAGCACCCAGAGTAATAAGAGGAGACATAAAACTCTGGGTCAGACATAAAGCCTGGTATGAGCGATAAGCATCTAAACAGAATAATAACAGGTATACTAAACCATACCTGAACCTGGACCTGCAACCAAAGAGTTAGTACCACATACCGTACAATACTCCAAGGTGCCATAATAAATGGTGTAAGAATACGGGGGTGGGGTGTGCATGTCATAATGATAGCAAACGAATCATCCATAGCAACCATCCTCACCTCTCTCACTCAGTGCGTAAAGCATACGATATCTACCACTTTGGAACACTAGACAAACTGAGGTAACGACGAATCCCGACTTGTAGAAACCCTGCTGTGACCAAGCCAAACACTTGGAGTCATGACCAAACATTTCAATGACCCACTTCATTGGTTGTAGCCCTTGGTTCTACCTATGCCATAATGGCCCTGAATCCGCCTTTGTACCTCCTACCATAGTGGTCCAAAGCTATAGACGTCGATAACTCCTTGGCACGCGTCCCGCAGCAAAGCCCAACCATGAAGCGAACTCGTTGATTCCCATCTGAATCCTGAGCTCTAACTCCTCATTTGGACTTCCTTTGCATCTCGGGTTTGGTCGAATTGGAGTGGGTCTTCAGAAAAGTTGACGTGCAGTAACAGTCCTAGAACTCGGTTCGGTTCGGTAGCGTCGGTTCGGGTCGGTCCTCCATCCTTGTCATCTTCCATTCGATTCGGGTCGGGTGCTTCACTCCGGGTCGGGTCGGTGTCCTCCTCCGGGTCGGGTCGGGGTGCTGTCCTCCTCCAGCTCATGCTCCTTCTCCAATCAGCTCCCTCGTTTCCATCTACTCCGATCCGATCCGATCACTTCGCCTTACTCTAGTCGTAGCCTTCCATTCTTGAGCCGATCCGATCTGACTTCCATTACCCTTCCGATCCGATCCCCTTGTCCACTCCAACTCTAAGCAATGGCCTTCCTTCCTGCCAAACTCCTTCCAGTGACAAGTCCCAATCCAGTTCGGATTCCCTTGGCCAGTTCACTAGTCCGATCCGACCCCTGCTCTGATCCGAACCGGTTCGGGACCTGCACATTTCTGCAACTTTCCAGCGAGCTTTCTACGCCATTCGACGACGTTTTCGACCAATTTAACTATTCTAATCAATCATAAAACATACCATAGAGTCATAGCAACATGTAATAGCAACCACAAACAGCAAACAACAATTCAAATGAATCAAAAGGGATCAAAAGTGACTAAAACTTCATATTTTCCCATAATCCCTCTTAATCATGTTTAAGTACATACTTAGTAAAACTTAACCAAATCGTCTAAATTTTATAACAGAGGCATGAAATATTATTTAAGAATTTCTAAACATTTTTCCAGAATTTATTAGTGTATAAATTCGCTAATCTTCACTAATTACCCTTAATTAACTGTAATTAGTGTCAAAATGATGCTATCACTCACCTTTGCCACAACTAGAACCCCAAAACTGAAATATTCTCTGATTTGGCGCTGTTCCCAATCTTATACAGTAGCTCCAACCTTGCTTTGGTACTTTTTCTTCTTAATTTAATGTTTGCTAAGCCTAATCTTCAATTAGAAGGTGATTTTTGGGTGTTTTAGAGAGATTTAGAGAGTGGAGGCCATGACTAGGTTAGGAGGAATGAAAGTGGCGGCTGGAAAATGTCTAAAGAAATGTTTTCTAACCCGAATCAGCCCCTATATACTCCTAAACCCGAAATTCCCCTTGGGCCCAGCTGCTAATCACCCGGTTAAGCCCAATTATGCTGTTTTTAACCATCTGAAACTTGTTTCAGCCATATCTCCCAAACGGTAAGTCCGTTTGGCTAATGTGACCACTCTACGGAAAGAGAAACCATCATCCGAAGCCAATGGAAGTGGTTTCAAGTCAAAATTCCTTTCCAGTCAAAAGTTATGGCCAAAACAGTGCCAACTAGGGGTAAAATGGTCATTTAAAAATCGAGAAAAATCATGAACATGGGAAATGACCCCAATAGTCGTCTCCCAAAGTTACATGACCATACGACTTCGTATGTGACAGAAATAAATATCCTACGATCCTATGATGCGTAGAATACGGGTCGTTACACTCTCCCCCCCTTAAGAAATTTCGTCCCCGAAATTCCTTAACCCAAAACATACTAGGGATCCCGCATGCCTAACAACCATATACAACAATCAAATATGCAAAACAAGCAAACAAGCCTATCCTAGCATGCGGAAAACTAAATCGAAGTCAAAATCTTACGAGGCAAAGAGTTCTGGATACTTCTTCCTTATGTCCTCCTCTGTCTCCCAAGTACAATCACTCTCGTCCTCGCTCCACTGTACCTTGACCAGCTTCACCGCCTTCCTTCGAAGTTGCTTCATGTTGTGCTCGACAATACGGGCCGGCTTGCGGTTCCCAACCGCCTCGGGTTCTACTTCGAAGTCCTCTAACTGATCAGGTGAAATAGTCATATCTGAGTCGTGAACGAACTTCCTTAGTTGGGAAACATGAAATACGTCGTGAACTCCCGCCATTTTCTCTGGTAAGTCAATTCTATATGCCAAATTCCCGACTAGTTCAAGAACAGGGAATGGGCCAACGAATCTTGGTGCCAACTTGCCTCTCCTGCCAAATCGTATTACGCTCTTCAACGGAGAGATCTTGACGAACACCAAGTCACCAACGGAAAATTTTAAGTCTCTTCTTCTCTTATCAGCATAACTTTTCTGCCTATCTTGGGCTGCCTTCATTCGTTGTTGAATGATCTTAATCTTATCTGAAGTTTCCCTCACCACATCTGGTCCAAGCATAAACTTCTCGCCAGTCTCTATCCAACATGATGGTGAGTTGCACGGTCTTCCGTACAAAGCTTCAAATGGAGCCATACCGATACTGGATTGGTAGCTTTTATTATATGCAAACTCTACTAGATGCAAATGGTCATCCCATGATCCACCAAAATCCAATATACATGCTCTCAAGAGATCTTCCAAAATACGGTTCACCCTCTCCGTCTGACCGTCGGTCTGAGGATGATATGCGGTACTGAGATGTAACTCTGACCCTAGAGCTTCTTGTAAGCTCTTCCAAAACCCACTAGTGAACAACGGGTCTCGGTCGCTCACAATGCTTTTGGGTATTCCATGAAATCTCACTACCCACTTCATATATAATTCTGCTAACTTAGCTGCCGTCCTGGTCGATTTGACTGGTATAAATCTTGCACTTTTAGTCAGTCGGTCCACAACTACCCAAATGCTATCATGTCCCGATCTAGTCTTTGGCAAACCATCAATGAAATCCATCGAGACTTGCTCCCATTTCCATTCGGGAATTTCTAAAGGCTGTAACAACCCACTAGGCTTCTTTTGCTCGGCTTTAACTAGCTGGCAATTCATGCACTTGGATATAAACTTCCCAACGTCTCTTTTCATCCCTTCCCAGTAGTAGGTCTGCTTCATATCTCGATACATCTTATTACCACCGGGGTGTATAGTCAGCTTTGAGTGATGACATTCTCTAAGCACTTCATTTCTCAATCCATTGACATTGGGTACAACGAGCTTTCCATTCTTTCTAAGCCATCCATCTTGATCAAGCCCATACTTGCTCATCTCCTCATCGATACCCATCTCTAACTTGGAGATGATTTCCAATAGGTTAGGATCGTCCCTCTGACTAGAGCCGATCCGCTCAATCAAAGTGGGTCTGATCGTCAAACTTGCTAACATTTCTGGATCCAATTCGCACTTTGGTCTGAAATCAAACCCCGCGATAAGCTCCAGTTGCTTCCATTCAAGGAACATAGCCCCTAAGCTGGCATGTCTTCTACTCAATGCATCAGCCACCGCATTGCCCTTTCCTGGTGTGTATGCGATGTCAAAATCATAGGAAGCTAAGAACTCTAACCATCTCTGCTGATGGAGATTCAGATCTTTCTGAGAGAAGAGATACTTTAACGACTTATGATCTGTAAACAGCTCAAATCTTTCTCCCAAGAGATAGTGTCTCCACATCTTTAATGCGAACACGATCGCTGCCAATTCTAAATCATGGGTAGGGTATCTTCTCTCGTGCGGTTTCAATTGCCGACTTGCGTAAGCTACAACCCTACCGCCCTGCATCAATACAGCACCCAGTCCGGTACCACAGGCATCCGTGTATACCGTCATCTCTTCATTCCCCTTAGGAATGACTAACACTGGTGCGCTTGTCAACTTGTCATTTAGACTTTTGAATGCATTCTCGCACCTTTCATCCCAGACAAAAGCTTGGTTCTTCTTGGTCAACTGGGTCAATGGTGCTGCTATCTTGGAGAAACCTTGGATAAACTTACGATAATATCCCGCTAACCCCAAGAAACTTCTTACATCTGTTGCACTCTTGGGCGTAGGCCAATCCTGTACCGTAGCCACCTTTGCCGGGTCCACGGCAATACCATTCTCTGATACAACATGGCCCAAGAACTTCACTTCCCTCTTCCAGAAGTGACACTTAGAAAACTTTGCTTTCAATTGGTGTTTTCTCAACACCTCCATCGCTACTCTTAAATGTTCCTTGTGTTCTTCCTCTGTCCTCGAATAGACCAAAATATCATCAACGAACACAAGGACAGACTTATTCAACTGATCTCTGAATACCCTATTCATAAGATCCACAAAATATGCTGGGGCATTGGTCAGCCCGAATGGCATGACCAACCACTCATAAAACCCAGACGGTGTCCGAAATGCCATTTTAGCTATACTCTCAGCTTCCACTCTAAGCTGATGAAAACCTGTCGCGAGATCCAACTGAGAAAATACTCTCGCGCCACTCAACTGATCAAACAAATCATCTATCCGCGGTAGAGGATACTTGTTCTTCCTCGTCACTTTATTCAACTCGCGGTAGTCTACACACAAACGAAGGGAACCATCCGCCTTGGTAGCAAACACAACTGGTGCTCCCCATTCAGAAACACTCCTTCTGATAAATCCCTTCTTCAAAAGATCGCTGACTTGCACCTCGAGCTCTCGCTGCTCTCTTGGTGCCATACGACGAAGTGGCATCACTATAGGCCTGGCATCTTTTACCAAATCAATACGAAACTCAATCTCTCGGTGTGGTGGAAGTCCGGTCACTTCTTCGAAAACATCCGGATACTGGGCAACCACGGGCAAACCTGACAACTCACTATGCGGAATGTCGAGGGAGTTTAGAAAACTAGCCAATACCCCCTCACTGGGTAGACCACCAAACACTATCCTCCGCCCATCATCCGCTCTAGCTGTCACCAACAAGCCCTCACAGTCTACCACCACCCCGTATCTTTGGAGCCAATCTACTCCCAAAATAATGCCAAACCCAGTGAAGCCCAAAACAAAGCAATCACAAACAAACATGCATCCATGACTCGATAAGACCACATTACGACAAATCATGCTAAGGCTAGTCGAACCACCAATCGGGTTCGTCACTACTAAAGGTCTATCGACAATCTCGGGCTCCAATCCCAACCTATCTACCAGGTCACTAGATATGAAAGAACTGGAAGCTCCGGTATCAAACAAAACTCTAACAGGAACATCATAAACAGAAAGCATACCTTGAATGACGACATTCTTTCCCTTCTCCACCGCTGTTGGGGCATTCGACGAAGAAGGAATAGCATTAAGAGCGTATGCTTTCACCATTTGCTTTTCCTTAGGGGGCTGTGGACACTTGTCCTTGTGATGTCCCATTTGGCCACAGTTGAAGCACTTCCTATCCGCTGGCTTGGCCCGACAATTACTAGCATAATGGCCCTTCTTACCACAGCTGAAGCACTCCACATCTTGCTTATTCTTTTTCTTCTGGCCATCCTTAGTCTGGTTCTGCTTTCTTTTATTCTGGGAACCACCCTTGCCTCCACCACTAGCTTGTGGCTTTGGCTCATCTGCGGATGCAACCTCAGTCTTCGACTTAGGGTAGAGACTTTCCGATCTTAACACTTTCCCCACAATCGATTCAAACGTCTCATCGATGTGGTTAATAAGTTTTTCCCCCAAGTACTGATCCAAACCAGTTATGAATTTCTCATTCTTTTTCTCGGCAGTATCAATAAGAGATAACCCATATTTTGACAAAGTGTCAAATTCAGCAATATACTCCGAGACAGCTCTGCCATTCTGCTTGAGCTCCAAGAATTTCTTAAACAACACTGACTTCTGAGCAGCTGGAATGAACTTCTCACTAAAGCGAGCCTTAAACTGCTCCCAAGTAATCTGGTCTTCGGGAGTAGCCGCCTTTATAGCATTCCACCAATTCATTGCCCGCCCTTGCAGCTGACGGGACGCTAGCTTTCTTTTCATCGCATCTTCGATACCCAAATCCTCGAAGATACGTTCGCAACTATCCAACCAATCCTGGACATCCGTGGCCGACTCCGTTCCGTGAAACGACTTCCCACCAAGGCTAGTATAATCCTTATTCAACTTGGCGAAGTCGACCCTCGGCGCCTGCACTATTGGACCACCACCATTTCCACTATTGGGAGCTGCCCTCTGTACATCTCTAAGCATCTCTCTCATGAGGTCAGTAAACATCGTCCTCATGTCAGCAGCATTCCCATTGTTGGCTCCCCTACCGGTACCTCTAACATATCGGCTCATCGTCAATCTGAAAAAGGAAATGATTAACGACTCCATAGTGGTGCTAGTGCAGTACGACTTCATCCTTATACTACTAATAGTATATATATATATAGCTTTTAAAACCCAAATAATCACAAATACGCTCTCTCGTATACGTATATTATCTCTCCCTGATAACTTCCCTAGGTTAACTACGCAACCTAGAGCTCTGATACCAAGTGTGACGGTCCGCCTCGCACCAGCCTGCATTTCCTCCAAAAGTGCGTTGTACACATGCCCGACTAGCACAAGACGGTCGTCATAAGAAAGGAAAGAAGGGAATGAACTAATCAAAGAACCTGTAGAATGTCTCACAGCGCATGGAATAAAATATAATAATAATATACTTGACATAAAACAGGCGAGACAGTGCATAAGCTGATAACTAAAACCAACATCAATCTCAAAGCAGCGGAAATCCAAATACAGCTTATTACAACTTTCCAAATTTTCTGTCTCAAAACAAAAGGAAACTAAAATAGAAGATACACCAACAATGCCCAAGCAGTGATCTTCAACAACACAGGGAGAATATTATGTATATAGTACGTGGAAGCCTCCTGCTCGTCTCCGGATCATCTACCCGTGCATCACCAGCTAACCTGTCTCTAGTCTGCTCGTGTGAGCACCCAGAGTAATAAGAGGAGACATAAAACTCTGGGTCAGACATAAGCCTGGTATGAGCGATAAGCATCTAAACAGAATAATAACAGGTATACTAAACCATACCTGAACCTGGACCTACAACCAAAGAGTTAGTACCACATACCGTACAATACTCCAAGGTGCCATAATAAATGGTGTAAGAATACGGGGGTGGGGTGTGCATGTCATAATGATAGCAAACGAATCATCCATAGCAACCATCCTCACCTCTCTCACTCAGTGCGTAAAGCATACGATATCTACCACTTTGGAACACTAGACAAACTGAGGTAACGACGAATCCCGACTTGTAGAAACCCTGCTGTGACCAAGCCAAACACTTGGAGTCATGACCAAACATTTCAATGACCCACTTCATTGGTCGTAGCCCTTGGTTCTACCTATGCCATAATGGCCCTGAATCCGCCTTTGTACCTCCTACCATAGTGGTCCAAAGCTATAGACGTCGATAACTCCTTGGCACGCGTCCCGCAGCAAAGCCCAACCATGAAGCGAACTCGTTGATTCCCATCTGAATCCTGAGCTCTAACTCCTCATTTGGACTTCCTTTGCATCTCGGGTTTGGTCGAATTGGAGTGGGTCTTCAGAAAAGTTGACGTGCAGTAACAGTCCTAGAACTCGGTTCGGTTCGGTAGCGTCGGTTCGGGTCGGTCCTCCATCCTTGTCATCTTCCATTCGATTCGGGTCGGGTGCTTCACTCCGGGTCAGGTCGGTGTCCTCCTCCGGGTCGGGTCGGGGTGCTGTCCTCCTCCAGCTCATGCTCCTTCTCCAATCTGCTCCCTCGTTTCCATCTACTCCGATCCGATCTGATCACTTCGCCTTACTCTAGTCGTAGCCTTCCATTCTTGAGCCGATCCGATCTGACTTCCATTACCCTTCTGATCCGATCCACTTGTCCACTCCAACTCTAAGCAATGGCCTTCCTTCCTGCCAAACTCCTTCCAGTGACAAGTCCCAATCCAGTTCGGATTCCCTTGGCCAGTTCACTAGTCCGATCCGACCCCTGCTCCGATCCGAACCGGTTCGGGACCTGCACATTTCTGCAACTTTCCAGCGAGCTTTCTACGCCATTCGACGACGATTTCGACCAATTTAACTATTCTAATCAATCATAAAACATACCATAGAGTCATAGCAACATGTAATAGCAACCACAAACAGCAAACAACAATTCAAATGAATCAAAAGGGATCAAAAGTGACTAAAACTTCATATTTTCCCATAATCCCTCTTAATCATGTTTAAGTACATACTTAGTAAAACTTAACCAAATCGTCTAAATTTTATAACAGAGGCATGAAATATTATTTAAGAATTTCTAAACATTTTTCCAGAATTTATTAGTGTATAAATTCGCTAATCTTCACTAATTACCCTTAATTAACTGTAATTAGTGTCAAAATGATGCTATCACTCACCTTTGCCACAACTAGAACCCCAAAACTGAAATATTCTCTGATTTGGCGCTGTTCCCAATCTTATACAGCAGCTCCAACCTTGCTTTGGTACTTTTTCTTCTTAATTTAATGTTTGCTAAGCCTAATCTTCAATTAGAAGGTGATTTTTGGGTGTTTTAGAGAGATTTAGAGAGTGGAGGCCATGACTAGGTTAGGAGGAATGAAAGTGGCGGCTGGAAAATGTCTAAAGAAATGTTTTCTAACCCTAATCAGCCCCTATATACTCCTAAACCCGAAATTCCCCTT
Source organism: Allium sativum (assembly GCA_030737875.1). Taxonomy (NCBI): domain Eukaryota; kingdom Viridiplantae; phylum Streptophyta; class Magnoliopsida; order Asparagales; family Amaryllidaceae; genus Allium; species Allium sativum. The sequence goes on from CM060913.1 coordinate 403,546,816, forward strand.
GGGCCCAGCTGCTAATCACCCGGTTAAGCCCAATTAAGCTGTTTTTAACCATCTGAAACTTGTTTCAGCCATATCTCCCAAACGGTAAGTCCGTTGGGCTAATGTGACCACTCTACGGAAAGAGAAACCATAATCCGAAGCCAATGGAAGTGGTTTCAGGTCAAAATTCCTTTCCAGTCAAAAGTTATGGCCAAAACAGTGCCAACTAGGGGTAAAATGGTCATTTAAAAATCGAGAAAAATCATGAACATGGGAAATGACCCCAATAGTCGTCTCCCAAAGTTACATGACCATACGACTTCGTATGTGACAGAAATAAATATCCTACGATCCTATGATGCGTAGAATACGGGTCGTTACAGCCAGGCTCTCGACTGTTTAACCAACCCATTCACTCTGGAGGTGTAGGGGTAAGAGTCTCTCGTTCACCACCTAACGCGAAGCGAGAACCCCCTGTCACCTAAGCATAAACATGAGAACATGATCTAGTGACTAAGAAATGTACAACATAGACTTATAACACATATATATTCCGTTTGGTTCGACGCAAGCTGTTTGCCCGACAAGGTTAGTGATTCTAGACCAACCTTTTTAAACGTTTACACACGAGTCTACTATTCTTCCCAAAGCAGTATTCCCAAATTATATTACGAGATAGGACATTTACATATATTTTTGTGATGCCTTTATACCAGAGCTTAACTGGTTAATTCTATCGAGAGTAAGCCCCTAATTTATGGGGTTTCTTTCTATATCTATTATTTACTATTCTTTATTGCTTAATGCTTCACTATCAAACGATAGATAGGGTCGATTTTCTTGTATCGCTTAAGATCCTAGGCGGACCTAATGGTCACTTATTTATCCTCGATAATATATAAACGCTAACATAAACTAGAGGGCACTAGTTACAGGCCCTACTAGTTAAGGACTCCGTCATTCACGCCTATACCCTTATCCTGCATAAGGTGATATGAGGTACTTTATCATTCGTTGTACCTTCTAGTTGACCTTATTGGATAACCTATTACTTCCCGTAGGATAGGTAGACATATCTGACATTTTAAGTTTCCAGGTTCGGGCAGACAATACTTACACATGCCAATTAATACGACCAAATGGAAAGCCCTACTCCCAGGTGGACCCCGTCAACCCAAAACCAATTAACACCCAAGGAAGCGGACTATACGCGAAGGTTATTGCATTCGTACCCCATTTTCCTTTAGCACTTTTCCCTTTTTGGGATAAAATAGGCTACGTTATTATGTCATTTCCGTTTAGTTCCTTTATACGAAAACACTATACGTATACCATTTATTTGCGTCATGGGTTTACATTGTTAATAATATCTTACATTAACAACTTACTAAGTCCAAATATATTTCTATGTCCCTTACTATTAACAAGGAAATTTATATTCCTTTTTCCTTACGATATTCATTAATACCTTCCCCAATTTTGGACATAGTATTTAAACGGCAACCATAAATTCCCTTATGATACCCATTTCCTTTTATTTCCTTCTTATCGCCCTTCATGACCATAACGGTCATATTTTCCTAAGGCAACTGTTTATCAGTCTCAAGTTATTTATTTTTTGTACCCCAATAGGGGACTACTGTTCTTATTCTTTTTTTATTTGTTTATTAATTGTTATATATAGTTACACACACACATATATATATATATATATATATGTATGTATGTATGTATGTGTATTTATGCACTGGGCCTCTCACATTAAGTTGACTACATGTGGATAATGGATTTGCCGGTTGGTGGATTTGTTGGTCGGGTCTGGGCAGGCTTACACCACAAGTTGAGTTTAACCTCATGTTTAAATGCGGTTATAATTTAAGTTCCCTAGTTAGGGTTTAAAACATTTATTCTAATTTATTTTAAGAATTGTGACCATTTACCTACCACAATTATTTTCCCTAATCAGTATTGGTTACAATGGTTATTTACTTATTTGTGGTCTCATTTATGGCAATTAATTCCATTGATTGCTATAAATGGTCACCACAAATATATTAATTCAAAATGGATTATGTTTACACATAATTCCATACTTGAACATTATCCAATCAATTCAAACATTCCATACAAGTTATATTTTACTATTTTATGCTGACTTGGACAGAAAATATGTATATATTTATTTCTATGTTTTCGCGCGGTCAGTGTAGTTATTAATATTTTAATTTATTATTATTTTTAAATTTATGATTTGGTCTAGTCAGTTAACCAAAGCTTTCCCTATTATATTCAACTTGCCAAAAGGTTTCAAGTCTCAAAAAGGGTCATTAGCCGTAATCATTGTAAATCATGCCTATTTTGTGGAATTGACATATTTCTTAATCACAAGAAATGTATGTAATATATTTTAAATTTGGAATAGTTGATGCAAATAACATAAAAAACTTGTGTTTATTTTTATATGTACCTTTTCACCACTTTTTAATTTTTAATTTTTTTTGGCATACTTCTTGTGATTCTAAAATAATGCCTCTTTATTTAAAAATGAGGAAGACGATAATTTATGATTCTTAAGCCAAAAACCCAACAATATTGAACATAAACAAGGAATATTTCTTTTATTCTTGCAATCACGTAATACAAAAATTTATCTTTGTACCCAAACTTACATATTTCCTAATTCAGCACTGAACTAAAGATCTGGAACATAACTTCAACTAATTCATGTTTACTGGTACTGATTTCCAGACCATAGTGCTATGTAAACATGTATAACATATTTCATGATATAACGGTAGGAATAAGTGTGAAATATATATATAAGTATCCTACAATTCATGTTATACATATCATAACTTATCATTTACCAATTTCTAAACATGTTCATAATTCAGATCTGATGGTTGCCTCAATTTACAATTATTTAAATAAGCAAATCTAATAGGCATAAAACCTAAACTGGATTCAATCGAAATATACAAATCATTATGATAGTACTAGTAAATTTCTCACTTACCTTATAGCTTCCAGTTTCTGAATTATGAACCTTTTTGGACTTATAATCCCCAAATTCTTACAAACCCACAGTTTATCTATAAAGGGAAAAATTATAGATATGTAGAAATGTAAGAAAAAGGGAAAATTGCAAAGAAATCTATCGTTGAGCACCCTCTTCCATTGAATCTATTTCTCTTCCCAATTTCATATGAATTTGATTTGGTATATGTATGAATATATTTTATTTAGAGTTTAGGATAGAAGAGGAAGAAAAACACGAGCTCCGCTGCCTCTATAGATTTGAACGGAAAATGAGTGAGGCTCTACCCCTTTATTTATAGGGATGGAAATGGCCTTGCACCATCAGATCAGTTTTAAGTTATATCTGTTATCCATTATAATAATATTATAACAAAACCTTATACGAACCAGCCGCCACTGCGCATCTGATCGCTCAGTAGGGCGACACTGCTATGGTCGACTGCCTGGGCAATCAGGTGCCTAGGTCGGCTGTTCATATATAATATAATATTAATTAATTATTCTGTTTAATTATTTTTCGTCCATTTTCGTATTTTGACCGTAAATTTTTCATACAAACTCCGTTCGCGAAACTCCAAACATGAAAGTTGATTTAAATCCTGAGACGAACGCACGGTTAAAGTTTCGTGGCCATATTCCATATTTTGTAGAAATTCCTATTTTTAAAATTCTAATAATTAATTTATATTTCTAAATTTCCGGGTTGTTACATCTTCTATAGTAGAAATTTCGATGCAAACAATCAACCTAATCATACTAAGTAAAATACAGACACTTAATTATTGTAACACTAGAATCATTCTAAATTTTATTATTTCTTAATTATTCTCTATATAGTACTCACTCTGTACTCATTATACTTTCATGTCTAATCCATTTTCCATCCCCTTTCCCCTACTAGGATCACAGAGCAATGTGTGACATATGCAACTTGAAAAGATCTTCTAGGAGTTTTATATTCTCTTTTATTGATGTATTCACTTCATCTTCGTCATTAAATATGTTTTGACTATGTCGGATCTTGAGTGGGAATGTTTGTTTAATAATGTACTCTGATATGATTTGAGTGATTAAGGCACTGGAAATTTTGAGTTATGATGATTTTTAGATAATTATTTTAGTAATAAGATGTTTTATTCTGAAATGTTTTTTCTATAATTTATTCTATGTTGTGTGAATCTTAGTCTTTGTAAAGTTTTTGTTTTACTTAGACGCTTCACATTCTTTGATCTGACTTGTTAGGGGTTTGTGAAGGGGTGTGAGGTATCACCTCTCCCTACCTGCCTGATTATAGTGTTCCCTTAGTTCTCTCCACTCACTATGATTTCCCTTCAGTTACCATAACTAAGAGTTCTCATATCCTAATGGGCCTCTCCGTGTCCCCTATCGAGGACCACCTCATTGAACGCACAGTCACCACCATTCATTTTGACCCTCCTAGCATGAAGTTGGCTACAAAGCTTACTGATAACTTTTTGAGGGAATTTAACCAATTTGGTGCCATAAAATTAGGGTTTGGACTCATTTGGATAACAATCTTTGTTACCGCACTTACTGGAAGATTTTATCCAAATGGATACATATGCACGAGAAATACGAATGTGCACTATATTACGTGCTTTTGGATAGGAAGCTTGTCTTATGCAATGATTTTGAGTAAGGCTCCAACAATGAAGGAATTTTGGCTACTCCTGATTGAGGCAAATCTTTCATTTTCTTGGGTCATTGGCTTAATTACTGCCTTCATGTTACTGGGTTGGTTCAGTCATTGTGTTGGAATTTAGACCGCCTTATTCTTTTAAGGCATACCTGGCATTGGTTAACTTGTGTATTTTGTTTTGTTGTTATGTCATATTGATGTTATTTGTTTTGGTTAACTACACTTATGTATCATCTTGTTAGGTGAGTTGGCAGTGTTATTCTGTGTTTTTTGCCACTTAACCTGGACCTTTGTACCTTTATTCACACACACATAAGTACTAAGGCACGTGCGATGCATGTGCATATGAGAAACTGGTCTTATAAAAAAGTGTTCGTAAGATTTATTTTTTAAATATTACAATGTGATTTACATGGATGTTGTTTGATTACCGGGATCTTGAAATATGTCCATAGCTTTTACTATATCATGACAATAATAAATGGTTCAACCGTATTAGAATGTTATTGTCGTAATAAAAATTATGACAAAAGTTTCATAGGTATTACTTTTTTGTGTCCTTTAGCCTATATTGTAGCCTCGTTACATGCACCCAAAAAACACTGTACACCGGTGATGTTTTGTTTTATTTGATCCGACTTTGTCCTTCTTTTTTAACCCAAAACATCATCTGGCTTCATTTCATTTCCTCCTCTAGAGTAAAGCACGCACACGTCCTCTTCCCATTTTCTTTTATTCTCCTTCCAAGAAATTCCAAGTACCCACTGGTACGTTAGAAGCCTTGGTCAAAGTCATCTCCTATACCTATCTTGTCTTACTCCAGTTGTATAATCTTATTAAGACTTGTACATGTATTTTGCATCTATGTGTTGGGATTGTGACCTAGTTTGTGTATTTTATTTGGTGTTGTATCTATTTCACCTTTTGTTCTAAACGTCCCATTATATATAATTTGATTCAATCATTCCATCATTATTCAGTAGGTGAGAAAATGATTAAACAAAAGCATTTTTTATATTACTACTCTTTCTTGAAGATTCAAAATGCAATGATATGTAATTGTTCTACTGAGATTACCACAAGATAACTAACTAAAGTAGTATATTTTCCATAAATTAATTAATTATGTAAATTGTTAATTTTGTGGTGTATTATGACAATCAAGAATGTTAACTCCTCATTATTAGGTCCATATGTGCTAAATTGCATTAAGCATGTTGATGAAATTCTTCATTCGTGTTGCTGAAGTGGTTATTTGAAATTCTGTGAAAGAAATCTTCCTTGGTTACGTACAAGGTTGAAGGACATATAAACATGCTTTTCTAATTTGAATGACACCATTTTTTAAGTGTTGCGAGATGTTTTTGCCATTATGATAGAGGTTGATTATATGCTAGAGACTTGACGCATATTTAGGAACGTTGAAGATTTCATGAGTATTCTTCTCTTTTACATAAAAGAATAAATTTTTCACACCTGTTATCGGAACAAAAGTAGTAGATAGATATTACCATTGTGATAAAAGGTACAACGTACAAAAAATTTATATTAAATGGAGTATTATATGATAAATCTGTTAAATCAGATTGACCCAGTTAATCAAAAAAATTATAATTAAAAAACAAATAAGTATAATTATTTCAACTTATATTAAGTCTATTCTACTATTAATATTACGACTGGCCTGAAGAGAAGAGAATATTTTCACTAATTGAGCAACATATTTAGAAGCAAGTATATGCCAGCACCCTTCCATAGTTATAAACTTATAATTTAGTATAAAGAACAAATATATAGATAAGCAACTTTGGAATCGTGTACTTATTTTGACTGTGCAATAAAGAACAGTTATCTCTTTTTGCTGTGTGCTAAGCAAATTTTTGGTCCGGTTCACAAAATTATACCAGGCTCACTCGACTCTGTAACACTCCATATTTTAACAACACTAAAAGAGGATAAATTAAAAAATAATTAATTTAATACTTGTAATTAAGGGAAATAGATTGTGCCATTGCGTTCGTCTCGAAATTCTGGTCAAGATAGACATTTGTTTGTGTAAAACGGACACTGTATGAAGAAGTTATGAGCATTTTAAGTTGGTATATCCGCAGAAGAATTATATATATACATATGAGTCAGAGCTTATCCAGAAAAGCATTCAAAAATCGAATCCTCTTGGCGGCAAATTTCCCGCTCTAGGGGGTCGACCCCCCTAGGGGGGTTGTTGACACTGGGGTCGACCCACCTACAGAGGTATCGACACCACTAGGGCTGACGTGGCAGTTGGTTTCAGAGGGGCTGGCAGCTATAAATACATGGTCATTTCTCTTATTTTCCTCATTGAGAATCAATGGGGGAAAAACTCTGCTAGTGACTGAACTGAACCAAATTATCTTCTAAAACTATCAACTTAAGAAAATCAGTTAGAGATTCAAGATCCATTCTTCTTCTATTTTTTAATCCAAAGACGGTGAGTTCCTAGTTGCTTTTAGTTTTAAATATTTAAAAGTAGACGTGATATGACTATAGTTTGGATTTGTTCATATGACCAGATTATACCAGATACATTGTAAATTGTGAATATATGACATTTTTGAATTGGTTAGGATTTGGATCTCAATCTTTATCTTATCGGATCTATTGTAACCTATATGACATTCTATGATGTGGATCTTGATCTTATTTGTGTTAGACCTACTTTTAACTATTGGATCTGAATTATGTGGACACATAAATTATTAATCAAATCTAGTTTATCACCTTTTGTTTATCATGCTAGATCTACCTTTATAGATCTAATTCGTTTGTGGTTAATTTATCATGTCATGTTAGTTCAACCTTTATAGATTAAATTCGTTTGCGGTTAATTTATCACATCACATTTGTGGATCTTAAACTTTACCCATCATGTGGTGATTAATTTAGATCTATCAATAATTGGAAATATGAATCCTTATTTATTTATGCCTATTATGACATCCTTAGTATGTCAGATCTAGTTTTATTATCACATGCTCACTATATTTATTTTTATATGTCCAACTTATCACTATGCCAATTACATGTTTATGTCACTTTTGTTAAAACAATCACTATTGTCATCTTTCCCCTTTTATTGTTTATGGCTAGTCTACTTTCTAGCCTAGACATGACGCCAAATATATGTGAATGCGTTAGTTAGGAAACGGGGGAAAACATTAGAATTGGCATAACTTGAATGATGAATATGAATTTGGACATATAATCCATTATGAATATAATTAGGTAAATGGGCATGAACACCTATAAAGACATAGGTATAATTAACTGATTAGTAATTAAGATGCCTAGAATTACAGTAATTAGAAAACTATAACGGCACTTATGACATGAGGTTAGGTTGCATTAGTGGTGGAAGCCTGCCCGGACCCGACCGGCATATCCAGCAACCACTAATGTTGAACCTAATGTGAGAGGTCTAAGTGTGCAAATACGATAAGGGTTATGACACGAGGTTGGGCCCAACTTGTAAAAGAAGTCTGCCCGGACCCGATCGGCATATCTAGAATCCAAAAGTTGTAGGCCTAATGCGAAAGGTCTAGCCCATTATAACCATAAATGGACATGGTAATGAATTGGAATAAACAAGGAAGGATAGTAACATATTATCATTAATTACTTTAATGAAGAATGTTATATAATAGGTAGACTTGTCCTAGGGACAAGTAGATATTATAACATATGTTATAATAAAAAGGGAAAGGAAGCTAATTAGAAAACCTTAGTTAAGAATACTAAGTTAATAAGTAAACAACGTCAAGTTGTAGTAATATGTTAAACATAAAACAGGTGAACTGAGACGAAGTATACTTAATTACATATTAAGTAAAACGTGTTATTGTAACTATGAAATCAGACAATGAATAATACAAAAAGGATTGTAAGATTACTTCCGCTAGTTATAATACAGGGGTGCAAGATTGTAAGATTACTCTTATTAATTACAATATAAAGAATAACATGTAATGGGCTTATTAATGAACTTAAATGGATTAAGTTATATTTATATGAAATTAATAAGCAAGTGGAATGTTGGCAAGTGAAAATAAGTCAATGTGAATGGGGATAACCTGTTAGTTTGTAATACTTAACCTAATTGAATCCATTGAGATTGTGTTAACATGACAACTTGATTAGGGGTTAAGTAATATTTGAATGAAATAGTGGGAAGGTTTAGTACATCTTGGGTTGGTGGGTAATATTTGTATATATAGGCCCACAAACTTAACCTGTTGGGGTTATGTAATTAAAAACATTGTTAGGTAAACATAACCAGTGGAAAACCTAGTAGTGGGGATGCAAGACAAAGGGGAGAACTTGCATCATCTTGTGTGGGACCCATTCGAGTTAGTAACCCTTAAATAGGTATCAAACGGGTACCCCAAACTAGGTCGGAGTGGGGGCACGCTTACTGAACTGATTATAAGAGATCCAAACGTGGAGGACGGTATCATAATGACACGTTCCAATGGGGTCATGTGCGTGCATGACTCCACCTTCTCGGGAAAATAAGATGTTGTTACATCAGTAGATATGGTTGTGCACATCACAGGAATGAAGGGTTGCCACTTTAGGGAATGATACACCCTAATGTGGGGCCAACACAAGGTATTTACAGAGTAGGGAGCCGATCAACTAGGGTAGTAGTTAGGGTACATCTAGACTATGGTAAATTTAGGAGTCCGTTCTAGGGGCTACCTGTGGATTGTATGGGGTTTACCACCTCTCACCAGAAAGTACGCCTAAGTCTACCATCTTATACATGTCGGGGATCATCTCGGTTTAAGTTATACTAGTATTAGTGCAGAGTAATCATTAGAAGCGTATACACCTTATCCTTTCTACCTTGTCACACCTGCCTTTTATGTAGTTATCTCTCTCTTATCCACTTTATATGCCTGTCATGCTACTTTTATTTATTTACTTGCTAAAAGTAACTGGACTTGCCAGACTTTATGTTTGACCCTTTTTGTTTCCTCTTCTTTCATCCGTTTCCCCCCAGGTTCGCAGGGAGGGAATTTTCAGGCGTAGTCAAGACTCGGTTATCATCTTGTTGGAGCTGCTTTTGAAGTATAGCTCAAGTTCTAATCTCTACTATGGCTTTTTCTCTTTTATTTTGGGAATTATGATTTCTTTTAAGTATTTATGTACTCTGATGGTACAAGACAGAGGTTATGTTATTGTAATGGGTTGTTATATTTTCAGACATGTGAGTTTTTGGACCACATTATTTTATGATAAATAAAGTTTTTATTCCGCTGTTATTTTATATGTTTGTCTTGTAATATTTCTTTTCTGTTTACTATAACCCTTCACGAAACTTAATGCATTTCCTTTGTGAGTGACATTAACGGACGTGGGGTGTCACACTTGGTATCAGAACTGAAGGTTACCAAACTAGATAAAAGTATTTGAAATTATTTTCAAAATGGGTTTTAAAAGAAAGCATTTTCAAAAAGAAAAGTATGTTTTGAAGAACATATTTCCCTAAATCCATATGTAGTACTTCGATCCTTTGTCTAAATCTCTTTCCTTTTCTTTTCAGCATGTCTGGGGAACAAAACATTCCTAATATCCCAAAGGTTGTTACGATACCCGGATGGTACCATAGGTATCTGCAGGCCATGGCGCCTGCCGAAGGCCAAGGAAATGTTCCTCCCCCATCTGCACCCGTTGTTCCTCCTCCTCCTCCTCCAAGAGCAGATAATTTCGCTAAGATCTACAAATATTTCAGTGCTGTGGCAGGGAGGCCATTCCATCGGAACAAGACGTTCGTAGAAGCGTGGAGTTGGCTAGGAGACTGAAGACTTGTTCGTAATCTTTGAAGTTGAGGATAGAAGGAAGATTCAGTTAGCTACTTCGCTACTAAAAGATGAAGCCTCAATCTGGTGGGAGGTCACCCAAGCTGGACGTCCGGTGGAAACTTGGGAAGATTTTAGACAAAGATTTGAAATGAAATTTCTTTCCCAAGACGAGAAACGCATGCAGATGGAGAGGTTCTTGGCACTCAAACAAGGGAATATGACTGTTAAAAAATATGTGAACAAATTCAACCAGCTAGCAAGGTTCGGGTTGGAACTGGGGGATACGCCGCATAATAAGGCTTTACGGTTTGCTAAAGGACTAAATGAACCCCTTTATGGGTTAGTCATGTCCCATATTCCAATGGGATCCACTTTTGAAAAGCTTGTCGATATGGCCCTAATGCATTAGGAAGACAAGGGAGAAAAGAAGGAAGTAAAAGTTGAGGAAACAACTCAAAATAAGAAGTTATGGCCCAAGAAAGGACAACAATAACGAAAACAACAACAGGAGAAAGGTAGAAAGAATGACAAGGCTAAAGATAAGAGGAAGTGCCATAGTTGTGGGCGAGAGGGTCACTTGGCCAAGGATTGCAGGAAAAGGAAGAATGCTTGCTTCGTTTGTGGAGAGGTCCGGCATCTTATTAAGGATTGCCCAAAGAAACAAGGACAAGGTCAAAGGGCAGGAACCATTGGCGGGTAAGTGAATGCTCTCGTGGCCAGTGCTCAAGATCGAGTTAGGAAATTTTTTGTGGAATGTTTAATTTCTCTTTCAAACCACCCTATTAGAACTCTTTTTGACTCTGGCGCTTCACATTCATTTATATTTAGTTCTGTAGTTGAATCTCTACACTTAAATACTGGGATGGTAGTGGATCCCATTGTTGTCTCAAACCTCATTGGTGGTTCGGCTCATTTTTCCATGATTTGTCGGGGTTTGAGAATATCTGTCTTCGGCGTTGAATTTGAGTGCGACGCATATGTATTCAAATTTATGGGTATGGTTTGATTCTAGGGATCGATAGGCTAGCCATGTATGGTGACATTCTGGATTGTGAGAGGAGGTTCGTTAGGCTTCTGACTTGTCATGAGAGGACCCTCGATATTTCTTGTGACCCGCAAGGGTCTTTCACTCTTAGTTTCCTAAAATCTATTGAGGAACCTATCGAGATCTGCGATCGTTACCAATAGTTGTGAATATCCTGATGTTTTTTGTGAGGTTCGGGGTTTACCCTAAGGCATGAGATTGGTTTCCGCATACACTTGGGGGACAATGCAAAGCCAATTGCATTGCCTATGCGACAAGTGACTCCTAAAAGGAAAGAGGGAGCTTGATAAGCATGTAAGAGAGCTACTTGAGAAGAGGTTTGATAGGTGAATCATATTGGGATTGAAACCTATTGAAGACAGTCCTTGAGGAGGCTCATCATTCTAAGATGACTATTTATCCAAGCGGCGATAAAATGTATAGAGTTCGAGGTAGTGGAGCCAAACTTGCGAGAGGAAGTGAAAGTAGAGAAGGAAGTAATGATTGGACGAGTTCCGACTTGCATACTTGGATCAGAGGTTAAGAAACTACGCTGCAGAGAGGTTAGGTTAATACAAGTGCAATGGGGAGAAGATAGCAAGGATGCGACTTAGGAGACTGAAGACAAAAATCACGCTTCGTACCCTCTCCTTTTTGGGACTATGTTCTTAACTTCTTTTTCCAAAGCTTTTATTCGTACTTGCTGCTATCATTTAGGTATATCCTATTAATTGAATCTTCGACCTTTAGGTAGGAGTCTCATGATTGTAAACATGTGGTTGAGACATGTTATGGTTGATAGATGCAAGTGTTTGCTAGTGGCCGCCTGTGGATGCATATACACACACATTAGGCACTAGATCAGCTCAATCACTCTCATACTGCATATGGATGTGTGTGCATTTTCTTTTCTTTTATGGATGGAAATGGATGTATTAGCAAATGGATATTGCATTTGGATGAATGAGTGTGCAAGATATAGAACTCACATGTTATAATAGGATTATTTGCATACATATTGGACTCATAGCACTAACATACATTGCATTAAGGAGGTCAACTGATCAGTAGACCGCCTGATCTTCGCATTAGTATTAGGACATTTACACACACCTTTGCATATATTCATATAAGCATTAGAAATCTTTAAGGACAATGGTTTCTAGTGATTGATGGTTGAGTAGATGGATGATGGATGGTAGGATATGCATTCATCTCGACTTAGAGATTTCGGGGATGAAATCCTTTGAGTAGGGGAGAATGTAACACCCCGTATTTTAACAACACTAAAAGATGATAAATTAAATAATAATTAATTTAATACTCGGAATTAAGGGAAACATATAGCACCATTGTGTCCGTCTCGAAATTCTGGTCAAGATAGACATTTGGTTTGCGAAAAACGGACACCGTATGAAGAAGTTATAAGTGTTTTAACTTTGTACACGTGCAAAAGAAATATATATATATATATATATATATATATATATATATACACACACATATGAGTTAGATACGAATCAGAACTTATCCAGAAAAGTGTTCAAAAATCGAATTCCGTCTGGTGGAAAATTTCCCACTCTTGGGGGTCAACGCCCCTAGAGGGGTATCGACACCAGGGTCGACCCCCCTAAAGGGGTGTCGACACCAGGGTCGACTCACCAACAGGGGTGTCGACACCCCTAGGACTGACGTGGCATTCGGTTTCATAGGGGCTAGCAGCTATAAATACATGGTCATTTCTCTTGTTTTCTTCATTGAGAATCCATGGAGGCAAACTCTGTCGGTGACATAACTAAATCAAATTATCTTTTGCAACTATCAACTTAAGCAAATCAGTTAGAGATTCAAGATCCATTCTTTTTCTATTTTCTAATCCAAACACTGTGAGTTCCTAGTTGCTTTTAGATTTAAATATTTAAAAGTAAACGTGATATGACTATAGTTTGGATTTGTTCATATGACCAGATTATACCAGATTCGTTGTAAATTGTCAATATATGACATTTTTGAATTTGTTAGGATTTGGATCTCAATCTTTATCTCATCAGATCTATTGTAACCTATATGATATTCTATGATGTGGATCTTGATCTTATTTGTGTTCGATCTACTTTTAACTATTGGATCTGAATTATGTGGACATCTAAATTATTAATCATATCTAGTTTATCATCTTGTGCTTATCATGCTAGATCTACCTTGATAGATCTAGTTCGTTTGTGGTTAATTTATCATGTCGTGTCAGATCTACCGTTATATATCATATTCATTTGCGGTTAATTTATCACGTCACATTTGTGGATCTTAAACTTTACCTATCATTTGGTGATTAATTTAGATCTAATTTAGACCTATCATTAATTGGGAATATGAATACTTATTTATTCATGCCTATTATGACATCCTTAGTATGTTAGATCTAGTTTTATTATCACATGCTCACTAGATCTATTTTTATATGTCCACCATATCACTATGCCAATTACATGTTTATGTCACTTTTGTTAAAACAATCACTATTGTCATCTTTCCCCTTTTATTGTTTATGGATAGTCTACTTTCTAGCCTAGACATGACACTAAATATATGCGAATGCGTTAGTTATGGAACGGGGGAAAACATTAGAATTGGCATAACTTGAATGGTGAATATGAATTTGGACATATAATCCATTATGAATATAATTGGGTAAATGGGCATGAACACCTATAAAGACATAGGTATAGTTAACTGGTTAATAATTAAAATACCTAAGAATTACAGTAATTTGAAAACTGTAACAACACTTATGACACGAGGTTAGTTGCATTAGTGGTGGAAGTCTGCTCGGACCGGACCGACATATACAGCAACCACTAATGTTGAACCTAATGTGAGAGGTTTAAGTGCGCAAACACGAGACGGGCTATGACACGAGGTGGCCCTACTTGTGGAAGAAGTCTGCCTAGACCCAACAGGCATATCCAGCATCCAAAAGTTGTACGCCAAATGTGGGAGGTTTAGCCAATTATAACCATAAATGGACATGGTAATGGATTGGAATAAACAAGGAAGGATAGTAACCTATTATCATTAATTACTTTAATGAAGAATGTTATATAATAGGTTGTCCTAGGGGCAAGTGGAAATTATAACATATGTTATAATAAAAAGGGAAAGGAAGCTTATTAGAAAACCTTAGTTAAGAAAACTAAGTTAATAAGTAAACAACGTCAAGTGGTAGTAATATGTTAAACAGAAAACAGGTGAACTGAGACAAAGTATACTTACTTACATATTAAGTAAAACATATTATTGTAAATATGGAATCAGACAATGAATAATACAAAAGGGACTGTAAGATTACTTCCGCTAATTACAATCCAAGGGTGAAAGATTGTAAGATTACTTCTGTTAATTACAATCTAAAGAATAACATGTAATGGGGATTATTAATGAACTTAAATGGATTAAGTTATATTTATATGAAATTAATAGGCAAGTGGAATTTTGGCAACTGAAAAGAAGTCAATGTGAATAGGGATAACCTGTTAGTCTGTAATACTTAACCTAAATGAATCTATAGGGATTGTGTGAACATGACAACTTGATTAGGGGTTAAGTAATATTTGAATGAACGGTGGGAGGGTTAAGTACATCTTGGGTTGGTGGGTAATATTTGTATATATAGGCCCAAAAACCTAACCTGTTGGGGTTATGTAATTAAAAACACCGTTAGGTAAACATAACCAGTGGAAAACCTAGTAGTGGGGATGCAAGACGAATGGAGAACTTACATCATCTTGTGTGGGACCCATTCCAGTCAGTAACCCTTAAATGGGTATCAAACGGGTACTCCGAGCTAGGTCGGAGTGGGGGCACACTTACTGAATTGATTACAAGAGATCCAAACGTGGAGGACGGTGTCATGACGACACGTTCCAACAGGGTCATGTGCGTGCATGACTCCTCCTGCCCGGGAAAGTAAGACGCTGTGACATCGGTAGATATGGTTGTGCACATCCGAGAAATGAAGTGTTGCAACTTTAAGGAATGACACACCCCACTGTGGGGCCAGCACAGGGTATCTACGGAGTAGGGATCCGATTGACTAGGGTAGTAGTTAGGGTATGTCTAGAATCTAGTATAGTTAGGAGTCCGTTCTAGGGGCTACCTAAGGATTGTATGGGGTTTACCACCTCTCACCAGAAAGTACGCCTAAGTCTACCATCTTATACGTGTTGGAGATTATCTCGGTTTAAGTTATACTAGTATTAGTGCAGAGTAATCATTAGAAGCATATACACTTTATCCTGTCTACCTTATCACGCCTTCCTTTTATGTAGTTATCTCTCTCTTATCCACTTTATATGCCTGTCATGCTACTTTTATTTATTTACTTGCTAGAAGTAACTGGACTCACCAGACTTTTTGTCTGACCCTTTTTGTTTCCTCTTCTTTCTTCCGTTTCACCCCTAGGTTCGCAGGGAGGGAATTCTAAGGCTTAGTCAAGACTCGGTTTTCATCTTGTTGGAGCTGCTTTTGAAGTATAGCTCAAGTTATTATCTTACTGTGGATTTGTCTCTTTTATTTGG
Source organism: Allium sativum (assembly GCA_030737875.1). Taxonomy (NCBI): domain Eukaryota; kingdom Viridiplantae; phylum Streptophyta; class Magnoliopsida; order Asparagales; family Amaryllidaceae; genus Allium; species Allium sativum. The sequence goes on from CM060913.1 coordinate 403,562,938, forward strand.
GGAATTATGTTTTCTTTTAAGTATTTAAGTACTCTGATGGTACATGACAGAAGTTATGTTATTGTAATGGGTTTTTGTATTTTCATACATGTGAGTTTTTGGACCACGGTATTTTATGGTAAATAAAGTTTTTATTCCGCTGCTATTTTATGTGTCTGTCTTATAATATTTCTATTCTGTTTACTATAACGCTTCACGAAACTTAATGCATTCCCTTTGTGAGTAACATTAACGGACATGGGGTTTCACAGACTCGGTCCATCATGTAGCACAAAAGCCCAAAGTGTCGCCAAAACACTCAGAATTCAAGCCCAAAGGGAGTCTTGCGAGCGCAGGACTCGCAACACCTTATAACCAACTTTTCGTATCCTAAATACTGCCCTCTTCAGAATTTCATATCCCTCAGTTTCAAATACCACATCTCGACTCTTTGCTCCTTCGCGTCACCATATTTCGACTTCGGGATTCTGTATCACCATGGCTTCGACTCCTTCACTTCGACTCCCAGATGTCGTGCACCATACCAGACTTTGCATCCCCAAAAGGCCACGACCATTGGTATTTCGCATCCCCAGACCTCACATGGCTTACTCCAATCTCGTATCCCGGGGATACACTCCCGTATCCCTATGGGGATACGAAGATTTCATATCCCTTGAGGATACAAAATCTCGTATCCCCTTTAGAGATACGAATTTCGTATCCCCCAAGGGGATACGAAACTTCCAGAAGCGATATGGAGGATTCGAAATTCCCAAAACCACTTATTCTGGAAAGTGAAATCTTCTGTTGTGGTCCCCAACTGTCACCTACTCCAACCTAATCCACTACCTATAAATACCCACTTCATAATTCTTCAAAAGGCTTGGATTATGCATGATTTGAGGGCCCAATAAGGACTTAGGACATCACTAATGTTTGTCTAGAACTTGAGAAAGGAGAAGAATATATATTTTTCTTTCAAGACTTTACATATACAAAATATGACTCCTGAAAACTTAGTCAAAGTCTATATGATGACGCATTACTACTTGTAACCATAAACAACCAATAAAAATCTGCAAGTGCCTTCAAAGTGGACGTAGGTTCATGATGGATCGAACTACAATTTTTGTTCTTTACATGCTGTATTTTTATTTCAATACGCAAAACACTATTCTCGAGTAATGGGGAATCTTTGGATGTGACGACAATTTTAGCTGTCAACATTTTGGTGCTTTCACTGAGAACCTTACTCGCTTCTTTCCATTCTACATCCATCTCAACTTTAAATCACTACTCTTGTTTCCTTAACCTACCCTTCGAATCTACTTACGATGGATAAAAGGGAGGCGACGACCAGAACCTCCACTACGACTGACACTACTACTACCTCTTATCAGCCTCAATCCATGGGAAACCCAGTTGACATGGAAATCTTTCCTCCTTATGACCATGATGCTCCACAACCCAGGCTTAGATCTTCGAGCTCAACAAAAAATTGGTAGATAGAACTCGAGAGCTCAATAAAACATTGAAGACAAACATTGAGCTGATGCAGTGACTCTAGGATAATCAACGCCATGTCGCTTGTATTCAACTAAACCAGAACAGCGCTTGTTCGTGACTCAATGCCTCAGAAATTTCTTCTTGCTACATTTTCCCAAGGGACCGAAGCCAAAGAAGAAGGACTACTGATATTCCCTCGCCAGTACTAATACCAATGTCAGTCGCAATGGAAACGGTAATGGAACTACTTTAACTATCAACAGACCGGATTTATTTTCAAAAATCCCAATTTATTGAAGCTTGATTTGGCTTGTTTGGTATCCTGCAGAAAAGACAGAGATAATAAATATATCAGAGCTTGATAAACATCTCACAGCAGAGTGTATAAAATATAGTAATCAAATATAGCCTTACTGAAAGAATAACACTGTCTAATAAGTATCCAAAGGTTACCAAATCTTTGCCATAAATCTGACCTACGAGTGTGCTATGAGGATGGGGTCAGAACACAAAGTTCCGGTGAGGGGACAAATTATACATTATCAAATAACCCTACATATACCATTTAGTTACTTTTTCTTAATTATTAGGTTATTTGGGCTAATAGCACTCAAGGTTCTTCACTCATATTGTACCCATCAACTCCCTAGTAGATTAACCTAATATAGTATATATGTAGCTACGTCCAACATCTTAAGGTACTCCCCATGGTACTCTCCTCGTAAGGTCTCTGCCATCACACCACAAAAGCGTATACAACATCCATCCTATGCCAAACTGCATATGGAAATTTATATCATTACACCATGTAATCGCACAGAACCACCATCGTTATACCACGTAAGTGTATGGATCCTCGTATCCAAACTCCTCGGCCGAATCATGTCTAAACACAGAGTAATGCCCTATTGTGTACAATACACCACCCAAAGCATGTATCTAGACCCTCACACGATTGTACTGCCTACTATAACATGACTCCCGTAATGAGGATACATCCAATGCATGAAACTCGGTAAATCGGTTTCAATATCTGTAAAGGACAGCTTCATTAGGCCTAAAATACTAATATTCACATATGGTCTGTCGTTTCATGGTGCTAATGGCCTCACCCCATCCCCCAACTAATGAAAGACTACACCAAGAGCTAATGATATGCCCCTAAAAACCAATCTAGCATCCAATTTGGCTTGTCCCTCACCAATGCCTCGATAGTAAAGTACGTTGTATGTTGGTTTATCTCTTAGTCTTTCCACATCCCATTGACTTCTGATGATAGGTACCTAACGATTACTATCCTTAATTTGGTCCTGACGAACCTCCTCCACGAGGGAGGTAAATCGCCAAATCACCCAACGCCGTCCGACATAGCCTTCTGACTACCACACCATGGTTGCAGTCGAGGTATACTCACCGGATTGTGCCGTACAAACCACACCTCTGCGGGTACAGCCTAAAGCCTAACACAAAAGACCATCATGGAGTACCTTACCATATCCCGCAAAAGCCACGTGCTTCCCTCTAATTCTGTAGAATAATTAGTTGGAATGCTCCTCTCGTGTCTCCAGACACCCGATGATCTAACACGTTGGGTTCTTCATCTCCATACATACGGACTAGTTCCATTGCACCAAACCATTGTATCGTTAGATTATATGTCTAATCTTGTAATCATATGCTTACTTTATCTCACCTTTGTTAGTTAACTTGATTGTCCACATATTCACCTTTTATTCAAATTATTAGGTTCAAGCTTACAATTGGCTACTTACTTTCTTTATTCAGCCTTATGCCGCCGGAGCGGACTTCGGCTTATTATTTATTACATTTATTAAACTTAATACTTTTAGTTATAAGTCTACTAATAATAAGCCTCGTTTATTCTTTCTTATTTAATCATAACCTTATCTTACACTATTATCACAACCATTGTTGAGATTTAAGTATTAACTTAGTTCCCACAATTAAGGTTTAATAATAAGTTCTCTTTTCCTTATTAATTATAACTCGCGTTATACTTCCACTTGCCCCTAGGACAAGCCTACCATCATATTTCATTCCCATTTAAATAATTAATTATAATATGTTATATTCCCCATTCATAACATTTTCTCTAGGTACCTTAACATCAACCAAACTTTTATGCTATAACCTTCATTTATTTACCTCTCGTATATTCTCATTATTTCAGGAAAATATTTTGCATACCTCATTACTTTGGCTAGAGTGAAGATATAAAGAACTATTTCCATATTGTACATCAATTCAGATTCGTAGTTGCATGATATTTCATTTATTTTCATCGCGTACATACACATATATTTTATTTGATTAATGTGCAATACAGTAAAAGAACCCTTATTTCACACTAATCCCTTTTTTCTTTATTTTCTTGCAACTACGTTCTCAATAATTTTTCCATTATGGAAGTGTATCTACTTTTCCCAAATTCAACGAACTCAATCCACTAATAATTTGCCTTTTTGGTTTTCTGGGTTAGATGTAAATTCTTGTTTTTTATATGCCTTTTCCAATTTCTGAAAATTTCTATATAAAATTAGGCATATCAATCTTCTATCATTATTTCCACAGTTTACTATAATCCCATTTTACAACATATCTAATTCATTATTGAATAGCAATCTTAAGAACATATGCATATATATTGTCATCATCACACTATTATAGTAATTCTTAACCCAAACAGAGAATTAATAGAATAAATTTATACAACAACAGTATTCTTAACGTACATAGAAATAGATTATAATGCAATTACCACAAATTTCAATCATTTATCACGTTAAGAATTACGGGGAATGTAAACGATAAATATACCATTACCAAAATGTATAATTTAAATCCACTCACCTGACTGCTTTTTAATTCTTAAATCTGATTCAGACTTGTTATTCCGTGGTTTTTCTAATTGAATCTAATATTGAGATAACCCAGATTTATAAATCTGATGCTATAGGAAAGAAAGAATTTCTAATAATTCAGATTCATGGAATTTACCTCAAGTAGATAAGAAATCCGAACACTGATATTGTAGATCTGTATAATTTATCTTCAAATCTTGAATCAGAATTCTTAAAAACTTATAATCTGATTTCTGAAAGATTAGAGAAGAAGGAAAATGAAAGAGCCTAGGCATTATCTCAGAAAATATGAGTTGGAGGCTTGACCCTGCTACTCTATTTATATGTGCACAGGATATTATAGTCAGTCATATAAAATAAAATAAAATATGAAACGTACAAGTGGAAAATATAACGTGAAATGGCTCAGTACTATGTCAACCTACCCCTAAAGAGTGCTGACCCCTTTGTCGACCCACCTCTAAGTTGTGTCGATCCCTGGGTTGACCCACCTATGGTCTGGGTCGACCCACGACTTAGGCCATTAACGTTAATTTTGCCAATAATAATTTTTTTTAACATTTCTTTTCTAGCTAAATATTGCCATATACATTATTTTTTTCTATTTATAATGCATACTCAATATTTAGATTTCAAACTTATGCTCATATGTATGTGCATAACTCTTTAAATCATTTTTCATTAATGGATGCTCAATAAATGTCATTAATAATGCTATCAATTCATTATTCCTTCCTTTTAATATATATATATATATATATATTCAAATATCAAGCGCAGTTATTCTCTTGCCTATTTTTCATTCATTCTACATTTATAACTTTCCGCCCTTAAATTACACTTTAATTTAAATTTTTGAATTTATGCGTATATATTTACACATAACTTCATTTCTTTTCAAAAATTCAAATGGCGTCATGACGACATTTATTTTGTTACTCATTTTTATTGATTGTAGGTTACTTATGGATTTCATATACACACACATACACATATATACATACATATATATATAATTTTTCTTATATGTACATTTATGTATATATTTTTCCTACAACATGCATTTTGTTAGCCGTCCATTTAAAATTAAAAATATTACGTTGACGGGACTCGAACTCCGGACCTCTACCTTGGGAAGTGGATGCCTTACTAACTCACCTACTAAAGCTTTTGTTCACAAGACAAAAAACATTGGTAGCTATTATTCCTGTTTATGTTCCTTTTATACCTTCTTTTTTATGTTTGTTCTAATACTTTATTCAAAGATATATTTTTCATTTTAAATCCATTTTTTGCAGACTATAGGTCTAAATTGATAAGAAAATCACCATGGATGCAATGACGTAAATTTCGTGATCAAATTCTGAAAACTTTTCAAATTTTATTTTATTATTTAATTAAAAATTTGGAGTGTTACATTCTCCCACCCTTAGGAAATTTTGTCCCTAAAATTTGATACAGGTAAAATAAGTAATTGCTCGCTTAATTTACAACCATCATGTGTACATCCATGTAACAGCCCACATTTTACATATCATAGATCGTAAAATATTTTTATTTAATACTCTGAGGGTTGGATCATTCACATATTTTGATATGTGGTTTATGGGGATGTGAGAAATGTCCATGATGTTTACCAATTTTGTTTGTGACCATTTTACCCATGTCAGATTTGTATAGGGAATAACTTTTGATTGGGATCAAATCAGGTGTTGGGATCAATTTCATTATAAAGGAAATGGTGTTTCCAATTCCGTAGAGTGGTCACATAAATGATTTAGTTCAATGGTTTGTGAGGAATTGTTGTTTTTGTGTTTTACTATTTTTGTTCAAGTTTATAAGCCATTAATGGGAAGATTTAGTGTACCCATTTAGTGGGATGGTTGGAGGCTATAAATAGAGGTTAGAGACATGGAGAATTGTTTAATTTCTTTATTCTCTCATTTGGTTGAGCTCGTGATTCACCTTTCTCAATCAAATACACCTTTCCTCCATTAAAATTCTAGATCTATGTGTGAAGATTGAAGATCTACATCGAGCAAATCTAGATGTACGTCGAGTGAAGGAAGATCATATCAAATTGAGAGGTTCGAAGAGTGTTCTTCGCTGTCCGAATTGAGAATTTAGTGATTTCAAGTTAATTCGAAGAATTGGTGAGTGATAAGCATCTCTCACATGGATTCAATCAAGTATATGGGTTGTTTGATCTTATTTTCATCATTTATAAGTTGTTTTCACCTAAATCTATATCATGATAAGTATATTTTGATTTGAACCACCATAAGATCTAATCTAGCAACTTAAATCAGTAATTCTTATGATAATTCATATGTTTATGAAAGCTAGATCCATTATTTTGTTTATTCAAATATTTATCATTATTTGGCGAATTCTATATGGTTGATGATGAATAATTGTCGTTGTAGTGTTGATGATGATTTCATAAAGTGTTTATGGTTGAATTTGAGGATTTGGATGAGTTTATTGCATCGATGTTGTTGTTTAGCGACGAATTGGTTGAGATTTGAGTTAGATTAGTTAGATCTGGAGTCAGGTCGCTTTTGTATGGGTTGTCAACGACATGGAAGACTCAGGTCGTGTGGTTTATTGCTCAAGAAATGGATGGGTTGAAGGCTTTGGGTCGTTTGGAAGTGGATCAGGTCAGGTTGTTGGTACTCAAGTCGTTCGTGCATGTCTCGGGTCGCAGGAATCATGTAAATGTAATGCAACAGTGGATCGTTGGTACTTGGATCGTTCGAAGTCACCAGTTGGGTCAGGTGAGGTTAGGTCGCACGCACTTAGGTCGATCGAAGTAGATGGGTCGGCTATGGCATGTGATTACGGGTCAGGTCGTTAGGTCGTTGGAATGACCTGGTGAGATAGGTCATGGGTTCTTAGCTTGCAAGTAGGCGGGTTGTTGGAATAGTCATGTCACTGGAATGAAGGGAGCGACCCGATAAAGTTAGGCCGTTTATGACCTAGGGGGTTAGGTCGTTCTTGACCAGAAGAGTCAAGTCGTCCATGATGGGTCGGCCAACGGTATGCGAACATTTATAAATGTTGTGAATGGAAGTTGTAAGGTTGTTTTTTGTAGCAGGAAGGCTAAAAATGCTGTGAAATGGAATATCAACCAAACGATGTATATTTTGATTCAATGATGGATGAAACTTTGATGTGAATTCAAGACGGAATGTTCGAAGCGTTGTGAGATGTTCGTTGATCGATGAAAAGCAATGAATGTGAAGATGATTCAAAAATGCTGAGTCGGTGGATAATGGTTACTCGAGAAGATGCTTGAGTGTGGAAAGTCGTTGTCGATGATGACTGGAGATGTTGAAGGTCGAGAGATTATCGTTAGTCGGTGGTTATAGCGAGCTCAAAGCAGGGGTACATTGGGGACGCCTAAAAGACCGGATGAGTTGATTACCCTAGGCGGTCACGATGGGCCTAGAGATAAGAGTCACAATGGCGTATGGAGTTTTGCTAGAACCAGGGTTTACCATTATCCCTTAACGGATAACAAGGTTTGAGCCGGTCATACGATTAATGATGGTTTCAAAGCAGGATTGACAGTGTAGCCAGAGTCATGGATGATGATTATTTTGCTTGTATCGTCTTGTGTAGATTATTCGACGTCGAAGCGGATATCTCTTGATCGCTTGTCTGTTGTTGGTTTAGGCCTTCGGGGCTATTGCTTGGGAGATGTCGATATCGATTACAATGTTCTACACATGATAACTGATTGTCATGAATGTACTGTTGTTTCTACTTGTGTGTTTGTAAAGGCTGTCACTGTCGGATGTGGGGAAGACAGGTGTGAGTTCTTCTCTATTGATGTTGGTAGATTATTTGATTTATCTACCTATTTTCATATATTTTATTGATGATCTTAGATGGTTGTTTTATCGCTCACTAAGACTATTGTTTGACACAAGGTTTTATGTTGCCCTCTTATTACCTTGGGTTGTTCATCCGTGTGTTGGATGGGCAGACTGAGTAGCAGGTAACTGGTAGCAGATCTTAATGGACGATGCTGCAAATCGAAGACGAGCTGGAGCCTACGTACTAGTTTTATACTCTACATATTATGTTGTTTTTCCGTTGTCTGATGTATTCTTTGATTGTTGTAGTGAGGCCTTTTGTACAGAGTTTGTCGATGTAATCCAATGATGTTATGGACATTCCTTGTTGATATGAAAGTTTAAAATTCTGTGCAATTATGCTTCACTATTATAGCTTGATGTATATTGTAACAACCCGCATTCTACGCATCAGAGGATCGTAGAATATTTATTTTTTTCCCATATGAAGTCGTATGGTCATGTAACTTTGGGAAACATCTATTAGAGTCATTTCCCATGTTCATGATTTTTGTCGATTTTTAAATGAACATTTTACCCCTAGTTGGTACTGTTTTGGCCATAACTTTTGATTGGAAAGGAATTTTGATCTAAAACCACTTCCATTAGATTCGTTTGATGGTTTACCTTTCCGTAGAGTGGTCATAATAGTCAAACGGACTTACCGTTTGGGAGATATGGCTGAAATAAGGTTTGGAAGGTGAAAAACTGCTTAACCGGGCTAAATAGGGTGATTAGTGAATAAGCCCATAACCCATTTCGGGATTAGGGTTATGGGGAGGCTGAAATGAGTTAGAGAATCATTCCATTTCAGTTTTTTAGCCTCCACTTATCTCCAAGAAACCCTAGAAATGGCCTCTAACCTCTAAATCACCTCCAAATCATCTTTTGATCAAGGATTAAGCTTAGCAACATCTAATCAAGGGAGATCTACACCAAATCAACATTGGAGTTGCTGTTTAGCATTGTGATTTGCATCAAATCAGAGATTTATTTCAGATCTTAGTTTTGTTTGTGGCTAAGGTGAGTGATTTGCATAGTTCCTCACTAATTATGGTTAATTAGGATTGATTAGTGATAATTAGCGAATTTATACATTAATAAATTCTGGAAAAATGTTTATGAATTCTTAAATGATGTTTTAGACCTCTGATATGAATTTGGGTTAATTTGGTTAAGTTTTGTTAATCCTATGGTGAGTTTTACCTAAACATGCTTAAGGGAAATTAAGGGGTTTTGGGTATGTTTGATCCATTTTACATGCTATGATTTATGTTTTGGTGTTTGGGGTCGATACTACATATTGCTATGACTGTATGGTATGCTTTGTGATTGTTTAGAAGTGTTAGGTTGGTCGAAAACGCCGTCGAATGGCATGAAACAAGTCGCAGGGAAGCTGTGCAGGGACCGGATCGCGGATCGCCCCTATGTGCCACGACCCGGACCGGAGACCACGATCCGATGGTGGGAGGAGCTCGAACTCGAACCGCGTCACGCGCTAGAGCACCCGATCGCATGCCATCCCCGATCTGACCCGATCCACTTCAGAAGCTCACGATCTGAACCTGTGTGCATCCACGATCTGAAGGGGGAGGAGCATCACGACCGAAGGGAAGCGCCACGAGCTATGGAGCACGACCCGAACCAGTGGGAGTGCCTCGACCCGATCCGACCTGACGAAGGTGGAGCACGATCCGAACCGGTGAGGAAGCACGGTCACGAACCAAAGGGCGCCAGGGAACCACGAACTGAAGGGTACCACGATCCATTGAAAGATGATAAAGGCCGAACCGATCCGATGATGACCAATGACCCGAGATGCAAAGGTAGTCCAGTATGGGAAGTTAGAGCTCAGGATCCAGTTGGGAACCGTTGAGTTCACTTCATGGTTGGGCTTTGCTGTGGGACATATGCTAAGGAGTTTTCGACGTTCATAACTTCGATTCACCACTGAAAATGAATGATTGGCTACTTATCAGTGCAGTAGAGTCATTGCGACTCGAGGGGCAAGGTGATGGTAGCATGACTACGTTATCAGTACAGTAGAGTCATTATGACTTGAGAGGCAAGGTGATGCGTAGTAAGACTATGAGCCAGCCCAGATGGGGTGAATAACTCCATGGGGCAAGTGGACATAGTAAGGATTGGTAAGGCTATGAGCCAGCGCAGATGGGGTGAATAACTCCATGGGGCAAGTGGACATAGCGAAGGATTAATGGCTACGTTATCAGTGCAGTGAAGCCATTTATGAATTCATGGGGCAAAGTGATCGTAGCAAGGGTGGGTGATCGAAGTGGTGAATATTGTACGCTTTACGCACTGAGTGAGAGATGTGAGGATGGATGCTATGTTTGATTGTTTGCCATCACTATGACATGCACACCCCCCACCTCCGTATCTTTACACCATTTGATATGGTACCTTAGAGTGTTGTACAGTATGTAGTGCTAACTCTTTGGTTGCAGGTCCAGGTTCAGCTATGTTTTGTCTACCTGTTATTGTTCACTTTAGATGCTTATCGCTCATACCAGGCTTTATGTCTGACCCAGAGTTTTATGTCTCCTCTTATTACTCTGGGTTCTCACACGAGCAGACTAGAGACAGGTTAGCTGGTGATGCGCGAGTAGCTGATTCGGAGGCGGGCAGGAGGCTTCCACGTATGATATATATATACACACATTCTCCCTGTGTCGTTGGTGGTCGCTACTTGGGCATTAGTAGTGTACCTCCTCTATCTTACTTTTGCTTTGAGACAGTTTGAAAGTTGTAATAAGCTGTATTTTGGATTTCCGCTGCTATGATGCTTAATTTTGATTTTCAGCTTATGCACTGTCTCTCCTGTTTTATGTCAAGTATGTTGTTATTATATTTTATTCTATGTGCCGTGAGACATTCTACAGGTTCTTTGTATGTTCATTTCCTTCTTCCTTTTCCTTTTGACGACCCGTTCCGTGCTAACTGGACATGTGTACAGCGCACCTTTAGAGAAAATGTCTGTTGGTGCGGGGCGGGCCGTCACACTTGGTATCAGAGCTCTAGGTTGCGTAGTTAACCTAGGGAAAGACACTAGGGAGAGATAGTACGTATATGAGAGCGCGTATTTGTGATTACTTTGGTTTTCAAAAGCTATATATGTATATACTATTGGTAGTATAAGAATGAAGTCGCACTGCCCCAGCACCACTATGGGGTCGTTAATCGTTTCCCTTTTTCAGATTGACGATGAGCCGAGACACGAGGGGTGTTGGTAGAGGGACCAACCATGGGAATGCCGCTAACATGAGGGCGATGTTTACTAACCTCATGAGAGACATGCTTAGAGAAGTGCAAGGGGCAGTTCCCAATCCCGGAGTTGGTGTTGGCCCAGTAGTGCAGGCGCCGAGGGTCGATTTCGCCAAGTTGTGCAAGGATTACACTAATCTTGGTGGGAAGCCGTTCCATGGGACGGAGTCGGCCACAGATGTTCAAGACTGGATGGATAGTTGTGATCGTATCTTCGATGACTTGGGTCTTGAGGATGCGATGAAGAGAAGGCTAGCGTCTCGTCAGCTGCAAGGGCGAGCGATGAATTGGTGGAATGCCATTAGAACAGCTACTCCAGAGGATCAGGTTACTTGGGTTCAGTTCAAGGCTCGCTTTAGCGAGAAGTTCATTCCAGCTGCCCAGAAGTCAGTGTTGTTCAAGAGGTTCTTGGAACTCAAGCAGAACGGAGGGGCAGTTTCTGACTATATTGCTGAGTTCGACACTTTGTCGAAGTATGGACTATCTCTTATTGATACTCCTGAGAAGAAGAATGATAAGTTCATTACTGGTTTGGATGGATACTTGGGGGAAAGGCTCATCAATCACATCGATGAGACTTTTGAATCGATTGTGGGGAAAGCTTTGAGATCAGAGAGTCTTTACCCTAAGTCAAAGACTGAGGCTGCATCTGCAGAAGGGCCAAAGCCGCAAGCAGGCGGTGGAGGCAAGAATAACTCTCAGAATAAGAGGAAGCAAGACCAATCTAAGGGTGGCCAGAAAAAGAGCAAGAAGGATGTTGAGTGCTTCAGCTGTGGTAAGAAGGGCCATTATGCTAAGGAATGTCGGGCCAAGCCAGCGGAAAGGAAGTGCTACAACTGTGGTCAAGTGGGACATCATAAGGATAAGTGTCCGCAACCTCTTAAGGAGAAGCAGATTGTGAAAGCATATGCTATTGATGTTGTTCCTTCTTCGTCGAATGCCCCAACCGCGGCGGAGAAAGGAAAGTATGTTGTTATTCAAGGTATGCTTTCTATTTATGATATACCAGTTCGAGTTTTGTTTGATACTGGGGCTTCCCGTTCCTTCATATCTAGTGACCTGGTAGATAGGTTGGGACTGGAACCCGAGATAGTCGATAGACCATTGGTTGTGACGAACCCGATTGGTGGTTCGACTAGCCTTAGTATGATTTGCAGGAGTTTGGTCTTATCGAGTCATGGATGTATCATTGTTTGTGAGTTCTTTGTTTTGGGCTTTACTGGGTATGGCATTATATTGGGAGTCGATTAGCTCTAAAGATACGGGGTGGTGGTAGACTGTGAGGGCTTTTTGGTGACAGTGAGTGCGGATGATGGGCGGAGGGTAGTGTTTGGTAGTCTACCTAGTGATGGGGTTATGGCTAGTTTTGTAAATTCCCTCGACATCCCGCAGGATAAGTTGTCAGATGTGCCCGTGGTTGGCCAGTATCCGGACGTCTTCGAGGAGGTGACCGGGCTTCCACCACACCGAGAGATTGAGTTTCGTATTGATATAGTGAAAGATGCCAGACCTATAGTGATGCCACTTCGTCGCATGGCACCAAGGGAGCAGCGAGAGCTCGAGGTGCAAGTCAACAATCTTTTGAAGAAGGGACTTATCAAGAGGAGTGTCTCCGAGTGGGGAGCACCAGTTGTGTTTGCCACTAAGGCAGATGGTTCCCTTCGTTTGTGTGTGGACTATCGCGAGTTGAATAAGGTGATGAGGAAGAATAAGTATCATCTACCGTGGATAGATGATTTGTTTGATCAACTGGAAGGAGCAAGAGCGTTCTCCCAGTTGGACCTCGCGACAGGATTTCATCAGCTACGAGTAGTGGATGAGAGTGTTCCGAAAACGGCATTTAGGACGCCGTCTGGATTTTATGAGTGGTTGGTCATGCCATTTGGGTTGACCAATGCACCAGCTTATTTTGTAGATCTTATGAATCGAGTATTCAGAGATCAGTTGAATAAGTTTGTTCTTGTGTTCGTAGATGATATCCTTGTTTATTCAAGGACAGAGGAGGAACACAAGGGACACTTGAGGATAGTGATGGAGGTGTTGAGGAAACACCAATTGAAAGCGAAATTCTCTAAGTGTCATTTTTGGAGAAGGGAAGTGAGATTCTTGGGTCATGTTGTTTCCGAGAGTGGTATTGCCGTGGACCCTGCGAAGGTGGCTACGGTACAGGATTGGCTTACGCCTAAGAATGCAACAGATGTAAGAAGTTTCTTGGGATTAGCTGGATATTATCGAAAGCTTATCCGGGACTTCTCCAAGATAGCAGCACCGTTGACTCAATTGACTAAGAAGAATCAGTCCTTCGTCTGGGACGGAGTGTGTGAGTATGCCTTCAAGAGTCTAAAAGAGAAGTTGACGCGTGCGCCAGTGTTAGTCATTCCTAAAGGGAATGAAGAGATGACGGTATACACGGATGCTTGTGGTACCGGACCGGGTGCTGTATTGATGCAAGGAGGTAGGGTTGTAGCTTTTGCTAGTCGACAGCTAAAGCCGCATGAGAAGAAGTATCCTACCCATGATCTGGAATTAGCAGCGATCGTGTTCGCATTGAAGATGTGGAGACACTATCTCTTGGGAGAAAGATTTGAGTTATTTACCGATCATAAATCGATAAAGTATCTCTTCTCTCAGAAAGATCTGAATCTCCGTCAGTAGAGATGGTTAGAGTTTTTGGCTTCGTATGATTTTGATATCGCATATACACCTGGGAAAGGTAATGCGGTAGCCGATGCCTTGAGTAGGAGACATGCCAGTTTAGGGGCTATGTTTCTTGAATGGAAGCAACTGGAGTAATCGCAGGGTTTGATTTCAGACCAAAGTGCGAATTGGATCCAGAAATGATAGCTAGTTTGGCGATCAGACCCATTTTGATAGAGCGGATTGGTTCCAGCCAGAGGGACGATCCTAATCTATTGGAAATCATCTCCAAGTTAGAGATGAACATCGACGGTGAGGAGATGAATGTGTATGGGCTTGATCGAAATGGATGGATTCGAAAGAATGGAAGACTAGTTGTACCCAACGTAAATGGTTTGAGAGATGAAGTGCTTAGAGAATGTCATCACTCAAAACTGACTATACACTCCGGTGGTAATAAGATGTATCGAGACATGAAACAGACTTACCACTGGGAAGGGATGAAAAGAGACATTGGGAAGTTTATATCCAAATGCATGAATTGCCAGCTAGTTAAGGCCGAGCAAAAGAAGCCTAGTGGGTTGTTGCAACCATTAGAGATTCCCGAGTGGAAATGGGAGCAAGTCTCGATGGATTTCATCGATGGCTTACCGAGGACTAGGTCGGGATACGATAGCATTTGGGTAATTGTGGATCGATTGACTAAGAGCGCAAGATTTATACCTGTCAAATCGACCAGAACGGCAGCCAAGTTGGCAGAATTTTATATGAAGTGGGTAGTGAGATTTCATGGAGTACCTAAAAGCATTGTGAGTGATCGAGACCCGTTGTTCACTAGTGGGTTTTGGAAGAGCTTACAGGAGGCTCTGTGGTTAGAATTACATCTCAATACCGCATATCATCCTCAGACCGACGGTCAGACGGAGAGGGTGAATTGTATATTGGAAGATCTCTTGAGAGCTTGTATATTGTATTTTGGTAGATCATGGGATGACCATTTGCATCTAGTAGAGTTTGCATATAATAATAGCTACCAATCCAGTATCGGTATGGCTCCATATGAAGCTTTGTACGGAAGACCGTGCAACTCACCATCATGTTGGATAGAGACTGGTGAGAAGTTTGTGCTTGGACCAGATGTGGTGAGGGAAACTTGCGATAAGATCAAGATCATTCAACAACGAATGAAAGCTGCCCAAGATAGGCAGAAGAGTTATGCTGATAAGAGGAGAAGAGATTTAAAATTCTCCGTTGGTGACTTGGTGTTTGTCAAGATTGCTCCGATGAAAAGCGTTATACGATTTGGCAGGAGAGGCAAATTAGCACCAAGATCTGTTGGCCCATTCCCTGTTCTTGAATTAGTCGGGAATTTGGCATATAGAGTTGACTTACCAGAGAAGATGGCGGGAGTTCACAATGTATTTCATGTTTCCCAATTAAGGAAGTTCGTTCACGACTCAGATATGACTATTTCACCTGATCAGTTAGAGGACTTCGAAGTAGAACCCGAGGCGGTTGGGAACCGCAAGCCAATTCGTATTGTGGGGCACGATACGAAGCAACTTCAAAGGAAGGCGGTGAAGCTAGTCAAGGTTCAGTGGGGCGAGAACGAGAATGATTGCACTTGGGAGACAGAGGAGAGCATTAGGAAGACGTATCCGGAACTCTTTGCCTGGTAAGATTTACTTTGTAATTTAGTTATTCCGCATGCTAGGATAGACTTGTTTTGCCTGTTTTGCATGTTTGATTGTTGTTTTATGGTTGATAGGCATGCGGGACCCTTTGTGTGTGTTTTGGGTTAGGGAATTTCGGGGGCGAAATTTCTTAAGGGGGAAAGAATGTAACAACCCGCATTCTACGCATCGGAGGATCGTAGAATATTTATTTCTTTCCCATATGAAGTCGTATGGTCATGTAACTTTGGGAAACATCTATTAGAGTCATTTCCCATGTTCATGATTTTTGCCGATTTTTAAATGACCATTTTACCCCTAGTTGGTACTGTTTTGGCTATAACTTTTGATTGGAAAGGAATTTTGATCTGTAATCACTTCCATTAGATTCGTTTGATGGTTTACCTTTCCGTAGAGTGGTCATAATAGTCAAACGGACTTACCGTTTGGGAGATATGGCTGAAATAAGGTTTGGAAGGTGAAAAACTGCTTAACCGGGCTAAATAGGGTGATTAGTGAATAGGCCCATAACCCATTTCGGGATTAGGGTTATGGGGAGGCTGAAATGAGTTAGAGAATCATTCCATTTCAGTTTTCTAGCCTCCACTTATCTCCAAGAAACCCTAGAAATGGCCTCTAACCTCTAAATCATCTCCAAATCATCTTTTGATCAAGGATTAAGCTTAGCAACATCTAATCAAGGGAGATCTACCCCAAATCAACATTGGAGCTGTTGTTTAGCATTGGGATTTGCATCAAATCAGATATTTATTTCAGATCTTAGTTTTGTTTGTGGCTAAGGTGAGTGATTTGCATAGTTCCTCACTAATTATGGTTAATTAGGGTTGATTAGTGATAATTAGCGAATTTATACATTAATAAATTCTGGAAAAATGTTTATGAATTCTTAAATGATGTTTTAGACCTCAGATATGAATTTGGGTTAATTTGGTTAAGTTTTTTTAATCCTATGGTGAGTTTTACCTAAACATGCTTAAGGGAAATTAAGGGGTTTTGGGTATGTTTGATCCATTTTACATGCTATGATTTATGTTTTGGTGTTTGGGGTCGATACTACATGTTGCTATGACTATATGGTATGCTTTGTGATTGTTTAGAAGTGTTAGATTGGTCGAAAACGCCATCGAATGACGTGAAACAAGTCGCAGGGAAGCTGTGCAGGGACCGGATCGTGGATCGCCCCTATGTGCCACGACCCGGACCGGAGACCACGATCCGATGATGGGAGAAGCTCGAACTCGAACCGCGTCACGCGCTAGAGCACCCGATCGCATGCCATCTCCGATCCGACCCGATCCACTTCAGAAGCTCACGATCTGAACCTGTGTGCATCCACGATCTGAAGGGGGAGGAACATCACGACCGAAGGGAAGCGCCACGAGCTATGGAGCACGACCCGAAACAGTGGGAGTGCCTCGACCCGATCCGACCTGACGAAGGTGGAGCACGATCCGAACCGGTGAGGAAGCACGGTCACGAACCGAAGGGTGACAGGGAACCACGAACTGAAGGGTACCACGGTCCATTGAAAGATGATAAAGGCCGAACCGATCCGGTGATGACCAATGACCCGAGATGCAAAGGTAGTCCAATATGGGAAGTTAGAGCTCAGGATCCAGTTGGGAACCGATGAGTTCACTTCATGGTTGGGCTTTGCTGCGGGACGTGTGCTAAGGAGTTGTCGATGTTCATAACTTCGATTCACCACTGAAAATGAATGATTGGCTACTTATCAGTGCAGTAGAGTCATTGCGACTCGAGGGGCAAGGTGATGGTAGCAAGACTACGTTATTAGTGCAGTAGAGTCATTATGACTTGAGGGGCAAGGTGATGCGTAGTAAGAATATGAGCCAGTGCAGATGGGGTGAATAACTCCATGGGGCAAGTGGACATAGTAAGGATTGGTAAGGCTATGAGCCAGCGCAGATGGGGTGAATAACTCCATGGGGCAAGTGGACATAGCGAAGGGTTAGTGGCTACGTTATCAGTGCAGTGAAGCCATTTATGACTTCATGGGGGCAAAGTGATCGTAGCAAGGGTGGGTGATCGAAGTGGTGAATATCGTATGCTTTACGCACTGAGTGAGAGATGTGAGGATGGATGCTATGTTTAATTGTTTGCCATCACTATGACATGCACACCCCCACCTCCGTATCTTTACACCATTTGATATGATACCTTAGAGTGTTGTACAGTATGTAGTGCTAACTCTTTGGTTGCAGGTCCAGGTTCAGGTATGTTTTGTCTACCTGTTATTGTTCACTTTAGATGCTTATCGCTCATACCAGGCTTTATGTCTGACCCAGAGTTTTATGTCTCCTCTTATTACTCTGGGTGCTCACACGAGCAGACTAGAGACAGGTTAGCTGGTGATGCGCGAGTAGCTGATTCAGAGGCGGGCAGGAGGCTTCCACGTATGATATATATATACACACATTCTCCTTGTGTCGTTGGTGGTCGCTACTTGGGCATTAGTAGTGTACCTCCTCTATCTTACTTTTGCTTTGAGACAGTTTGAAAGTTGTAATAAGCTGTATTTTGGATTTCCGCTGCTATGATGCTTAGTTTTGGTTTTCAGCTTATGCACTGTCTCTCCTGTTTTATGTCAAGTATGTCGTTATTATATTTTATTCTATGCGCTGTGAGACATTCTACAGGTTCTTTGTATGTTCATTTCCTTCTTCCTTTTCCTTCTGACGACCCGTTCCGTGCTAACTGGACATGTGTATAGCGCACCTTTAGAGAAAATGTCGGTTGGGGCGGGCCGGGCCGTCACATATATGTTCTGTTATATTTTATCCTTGCACTGTGAGTTATACGACAAGTTCCTCTTGTGTTATTCTACCCTGAAGATCGTCCATAGCTTCCTAACATGTCTTTCAGCACATAATTTCCCTTGTTTAGTGCAGGAGTTGTGGGCGGTCATCACAATCCAATTTTTGCAACTATTTGTGCACTTATGCAAAGTGTAACACAACATGATAATACATGAATGCAATAAATTTCTAAGTAGTACCTCCTATATGAAATGTAAATTTTCTTGAAAAGCTTTTGAAAACATGATGCACACATCCTAAATATACGGGCAATTTCTATATGAACGCAGTATTTTGAAAATCGAATTTCTTTTTCATCGTATTTTTCCTAAAGTTTTAAAGAGCATGTAACACCCCATAATTTTAACAACACTGAAGAGGAAAAATTAAAGAATAATTAATTTAATATTCATAATTAAGGGAAACATACTACGCCATTGCGTTTGCCTTGAAATTCTAGTCAAGATAGACAATTGGTTTCGTAAAACAGACAACATATGAAGAAGGTATGTAGGTTTGAAGTTTTTATATGCGCAAGAGAATATATATAAAAATATATATAGGGTCCATAAATTCAAAAAATTAGGTCTAGATGTTCAAATCATTCAAATCATGGAAAATTGGGTGATCGGGAAAAATCTCGCCCAGGGGAGTCGACCCCTTAAGGGGGTGCTGACCCCTGGGTCGACCCCTCAAGGGGGGTGTCAACCCATGGGTCGACCCCCTAAGGGGGGGGTTGGCCCCCCTAGATCAGACATGGCAGTTAGGGTTTGGGGGCCAGTAGCTATAAACATGGTCCATTTTTCTTGTTTACTACGCTGAAAAATAATGGAGGACTAGACGTTGTCGATGCCTAGATTGAGTCAAACCTTTTCCTTCTTCTGTAATCAAGTTAATCAAGTGCAGATCTGTGATTCAACCTCTGCTATTCTTCTTCTATCTTTCCAGATCCAAACACCATGAGTTTGAGTTACTTTTAGGTTTAAATAATTAAAAAGTAAAACATGATATGACTATAATTTGGATCTATGTCTGTGACTGCTTGAATCATATTAGATTTGTAATAACTTGTGAATCCATGATATTATGGCATAACTATGACTTGGATCTTAAACTTTATCATGTTAGATCTACCTTTAATTATAGATCTAATTCACTATTTTGATCACCTTGTACCTACCATGTTGTAGTTAAATTGGATCGGTAACTAGTTGGACATCAAAATTATTGTTTAAATCTTATCATGCCTATTATGACATCCCTATCATGTGAGAATCAGTTCTATTATCTCATGTTTACCAGATCTGTTCTTATATGCCCATCTTATCAATATGCCACTATATGTTTATGTCAATTTTGTTAGTATAATTATTTTTGTCATCTTCCCTTCGTCTTTCCCTTTTAATTTTATATAGCCTGCCTACTTTCGAGCCTAGGTATGCCGCTGAAATATGAAAAAGCGTTAAATGGGGAACAAGGGGAAAACGTTGAAATTGGGAATAACTTGTAAATGGGGAATTTGGCATAACCTGAATAAAATGTATGAATATAAATTTGGGGCATTTCATTGTGAACATATTTTGGGGAAAAGGGGCATGACATCCTATAATCACATAGGTAAAATTGGCTAATAATGAAATGCCTAGGATTACAGTAATTAGAAACTATAATTGCGCCTAGACACGAGGTTAGATTACACTTTTGGTGGAAGTATGCCCGAAACTGCCCAGCGTATCCAACTACCACAAGTGGTGAATCTAATGTGAGGGATCTAAGTGCACAAATACGAGACGTGCTAAGACACGAGATTATGCCTGACTTGTGGAAGAAGCCTGCCCGGAACTGATCGACATATCCAGCATCCATAAGTGGCAGGCTTAATGTGAGGGTTCTAGCACATTATAACCATAAATGGACATGGTAATGAATTGGAATACTTAACCTAGTTGAATCCGTAGGGATTGTATGAACATGATCTTGAATAGGGGTTAAGTAAACTTGGTTGAAACGGTGGGAAGGTTAAATATAATCGGGTGGGGTGGAAATATTTATATATAGGCCCAAAAATTTAACCTATTGGGATTATGTAATTAAAGACACCGTTAGGTAAGCATAACCTGTGGAAATGATGGGTTTATGTAATTAAAGACACCTTTAGGTAAGCATAACCTGTGGAAATCCTAGTGGGGATACAATACAAGGGGAGAGCTTGTATCATCTTGTGTAGGGGACCCGTTTCAGTCAGCAACCCATAGAACAGTATCAGACGAGTACTCCGTCCTAGTCGGAGTGGGGACACGCTTAATGGGCTGATTGTAAGAGATCCAAACGTGGAGGACAGTGTGGGCGGCGCAAACCGACCGAGACATGTGCGTGCATGTCCGGGCAGAAGGGGATAAGATGACCGTGACACCAGTAGGTATGGTTATGCGCATCAACGAAGGGTTACCACTTTAGGAAGTGATACCTCCAACTGTGGGGTCGGCACAGGGTATCTATGGAGTAGGGAGCCGATCGATTAGGGTAGTAGTTAGGGTACATCTAGACGTATGCCTAAGTCTATCATCTTATAGTTGTTGGGATCATCTCATTTTGGTTATACTAGTATCGAAGTAGAGAATCAGAGTAATCGTTAGGGAAGCGTATACACTCTGTCTTGTTTACCTTGTCACACCTGCCTTTTGTGATATTATCTCTCTTATCCACTTTATAAGCCCATCATGGTACTTTTACTTATTTACTTGCTAAAAGTGATTGGACTCGCTAGACTTTATGTCCGACCCTTTTTGTTTTCTCTTCTTTCTTTCGTTTCCCCCTCAGGTTCTCAGGGTGGGAATACTCAAGCTTGATCAGGATTCTGCTATCATTTGTTGGAGCTGCTTAGATGTATTGCTCAACCTCCTATCTTTGCTACTATGGCTATGTTTTTATTTGAGGATTTTGCTTCTTTTATTTTGTCTCTGATGTTTAAGTACAAGACATAAGTTTTTATGATGTACTGGTTTTTATGTAATTCAGACATATGATGTTTTTAACCACGATGCTTTATGATTAATAAAGTTTATTTTTATTCCGCTGCTATTTTTATATTTGTCTTGTAATATTTCTGTTTCTGTTTACCTATAATGCTTCATGAAACTTAATGCATTCACTTAATGAGTGACATTAACGAATGTGGGGTGTCACACTTGGTATTAGAGATGAAGGTTACTAGACTAGATAAAAGTTTTTGAAAACTATTTTCAAAAAGGTTTTAAAAGAAAGCATTTTCAAAAGAAAAGTCTGTTTTTGAAAAACATTCCCTAAAGCCATATGTATTATCTTTCGATCCTTTATCTGAACCTCTTTCCTTTTCTTTTCAGTATGTCTGGGGAGCCTAAAATTCTAGAGGGCGTTACGATAACAGGCTGGTTTCATAGGTATTTGGAGGCTACGGTGCCTGCTGGTGGCCAAGCTGACGTTCCTCCTGCAGCTGCACAATCGTTCCTCCTCTTCCTCCACGTGCAGACAACTTCTCTAAGATCTGCAAAGATTTCCGTGCTATGGGAGGAAGGCCATTCCATGGAACCGAGACATTCGTAGAAGCAAGGAATTGGCTTAAGGAGACAGAGGACTTGTTTTCAATTTTCAATGTGGATGATCGTAGGAAGATTCAGCTAGTCGCCTGGCTACTGAAAGATGAAGCTTCGTTCTTGTGGGAAGTAAGCCAAGCGGGGCATTCAGTGGAGACACAGGATGATTTTACACAGAGGTTTGAAATGAAGTTTCTTTCTCAAGTTGAGAAAACATGCAAATGGAGAGGTTCTTGGCGCTTAAACAAGGAAACATGACTATTAAAGAATATCTGAACAAATTCAACCAGCTAGCAAGGTTTGGATTGGAACTAGTGGATACTCCACATAAGAAAGCTTTGTGGTTTGCTAAAGGGCTGAATGAACCCCTTCATGGATTAGCTATGTCCCATATTCCAATGGGAGCGACTTTTGAAAGGCTTACTGATATGGCCTTGATGCATGAGGAAGACAATGGAGAAAAGAAGGAAGTTAAGGATGAGGAAACAACGCAAAACAAGAAAGTATGGCCCAAGAAAGGACACAACAACAACAAAAATAGAAGAAGGGCAGAAAGAATGACATGGGTAAGGATAAGAGGAAGTGTCACAGTTGTGGAAGAGAGGGTCACTTGGTGAAGGACTGCAAAAGAAGGAAGAATTCTTACTTCAATTATGGAGAGGTCAAACACTTTGCTAAAGAGTGCCTAAAGAAACAAGGACAAGGTCAAAGGGCAGGAGCTTTTGGCGGGCAGGTGCATGCTCTTGCGACCAGTGCCCCAGATAGAGGTAGTAAAATTTTCGTGGAAGGTTTGATATCTCTTTCCAGTCATCCTATTAGAACTTTTTTGATTCTAGCGCTTCACATTCATTTATATCTAGTTCTGTGGTTGAATCTTTGGACTTAAATACTAGTATGGTAGTGTATCCCGTAGTTATCTCAAACCCCATTGGTGGTTCAGCTCATTTTTCCATGATATATCGAGGTTAGAGAATATATGTGTTAGGCACCGAGTTTGAGTGCGACGCGTATGTGCTCGGTTTTATGGTTATGGCTTGATTCTAGGGATGGATTGGCTAACCATGTATGGTGCCATTCTAGATTGTGAGAAGAGGGTTGTTAGACTTTTGACTTGCCATGGGAGGACCCTCGAGATTTCTTGTGACCCACAAGGGTCTGTTATGCATAGTTTCCTAGAGTCTCTAGATGCATCTATCAATGATTTGAAATCTTTTCCAATAGTCCATGATTATTCTGATGTTTTTGATGAGGTATGGGGCTTACTTCTGAGGCATGAAATCAATTTTCGTATATATTTGGTGGACAATGCAAAGCCAGTTGCATTACCTTGTGCTATATGGCTCCAAAGGAAAGGAGGGAGCTTAGCAAGCAAGTAGGGGAGCTACTTGAGGAAGGATTTATTAGGTGAAGCATTTCTGAATGGGGTGCTCCTGTAGTATTTGCGACTAAGGCAGATAGTTCGTTTTTCTTGTGCGTAGACTATAGGGAGTTGAATAAACACACTAAGAAGAACATGCACCCACTTCTGAGGATAGATGACTTAGTTGACCAGCTTATTGGTGCCTCAGCTTCTCTCAGTTAGACTTGGTCATGGGGTTTCATCAGTTGAGGGTGGCTGAGGTCAGTATAGACCAGACCGCTTTTAGGACTCCAAATGGTTTCTTTGAATGGCTAGTTATGCCTTTTGGGTTGACGAATGCACCCGCCAATTTTGTTGATCTAATGAGTAGGGTGTTTTGGGAGTTTCTAAATAAATTTGTCATGGTCGTTATCGATGATATCTTGATCTTCTCAAAGAGCGAAGAAGAGCATGCCCAAAATTTGAGAGAAGTTTTGAAAACTCTCTGTGCGCATCATCTTAAGGCAAAGTTCTCCAAATTCCATTTTTAGAGAAAAGAGGTGAGATTCCTAGGGCATGTGGTTTCCAAAGATGGGGTAGCAGTATATCCTGCAAAAGTAGTTAAAGTTCAATACTGTCAAGTTCCGAAAAATGCAACGGAGGTGAGAAGCTTCCTTGGATTGGCAGGCTATTAATGGATGTTCATTAAGGACTTCACAATGATATCAGCCCCACTCGCAAGACCGATTAAGAAGAATTTGGCGTTTTCATGGGATATAGATTGTGATGTTGCTTTCCAACGATTGAAGAGGGCTCCGACAACAGCCTCAGTCTTGACCTTGCCCGATGGGAACAAAGTATTTACAGTATACACCGATGCATGTGGTACAGGGCTTGGTGTAGTTCTGATGCAAGAGGGAAAGGTAGTGTGTTATGGGGGTAGACAACTAAGAGTCGATGAGAAGAACTACCCTACCCAAGATTTAGAGCTAGCTTCCATAGTATTCACGCTTAAGATGTGGCGTTATTATTTGTGTGGAGAAAAGTTCGAATACTTGTTCTCGCAAAAGGATCTTAATTTATGCTAACAAAGGTGGATGGAGTTCCTAGCTTCTTATGATTTCGAGATTGCTTATACCCCTGGCAAGGGTAATGTGGTGGCAGACACACCGAGTAGGCAGAGGATGGCCTTATGTTCTCTGTTTGTGTAAAGAAAAAGCTTGGAGTTCATATAGACTTTTTATTTTAGACCCTCTACCGCGTTATTGCCTTGTTTGTTTGCATCGCTAGAGATACAACCTACTCTTATGGATCAAATAGGAGCTTCGCAGCGAGATGATCCATAAATTTCGGACATCTTGGATAGACTCGGTAAATGGGAGACTTCTAGTCACCTCAATAGATATTCCATTGACGACAAAGGGTGGTTGCGACAAGATGGAAGGCTTTGTGTTCCCCAAACTGGAAGTTTGTTAAAGGCAGTCCTAGAGGAACCCCATCATTCTTAGAGGACTAATCATCCAGGCACTGATAAGATGTATAGGGATATGAAGAGGGTTTTCTTTTCGGCTGGGATGAAGAAAGATGTGGCAGAGTTTGTTTCCCAATGTTCGGTTTGTCAGCAAGTCAAAGCTGAATAAAAGAAGCCCAGTGGTTTACTTCATCCTTTGAAGGTTCCACGGTGGAAGTAGGAGAGCGTCTCTATGGATTTTATAGATGGCTTGCCTAGATCAAAGAAAATTAACACCGGTATTTGGGTTGTGGTGGATAGACTTACTAAGAGTGCTCATTTCATTCCAGTTAAAAGCAAGAGGATGGTAGCATGGTTGGCTTCGCGAGATAGTCCATCTTCATCGAGTACCTTCCAAGCGATCGTGACCCCATTTACACCAGTGAATTTTGGAGAAGCTTGCAAGAAGCATTAGGTACACATTTGTGTTTGAGCACCGCCTATCATCCTCAGACCGATGGACAAACGGAGAGGGTGAACAAAGTTCTAGAAGATCTTTTGAGGCTGTGTATCCTAGACTTCGGAGGGACTTGGGAAGAGCATCTTCCTTTAGTAGAGTTTGCCGACAACAACATTTATCAAGCTAGCATTGGTATGGCACCCTTCAAAGAATTGTATGGACGACCCTATAGGTCACCAACTTGTTGGTGGGACTCTACAGAAAGACTATTATTTGGACCTGATATGGTTAGGGAAATGTCATAGAAGATTGATCTTAATATATGACGAATGAAGACTGCTCAAGATTGGCAGAAATCCAACGCTGACAAGAGATGGACTGACATTGAATTTGAAGTAGGAGACATGGTTTTTATTAAGGTGTCACCTTTGAGGAATGTGGTTTGCTTCGGATCTGTAGGGAAGTTGGCACCAAGATTCGTAGGGCCATTTCCTATAACAGACAGGATTAGCCAAGTGCCCTATAGAGTAAAGCTGCTAGAGAGACTATCTGGCATTCATGATGTTTTCCACGTTTTTCATTTGCAGAAGTGATTGCTTGATACTGCAGAAGTAGTTGAGCCGAGTATATTGGAGGAAGTAGAGGTGGAATGGGAGGTGACATTTAAACGAGTTCCTACCCGTATTTTTGGATCAAAAGTTAAGAAGCTACGCAATAGAGAAGTCAAGTTGATGAAGGTTCAGTGGGGAGATAACCCAGAGGATGCGACTTAGGAAACCGAAGAGTAGATTCATGCTTCGTACCCTTTTCTTTTCGAAGGTACATTCTTAACTTCCTTTCCAAAGTTTTTATCTATGCTTGTTCTATCATTTAAGTATGTCTTATCGACTGAATCTTCGACCTTTAGGTAGGAATCCCATGGATGTAAACATGTGTTTGAGACATTTTATGTTTGATGGATGCAATTAGATGCAAATGTTTGCTCATGGATTCATATACACACACATTAGGCACTAGATCGGCTCAATCACTCTCATACTTCATAGGGATGTGTGTGTATTTTTTTTCTTTTAAGGGATGGAAATGGATGTATCATTATATAGATGTTGCATTTGGACGGATGATTGTGCACCTATATAGAACTTATGTGTTATAATAGGATTATTGCATACATGTTGGATTCATGGCACTAACATACATTGCATTAAGGAGTCAAATGAATCAGTAGACCGACTGATCTTTGCATTAGTATTGGGACATATACACACACACCTTTGCATATGCTCACATGAGCATTAGATTTTTTTTAAGGACAATGGACACCTGTGATCGGTAGATGAGTAGATGGGTGACGGATGGTAGGATATACATTCTTCTTAACTTAGAGATTTCGGGGACGACATCCTTTAAGTAGCGGAGAATGTAACACCCCATAATTTTAACAAAACTAAAGAGGACAAATTAAAGAATAATCAATTTAATATTCATAATTAAGGGAAACATACTCTGCCATTGCGTCCGACTCGAAATTCTAGTCAAGATAGACATTTGGTTGCGTAAAACGGACACCGTATAAAGAAGTTATGAAGGTTTGAAGTTTGTATACGCGCAAGAGAATATGTATGTATGTGTATATATAGGATCAAAATTTTTAAAAATTAGGTCCAGAAGTTCAAAATCGTTCAAATCACGGAAAACTGGGTAAGCGGGAAAAATCCCGCTTAGGGGAGTCGAACCCCTAAGGGGGGTGTAGAACCCTGGGTCGACCCCTCAAGAGGGGTGTCGACCCATAAGTCGACCCCTTAGAGCAAATGTGGCAGTTAGGGTTTGGGGTCTGGCGGCTATAAATATGGCTCTATTTCACTTGTTTTCCACACTGAAAAATAATGGAGGACTAGATGCTGTCGGTGCCCAGACTGAATCAAACCGTTTCCTTCTTCTGCAATCAAGTTAATCAAGTTATTCAAGTGTAGATCTGTGACTCAACCTCTGTTATTCTTCTTCTATCTTTCTAGATCCAAACACTGTGAGTTTAAGTTACTTTTAAATTTAAATTATTAAAAAGTAAAACATGATATGGCTGTAATTTGGACCTATGCCTGTGACTGCTTGGATCATATCACATCGTAATAACTTGTGAATCCATGATATTCTGGCCTAACTATGACTTGGATCTTAACCTTTATCATGCCAGATATACCTTTGATTATAGATCTGATTCACTATTTAGACCACCTTGTACCTATCATGTTGTGGTTAAATTGGATCTGTTACTAGTTGGACATTTAAATTATTGTTTAGATCTTATCATGCCTATTATGACATCCCTATTATGTTAGAATCAGTTCTATTATCTCATGTTCCCCAGATCTATTCTTATACGCCCATCTTATCAATTTGCCACTATATGTTTATGTCATATTCGTTAGTATAATCATTTCTGTCATCTTCCCTTCATCTTTCCCTTCATCTATCCCTTTTTATTTTATATAGCCTGGCTACTTTCGAGCCTAAGCATGCCGCTGAAATATGCGAACGCGTTAAACGGGGAACGAGGGGAAAAACATTGAAATTGGGCATAACTTGTAAATGGGGAATTTGGCATAACCTGAATAAAATGTATGAATATAAATTTGGGGCATATAATTCATTATGAACATATTTGGGAAAAAAGGGCATGATAACCTATAACGACATAGGTAAAATTGGCTAATAATGAAATGCCTAGGATTACAGTAATTAGAAACCGTAATTGTGCCTAGACACGAGGTTAGATTACACTTTTGGTGGAAGTCTGCCCGAAACCGCCTGGCATATCCAGCGACCACAAGTGGTGAATCTAATGTGAGGAGTCTAGGTACACTAATACGAAACGTTCTAAGACACGAGGTTAAGCCCGACTTGTGGAAGAAGCCTGCCCAGAACCGACCGACATATCCAGCATCCACAAGTGGCAGGCTTAATCTGAGGGTCTAGCACATTATAACCAAAGATGGACATGGTAATGAATTGGAATACTTAACCTATTTGAATACATAGGGATTGTATGAACATGAACTTGAATAGGGGTTAAGTAAACTTGGTTGAAACAGTGGGAAGGTTAAGTATATCTAGAGGGGTTAGGTAACTTTTATATATAGGCCGACAAACTTAACATATTGGGATTATGTAATTAAAGATGCGATTAGGTAAGCATAACCTGTGGAAATGATTGGGTTATGTAATTAAAGACACTGTTAGGTAAGCATAACCTATGGAAATCCTAGTGGGGATACAAGACAAAGGGGAGAGCTTGTATCATCTTGTGTGGGGGACCCGTTTCAATCAGTAACCCATGGAACAGTATCAGACGAGTACTCCGTCCTAGGTAGGAGCGGGGACACACTTACTAGGCTAATTGTAAGAAATTCAAACGTGTAGGACGGTGTGGGCTGCGCAAACTGATCGGGACATGTGCGTGCATGTTCGAGCAGAAGGGGATAACACGACCGTGACACCAGTAGATATGGCTGTGCACATCATCCGGCTGCTACTTTAGGAAGTGATACCTCCTACTATGGGGTCGGTATAGGGTATCTACGGAATAGGAAGCCGATCGATTAGGGTAGTAGTTAGGGTACATCTAGACGTATACCTAAGTCTACCATCTTGTAGTTGTTGGGATCATTTGATTCTTGTTATGCTAGTATCGGTGTAGAGAATCAGAGTAATCATTAGGGAAACGTATATACTCTATCATGTTTACCTTATCATGCCTGCCTTTTGTGATATTATTTCTCTTATCCACTTTATATGCCTGTCATGATACTTTTACTTATTTGCTTGCTAAAAGTGACTGGACTCGCCAAACTTTATGTCTGGCCCTTTTTGTTTCCTCTTCTTTCTTCCGTTTCCCTCCCCCCACCCCCTCAGGTTCTCAGGGTGGGAATACTCAAGCTTGATCAGGATTTTGCTATCATTTGCTGGAGCTTCTTAGATGTATTGCTCAAGCTCCTACCTTTGCTACTATTGCTATGTTTTTATTTGGGGATTTTTCTTATTTTATTTTGTACTCTGATGGTTAAGTACAAGACAGAAGTTTTTATGATGTACTGGTTTTTATGTAATTTAGATATATGATGTTTTGAACCACGATGCTTTATGATTAATAAAGTTTATTTTTATTCCACTGCTATTTTTATATTTGTCTTGTAATGTTTCTGTTTCCATTTACCTATAACGCTTCACTAAACTTAATGCATTCTCTTAATAAGTGACATTAATGGACGTGGGGTGTCACAGAGCAAGAGCATAGTTCATCCAAATTTTGCACCCAAACGTTACCTACCAACTTTAAATTTGCGAATTACAGAAAAGTTTAATTTTATGAATTCGATTTCTTATGTCAGAAAGAGGTAGAAAATTGAAAATTATATATTTTCCATCCACTTTTACGTAACTTTTTTACCTATCCCAATACTTGGAAAACTTAATTGTTAATTTTACAAAAATTCCAATTTTCTTATTCCATGCATGGTTAGCATAAGAAAAAAATTCTTTTTAGTTTTCCAAACCTACTTTGGAAGAATTCATTTTCCTTTATTGTTCTTTATTCTTGCAGTTGTCATCATTGTTTGTTTTTTTAGTTATACCCTCACCTTATTCCTTAGTTATTTAACTTAATCCACCGATCTAAGCTTAATTTTAAATAAGCCTTCTAATTCTTTCAAAATTAAATTAGGAAAACAAGTGCACTACACAACTACTACCAAGGGCTAAGAATCCTACGACCATGTCCCTGCTGACAAAGAAAAGTTCAAACCGTAGGATCTACATAACTCGCTTTCCCTCTACCATCCACTTGTCACAACTAGTCCTTGTTGTGTACTAACAGTCTTTTCCAACCAACAACCTAGGCTCTATAGTGCTTATGCACTCTACGGGAGTTTACTATTATTCCAAGATAATCTTCGCTATCTACTTTATAGCCTCAAAAATATCCCCTGTCTTTCTCAGGTGCTAATCCTTACCTACTCCGTGATTAAAAAACGTCGTTTGGTTTTATCACCATTTTTTTTCAAAAATTAAAAGCTATAAAACTTTATTTTTCTTCATTAGAACTTACCTTAGCCAAACTATAAAAAAATGACACCTTAAAAAAACACAAAAACCCTTTTTCAAATCATAAAACCGGAGTAGACAAGGACAACTATTTCTCAATTAATTTCACAACAACTCATTATTACTACGCTAGTTCAATTACTTACAACTAGATGCTAACTTCTAAAATTATCCCAAACATTTACTTTGTTCTAAATTTTTAACAACTTATTTTGTCCATCCACTAAAGTTTATGTCAAAACAATTGTTAAAAATTTATGTCAAAAGAATAATGATTTTCAAAATTTACCTAATAGAAAATTTTAATCTTTTGAACAAATGCAATCTTTTCCATGTGTTCTTATTTAACTCTTTCATAATCTATAACTAAAAGTCTAGTGAGCTATACATGCTCTATAATGTGCAAATTTTTCTGAAAGAATTCATTTGAGATAAAAATTTCATTAGAAACCCCAAAATACACTCCATTTTTTCTAAAACTCAATGTGTAATGTTCAAATGTGTTACTTACATTTTTTATTTTTTTCAGATGTAAAAAATACCTCTTTTTGTTTCAAAAATTGTTTCTACACAATTTAGCTAGTATATATTTTAAAATTCTAGACTTTTAAGGTCAAAACTTGAAAAAACACAATAAACTAATCACCTAAAAGCTTTTAAAATTCCAAGTTCTCAAAAGTTAACATTGGAGCAAGATTCAAAATGAGATTCTAACTCAGTCTATATATATATATATATATATATATATATTCCTAATCCATTTTTCTTTTTATTCTTTCCTAATTTATAAGGCTCTACTACCAAACCCACTAATATGAAATACTAACAATTCAGATACTAACATATGGGATCCGTCTTTTTTCATTATGAAACACATTATACACTTTTCACCCAAACCACCTAGTGGTCTTTTATTCTCAAATTTCCATAACCATTTCTTTAGTGTACATAACTGATATTCCAACTCTTTCCATATGTCTCCCTTTCTATTTAGTGTATTCCTTCATGGATCTAGGTGTATATATAATATATTTATATTTTAAAATACAAATACATTCAATCACTATTTATAATAAGGAATCCTAAACCCGAGCTCTGGTACCAGATGTAACAACCTGAATTTCGACAGACTGATTTTTTTGGAAAATCTAAATCTATCGAAGCTCGAGTTGGTTTGTTTGGTATCTTGCAGAAAAGATAAAGATGACAAATATATCAGAGCTCGACAAAACATTTCACAGTGGAATAGATAAAATAATATAATCAAATATAGCCTAACCGAAATAATAACATTGTCTAATAAGTGTCCCAAGGCTACCAAATCTCTGCCATAAATCTAAATTGCGAGTATGTTATGAGGAAGGGGTACGAACACAAAGTTCTGGCGAGGGGATAAATCATACATTCTGAAATAACCATACATATACCGTTCATTACACTTTCTTAATTATTAGGTTATTTGGGTTAATAGCACTCAAGGCTCTGCGCTCACATCGTACTCGTCTACTCCCCGGTAATTAACCTAATATATTACATATATAGATATGCCCACTATTAAGGTACTCCACATAGTACCATCCTCGTACGGTCTCTGTCATCACACCATGGAACCATATGCAATCACCATCCTACGCCAAACAACGTACAGAAATCTATATCTTTATGCCATGTAATCTCACAGAACTACCAATGCAATGCCACGTAAGCATACGAATCCTCGTATCTGAACTTCTCGGTCGAATCACGTCTCAACACGGAATAATGCCCTAATGTCTACAATACACCACTTAGTGCATGTGTTTAGACCCTCACACGAACGTACTGCCTACTATAACTTAAGTCCCATAATAGGGCTGCATCTAATGTACGAAACTCGGTTATGAGCTTTCAATATCTGTAAAGGACATCTTCATTAGGCTTACAATACAGATATTCACATCTGGTCTATCGTTTCACGATGGCTATGGCCCCACCCTGACACCTCCCTCAACTGATGAAAGACTACCCTAAGAGCTAATGATGTGCCCATAACAACCAATCCAGCATCCAATTTGGTTTGTCCCTCACCAACACCTCGATAGCGAAAGTACGTTGTCTATTGGTTTAGCTCTTAGTCTTTTCGCATCCAACTGACTGCTCGATAGTGAGAGTACGAAGAGCCTGATTTCAAAAGGGATACTCCGGCAGAACCAACTATCGACATTCCAATCAACCCCGCCGATCCGACCAGAGTCTTAAAGATCGAATCGCAACTCCACCCTACAATAAAGGGAGAGCTCATAGACTTATTGAGGACCAACCTTGATGTATTTGCTTGGACCCACTCAGATATGTATGGCATAGACTCAGGAACCGCTCGTCATATGCTCAGTATCAACCCCAAGCATCTTCCAGTTAAACAGAAGCATTGAATCTTGGAAATTAAAAGATCGATGACACTCAATGAGGAGGAGAGTAGGCTGCTCTACACGCCTTTACCTGCAACACCCTACCCCCGAATGGGTCTCCAACCCAGTCTTGGTAAAGAAATAAAATGGCAAGTGGTGAACGTGTGTCACTATGCTAACTTGAACAAAGCCTGCCCAAAGGACAGCTTCCTACTACCAAAGATCGATCAGGTAGTTGATTCAACTACCGGCTACAAGCTTCTCTCCTTCTTTAATGCATAATCAGTCTACAATCAGATTCCAATGTACGTTTTAGATGAAGAGCACACTTCATTCATAATCGACCTTTGGATTTACTACTATGTTGTCATACCTTCTGATCTCAAGAATTCCGAATCCAGCTATCAGCGACTGGTCAACCGCATGTTCAAGGACCAGATCGGGAGATCTATGGAGTTTTACATGGAAGATATGCTCATGAAAACAATGGCATCGAATGACCACATCAGCGACATCGTAGAAATGTTTGATGTCCACCGTAAATAAGGCATGAAACTCAATCCCTTGAAATGTACTTCTGGCGTTGCATCGGGAAAATTCATGGGTTTCATCGTCAATTCACGGGGAATTGAAGCCAATCCTAAAAAAAAATCCATGCTATCCGAGATATTCAATCGCCTCTGAGCATCAAAGATGTTCAAAGCTTAAAAGGGAAAATGACTGCCCTAAGTAGATTCATCTCAAAAGCTACTGACAAATGCATTCCCCTTTTTCGACTTACATAGAAAAGGGAAGCGCAAATTCACATGACACTGGATTGCATCATTGCATTCCAGGACCTTTTGAATTACTTATAGCGACTACCTATCTTGTCAAAACCCATGAATCACTAAGACTTATACATCTATTTAGTTGTCTAAATGGCATAATATTTTTTTATATATGCCTAAATAAAGGAAAAAATCTAATCTCTTTTACATAGAAATAATACTTTTTGAGTTATATAAATAAAAAAATAATAAAAATGAAAACAAAAGAAAAATACAAAAATAGATAAGACCCTCATCGTTTATGCGCGAAGAAGATCGTGTCCAAAGGCCCGTTTACTACATCAGCAAGAGGTAGACATGAGCATAAAAGAATTATCTAAAACTTGAAAAGCTTGCTTACTGCTTGTGGATTTCTTCTCGGAAGCTATGGTCCCACTTTCAGCCTCATCCAATCAAATTCTACACTGACCAGCTGCTATGACCGGCCCTACGACGACCTGAGGCATTTAGACAACTTTTGAAGTGGAACATAGAGTTGAGCCAATTCGAGATTACTTTCATACCTTGTTGAAAAATCCTGGGACAAGACCTTGTAGATTTCATAGCGGAGATCACTTGTAACACCCTGCATTTTATAACAATTTAATAATTAAATAATGCATATGTATATAGATATGCATTGACATAAATATAAATATGAGGAAGAAAATACTAATGCAAATAAAAATGTAATGCATGCATTAAAAGAAAGAAAGGGTTGGTTGCATGCAGTTTAAATATGTTGCATGCACTAATTTACAAATATTATACATTAATAATAAAAGAGAAATAAAAGAAAAAGATTCATGCAATGGTTTAAATGTAGTATTGTAACAAATATGAAAAAGAGGAATGAGAAGAGAACAATAACTACCATTGTTCTAAGCCTTGTTAATAATAGCCTTAGTAGTCCAGTTGGTTAGAACATGTGACTTGCATATAAAAGGTACAGAGTTTGATCCCTACCGCCGTCATATTTTTCTTTTAAGGGAACGACTAAAATAACACATGCTCATGAGGGAAAATAAGTATAAGTGCACATATAAGAGAAAATGTACATATAAGGAAGCAAAGAAAATATATGTATAATATATATATATATATGAGAATATATATATATATATATATATATGTATATATGTGCAAATATATATGTATATATATATATACAAGAGATAGAATTCAAGATAAGGCTACAATCAATGAAATGTGGCAAGAACCAAATAACGGTGCAACACCGTTTGAATTTTGAAAAAGAAACAAAAGTTGTGCTTATATATACACGCTTAAAATGGTCATTAGAAGATTTGTATACATATAAGGACCTTATATAAGAACATATTCAAATCAGTTCAAAATTGAAGACCATATGCAGAAAAAAATATAGCTAGGGTCGACCCAAGAATTTGGGGGAGGGGGTCGACACACCCACCCGAAGGGGGGTCGACCCACCCTAGATCCAGTCAGTTTCATTAACGAACATGGAGTGTTTTCTTAACCAAGTTTGAATGCAGACTCAGCGCTGCGTGCACGATAAGATCCTGAACACCTATAAATAGGCTAGTAGAGCCTAGCCTTAATCTCACATTCTCTAAGACAACGTCTAAGCTTTGCCATTTTCTCCTCCTCAAATCTCTTTAGAAAAATAAGATAATTAGTTTAGGAAAATTCTGAATTAAGATCTGGAGGAAAAGAATAAATCTTAGTAAGAAGGTGTTCAGAATCATATTCGAAGTGAGGTAATTTTCTAGATCTGGTCTATTAATTTTCTTCCTCTTTCTTCTCTTTTTCTTTTAGTAAAGATTGTGAATCCAATTAGGGGAAAACCATGGAATGCTAGATCCGGACCAGATCCAAGATTTGGAAAGCAAATTAGGTGAGTGGGTTTAAGTTATATCATTTTTGATAACAATATATTTTCGTTTGACATTCCCCGTTATATATGACATGTTGAAATATGATATGTTGAAATGTTTAAACATATGTTAAAAAGGTTAAAGTAACGAATATGACATGTTGGAATATTAATATGCTAAGATATTAATATGTTGAAAAATTCATATATTGAAAGATAAACTTGTCAAAATATGCGTAGCAATTACTGTTGTTTCAATTCCATGTTAACTTATGACATTTATATACCTAGACCATAAACGGTAGAAATTGAGAAAATTACATGTTAGTTTGTTTGATTTGAACAATTACATGATTAAGACGATTAAATGTTAGAATAGAATTTATTATATGTTAGAAAGAACATGCGACATAAATTGGGTTTAGTATGATGACACGTAAAATATAGACTTGAAAGGATGGACACACCTAAATTATATAGAAAATTTACAGTAAATAGGAAATTGTAACAACGCTTAGACACAAGGTTAGATTACACCTGTGGTAGAAGTCTGCCCAGAACCGCCGGGCATATCCAGCATCCACAAGTGGTAAATCTAATGTGAGGGTTTGAGTGCATAAATAAAAACATGTAATGGTGCTAAGACATGAGTTAAGCCAATTTGTGGAAGAAGTCTGCCAGGAACCCCCCGGCAAATCTAGCATCCACAAGTATAGGCTTAATGTGAGAGGTCTAGTGCATGAATATATATATATATATATATATGTGTGTGTGTGTGTGTGTGTGTAAATAGCAGGACTGATAAACGACATTAATTGTAATTAATGGAAATAATTGGAATTGAATGAAAAATAATTACAACGGTAAAGAAAATGGGAATGAACAGGGAATGATAATAACCTATTATAAATAAATTACATTAATGAGAATATTGTATAATAGGTAGACTTGTCCTTGGGACACGTGAAGATTATAACTTAGGTTATAATAAACTAGTAAGGAAATGATATAACTGGTGGAATGAGATAAGTGACACTTAATTGTAAATTAAGTAATCAGTAAATGAGGAAAACCTGAAACCAGTAGAGAAAAGGGGGAAATTTATGAAATGTAAGAAGTTGTACTTAATTATAAATTAAGTAATTTGTAAACTTGGAAATCTGAAATCTGCTGATAAGAATAACATGTTAAGGCTTGTCCTAGGAATAAGAGGAAACTATAACATAGATTATAATAAATGGAAAGGAGACTTATTAGTGAACCTTAGTTAAGAGAACTAAGCTAATAAGTAAACAACAATAAGTTGTAGTGATATTGTAAGATGGAATTATGATTAAATAGGAAGGAGTGAGGAAAACTTATGAAATGAAATAAGTTATGTTTAATCATAAATAACGACTGACATGTTAAACAGAAAATATGTGAATTGAGATATACTTAATTACATATTAAGTAGACCATGTTATTGTAACTATGAAATCAAATAAGAATATAAAGGGATTGTGGATTACAGACCTTGGATCACAATCTAGGAAATAACATGTTGTGGGCTTATTAATAAACTTAAATGGGTTAAGTTATATGACTGAAATTAATAAGCAAGAGGAACATGCTAACTTGAATAAGAATTCAATGTGACTGGGAATAACCAAGTTAAACGGAAACCCGATGAGGTAAAGAAGGCGCATAAAGGAATGCTTAGATATAGGGTCTAATAACATATTAAAATGAGGTGCTTGGACTAGTCCGCACGTTTGAGGGTGAATAACCTAACGGAGTAAATCATCGTGGTGTCACGAGGCACGAGGGGAGCACACGCTCATCTGATTATTATGTCGGCTACGAAGGACTGGAAGGGGAAGCATGCGGCTTCCTGAGATACATAAGATGCTCTTGGTAGTCCTCCATGTGGTGGCATAAGTTTAGGATGTGCTCGTAGAGGTTGGATCTGCACGTAACTACCAGGTGGGTGGGCCTTGACTGCAAAAGTAGCTTTATAGTCGGAATGTTGAGATGAGGTAACACCAGGGTGATTCGGCAATCTCCTCAACAGGAAGGCGGAAGGCCACGACCAATAAGGATAGTAGATCATCGGATACCCGTCATCGGCAGCCAGTGGGATGCGAAAAGGCTAGAGCTAAACCCAATAGACCATTCACCTTTCACTATCGATGTACGGTTGTTGAGGGGAGACGCCAACTGAATGTTTAGATTGTTTGTTGTTAGGGGCATGTCACTTAGCTCTTGTAGTCTTTACAAGTTAAGGGAGGGGCCGAGGTAAGGCCATAGCCAGCATGGAAAACAGACCCTAGGAATATTTGTATTTTGAGGCTCTTAAAGGCGAGCCTGTATAGATATGGAAAAGCTCCTGACCGAATTTCGTGTTTCTTGTATCGCCCTGCCACAGAACTCGGTGTACATTAGAGGATGTGCGGTTGGGGCATCGAGTTATAATTAACGGTACGTACGTGGGACAGTCTAGATACAAGCATGTCTGCTCTAGGTGGTGTATCGTAGACTTAAGGGTATTACTCTGGTATGGAATCTGATCCGAAGAAAGGTGGCAGTCCGTACATTTGTGTAACATAGTACTGACAGATATATGTGGAATGTAATATTGTTATATAGAGGTTTGTATGTCACTCCGGCGTAGGATGAGGGACTACATACATTTCGGTGGTATTATGAAGTAGACCGTGCGAGTGGGGTACCATGGGGTGTACCCTAATATTGGGGGTAGCTACATATATAATGTATTAGGTTAATCCACTGGGAAGTAAATAGGTGTGACGTGTGTGTAAGCCTTGAGTGCTATTAACCCAAGTAACCTAATAAATAAGAAAATATGATTGAACGATATATGTAGTGTTAATCAAAGTGTATAATTTAAATCTAGTCATCAGAACTTGTGTTCTGACCTCCTCCTCATAACATACTTGGAGGTTAGATTTGTGGCAGAGACATGATAGCTTTGGATACCGGTTAGGCAGTACTGTTAATATGGTAAGGCTATGTTTTGAGTATATTATATTTTATCCATTCCTCTATGAGATATTTTTTGAGCTCTGACATATTTTATGTATCTGTCTTTTCTGCAGGATACCAGAGCAAACCAACATGATTTTGGATAGACTAGAATTTTGAGATAAAATTCGGTCTATCGGAATTCGGGTTGTTACATCTAGTATCAGAGCTTAGGTTTAGGATTCCTATATAGATAATAAGTGAACATATTTGTATTTTTAGAAATATAAATATTATATATATACCAAGATCCATAGAAAGACCCACTAAATAGAAAGAGTATAATATGGTAAGAATTGGGGTATCCGTTTTATAAACTAAAGGAATGAATATGGAAATTTGAAACCCTTATGAAATTTGGGTGGTAAGTGTGCAATATATTTTGAAATAGAGAAAGGTGGATCCCATATGTTAATATTTCGGATCAGTGGGTTTGGCAGTAAAACCTTATAAATTGGAAAAGGTTAAAAAGAGAAAAATGGATTAGGAATGTATATAGTTGAGAGGATTGACTTTGTGGGAGTGTCAAGGAAAGCCTAGAAAAATTAGAAACACGCTTTGAGTCTAACCCCATTTCTAACCTTTAAGAACTGGAAATTATGTAAGATTTTTGGAGATGGCTTATGATGTTTTCAAGTTTTAATCTTAAAAGTTATAGTTTTAAATATGTAAAGTACACATATTGGGTTTTAAAGTAAAATGAGGTATATTTTGTAAATAATGGTTTCTTGTGAAAACTTTGTCTAAAGTAAAATTCTCTTGGTAAAAGGTGCATATTATAGAGCATGTATAGCTCACTAGTTTTCTTTTTATATTTAATACAAGAGTTTTAATAAAGAAAGTTTTTGAAGTCTCTATTTTTTTGACAATCATTTTTGAAAAGAAAAATTTTTGTTGGGTGGACAAAATAAGTTGTAGAAATTAATAATAGATTAGATGTTTGCACCTTGTAATAAGAGACTGAACCGACCTTATAGGTTAGAAAAAGTTATAAACTCGATGGAGAAATAATTGTCCTTGTCTACTCCAGTTTTTTTGAAAAAAAGTACAATTTACATTTTTTTTTAAGATGACATGTTTTCATGGTTTGGAAAAAGTAAGTTTTCATAAGGAAAATAAAGTTTTCACGCTTTTATATTTTTGGAAGAAAATTTAAATGAAAAAGGCCAAACTGTGTTTTAAAAGTATGGAGTTGGTAAGGATTAGTACCTAAGAAAGACGGGAAATTTTTTTGAGGCTATGAAGAAAATAGCAAGAATTATCTTGGAATAATAGTTATTTCCCGTAGAACGCGTAAGCATTGAAAAGCCTAGGCTATTGCTTGAAATAATTTTTGGTACACAGCTAAGACAAGTGGTGACTACTAGATAGTAAAAGGGCAAGTAAGTATTTAGATGATGTTGCCAATTTTCATGTTAGGGGTACAACCCGTTATTGCATTTCTATTGGGATCGTTCTATTATTTTGTTCTTGTTGGGTAGTTAGGGTAACACCTAATCCTGCCATTGATCCCATGGTTCAAACTTGTTGTCTGAGGGGGGCATAGTCCCAAGATTTTTGGCCCTTAGCAGTAGCTGTGTAGATTGTTTGTTTTCTTGTTTTAGTTGAAGGACTAAAAGGCTTATTTAAAAACTAAACTTAGATCAGATGATTAAATAAGCTAAGAGAAATGGTACAACTAAAAAGGAAACAACAAATTCAGTAAAGTGACAAACTTGACAAATTATGAGAAAAAATGAATAAGAGTAAAAATTTCCAAGATAAGATGAAAATGAAAATCTGTAACAAGAAAATTTTCCTACGTGGGCTGTGCATAGATAGGAAAATAGGGGAGTCTTTATAAATAGTTAAATCAAATCAAAGTATGGGAAAAAAAACCGAAGATGCGAAATTTTCCGTTTTCTACCTTTTTGTAACATAAGAAATCGAATTTAGAAAATTAGATTTTTCTGAAATTCGAAAAAAATAAAGTTGGTTGGTAGAATTTTGGATGCAACAATTAGATGAACTGCGCTCTTGCTCTGCAAGATTGTGGGAAATTTGGATGAAAATATATTCTGATTTTCAAAATATTGCATTCATGTGGAACTGCCAGTATATTTAGGATGTGAGCATCACATTTTAAAAGGATTTTTTTAAAAATTTGCATACACATAGGAGGTACTGCTTAGGCATACATGCATTATTATTTGTATTTCACTTTGCATAAGTGCACAATGTTTTCAAAAATTGGATGTACACATGATGGATGTATATTATGCGAGGGGTTAATTGATTTTTATCCTTATCAAATTTCAGGGACGAAATTTCCTAAGGGTAGGACAATGTAACACCCCACATTTTATAACAATTTAATAATTAAATAACGCATATGTATACAGATATGCATTGACATAAATATATATATGAGGAAGAAAATATTAATGCAAATAAAAATATAATGCATTCATTAAAAGAAAGAAAGGATTGGTTGCATGCAGTGTAAATATGTTGCATGCACTGATTTACAAATATTATACATTAATAATAAAAGAGAAATAAAAGAAAAAGATTCATGCAATGGTTTAAATGGAATATTGTAACAAATATGAAAAGAGGAATGAGAAGAGAACAATAACTACCATTGTTCTAAGCTTTGTTAACAATAGCCTTAGTAGTTCAGTTGGTTAGAACATGTGACTTGCATACAAGAGGTACAGAGTTCGTTCCCCCCTGCCGACATATTTTTGTTTTAAGGGAACGACTAAAATAACACATGTTCACGAGGGAAAATATGTATAAACGCACATATAAGGGAAAATATACATATAAGGAAGTAAAGAAAATATATGTATAATATATATATGAAAATATATATGTATATATGTGCAAATATATATATATATACACACACACACACACACACAAGAGATAGAATTCAAGATAAGGCTACAATCAATGAAATATGGCAAGAATCAAGTAACGGTGCAACACCGTTTGAATTTTGAAAACAAAACAAAAGTTGTGCGTATATATATATATATATATATATATATATATATATATAATGACCCGCATTCTACGCATCGGAGGATCGTAGAATACTTATTTCATTCTCATATGAAGTCGTATGGTCGTGTAACTTTGGGGGACGACTATTGGGGTCATTTCTCATGTTCATGATTTTTGCCAAATTTTAAGTGACCGTTTTGCCCCTGGTGAATCTTGTTTCGCCTATAACTTTCGATTGGACCTAAAACCACTTCCATTGGATTTATACGATGGTTTTCTTTTCCGTAGAGTGGTCATA
This sequence comes from Allium sativum, assembly GCA_030737875.1. NCBI lineage: Eukaryota > Viridiplantae > Streptophyta > Magnoliopsida > Asparagales > Amaryllidaceae > Allium > Allium sativum. Next base: position 403,604,882 of record CM060913.1, read on the forward strand.
TTAATCAAATGGACTTACCGTTTGGGAGATATGGCTGAAATAAGGTTTGGAAGATGAAAAAACAGCATAATTGGGCTTAACCGTGTGATTAGCAGCTGGGCCCATAAACCATTTTGGGATTAGGGTTATGCGAGGGTTAAAAGGGTTTAAGAAAACATTTCATTTCATTTTTCTAGCTGCCAGTAACCTTCCTTGAACCCTAGCAATGGCCTCCATCTTCCAAATCTCATTCGAATCCCTTCCTAATCGCTTTTTAACCACTAATTGATCAAATTGATCACTTCAAATTACTATCAAATCAAAGATAGAGCTGCTACTATACATTGGAATTCGTGCCATAATAGTAATGTTTCAGATCTAAGATTTTATTTGTGGCTAAGGTGAGTGACTTGCACTTTTATTCACTAATTACGGCTAATTATGGGTGATTAGTGATAATTAGTGAAATTAGGCATAATAAAAATCTGGAAAAATATGTAGAAATTCTAAAATAATATTTTATGTCACTGGTAAAAACTTGGGTTAATTTGGATTGAGTTTGCTAATCTTATAGTTAAAACATGCTTATGGGGATTTAGGGGAAAATCATGCTTTTTGGGTATGTTTGATCTATTTTATGTGATTGATATTTTGGTATTTTTGGTTAATTATACTTGTTACTACTGTTGTTTGGCATGTTTTGTGACTTCATAGTAAGGTTAGAATGGTTGAAAAACGCCAACGTTTAGCGAAATTAGCTTGTTGGAAAAATTGCAGAAACCGGTTCCTGAAGGGGGTATGCCTCACGAACCGCCTAGGAGAACTTCGATTCCTGAAGGGGGTATGCCTCACGAACCGCCCAGGAGAACTTCGATTTCTGAAGGGAGTATGTCTCACGAACCGCTCCAAGATGTTGGTCACGAACCGCTCCAAGATGATGGTCACGAACCACTCCAAGATGATGCTCACGAACTGCTCCAAGATGATGGTCACAAACCGCTCCAATATGAGGACTCACGAACCAGGGGAGGGTGTCACGACCTGCGGATGGGATCACGAACCGGAGGGGGTGTCACGAGCCGGGGGTAGGGGTCATGAACCGGGGGGTGGTCATGAGCCGAGGGGTGGTCACGAACCGGGGGGTGGTCACAAACCGGGGGGTGGTCACGAACCGGGGGGGGGGGGGGGAGGGGGTCATGAGCCACGAATCGACCCTAATAAGGACCCCGACCACGACCTGAACTGTAACACCCCACGCCCGCTAGGGTCACTCATAAAGGGAATGCCATAGCATCGGTGGAGTATTTTAGTGAATATAGAACAGAAAAATTACAACAAGACAGATATAAATAGTACTTGAAATTTTAAAACATCATCTCATAACAGCGGAAATAAACATGTCTGGTTACATCATAAAACCATGATAAAAGTCAAGTACAATATCCATCAAAATAAAGAAGTACATAATCCCACTCTCTCATACAATAGCCATAACAAAAGAAAAGATAACTGGATATCTGGAGCTTTACATCTATCCAAGCTCCTAAAGACTGGAACAGCAATCCGATCAAGCTCTACTACCGCTAGGATCCACCGTAGGACCTGAGGGTTGGGAAAAAGATAAAAACAACGGGGTCAGACATAAGTCTGAGTGAGTCCTATAACTTTAACAATACAATCATTAAAGTAACCAGAGAAGACATAAACTTGACCTACGGTAATATCTGGGGATGAATGGCTACACTAAGCAGCTTGGTAGACTTAGGATAAACTAAGATAACCGTCAGGACGCATCTACCCACCCAAGGATAATTACTAACTGCACCACACCAGTCCTTCCTACTTAAAGGTTGATCCCTTCCAAAGACTTAGAAAATTTCCCCAGTAGTTTCATGTACCCCTAGCCCACTACATAGGTGTCGTCTGCCCCTATCTCCACTAGGTGTACCCGGTAATACTTACCCAGTAGTTTCTTGTACCCCTACATAGGTGCCGTCTGCCCCTATCTTCATTAGGTGTACCCACTACTCCCCAAGCGATCGGCTCCCTACCGTAGATACCGGTGCTGGTCCCACAGTGGGGTGTATCACTCCCCTAAAGTGGCTACCCAATACTAACGGTGCACGGCTTTATATCTACACGATGCAACAACGGCTTATCTACCAGCCCGGGCCCACACACGCATATGAAACCCGTTGGACTTGCGTTGCCACCGCTAACCCGTTTTGGCCTCTTATAATCAAGCCCAATATGCGTGTCCCGTCACTCGACTTGGGTCGAGTCCACAAAGATACGTTTGGGGTATTGGTTGAAATGGGCCCCCACAAGCTACCCACTTAAGCTTGTCAAATATCTAGTGTATCCCACTTAACCCTTTAATCATGTTTAATTACATGTTTCCACTTGGTTAAGTATTCTAATCGTATTTTCTATTGCCACCCAAGGCAACCCACTAGATTCCACATGCCACCCAAGGCAACCACCAAATTTCCTCATGCCACCCAAGGCACCCACTTAACCCCTCATGTCCCACTACATGCTATTATGGTTAAGTGTTTCTTAATTAATTAAGACCGTGATCTCCCGTAAAGACCTCTCACATTAGACTGGCTGTTATGACCGCCTGGTTAAGCCGGTAGAATCCGGGCAGTCTTACGTCATAACAGAGTCTAACCTCGTGTCTTTACCTTAATCACGTATTTAATTTATGGCTAAGACCTCTCACATTGGGCTGACATTTGTAGCAACTGGTTAAGCCAGTCGGGTCCGGGCAGTTTTACACTACAAATGAGTCCAACCTCGTGTCTTAGTCGATTAATTACACCTAATTAATCACCCCCATATTAATTATCCCTAATTAATATCAAGTTTCCATAACATGGGTAGACCTAACTCAATAGGTAAATTCCCATGGGGTAGACCTAACTCAATAGGTAAATTCCCACTTATGGTAATTTATTTTTATGGTATGCTTAATCATACCCAAACATTCATTTATTAATATATTTACCAACCCCATCGTTCCCCACGTAAATCGTTCTCGTTACATGGCATAATAAGGGGAAGATCATCACACATATCATGGGTTTAGCATACAACTTTGTCATGGGTTAAGAGGATGTCAACTTGCATATATGAGCATATATTAACCCAACTACATACAACCCAAACTTGCATATTATCATACACATGATTTGCATAACATGTTGCATATGAGCTTGCATATTATCATACACATATCTTGCATAACATGTTAAACTTTCATATAGGCATTCTAAATCTTGCATAACATGTTAAACATGCATTTAAGCATACACATAACTTGCATAAGCATTCACATACTTGCATAACTTGCATATCATGTCATTTAAGCATATACATATCTTGCATAAGTATTCATATACTCGCATAAGCATGCATAACTTGCATATCACATAAATCTTGCATTTAAACATATACATGACTTGCATAAGCATCCATACACTTGCATAAGCATGCATAACTTGCATATCACTTTCAACTTGCATTTAAACATACACTTAACTTGCATATCACTTTCAACTTGCATTTAAACATATACTTAACTTGCATATCTCACTTTGCTAAACATGCATAATTCCACTTATTAAATATGCATAAATCCACTTATTAAACATGCATATATCAACTTGTTAAACATGCATAAATCAACTTATTAAGCATGCATAAACCAACTTATCAAATATGCATAAACATAGAACAACATAGAGTAACATATCATTATACATGATTCATACTCACTAATCCGCATTTAAGACCATAAGTCTCATTACACCCAATCTATTTACTTTAACAATTGATGTTAAAGTGATAGAAACTCACCAAACTCAAGATTAGCAACCTTATGAAGTAGAATTAGTTGCTAACTATGAAGATAATAATGATTAAGGATTGATTAGAGAGGAATTAGCTTGCAACTTTCTTCTTAGATTAGTGGAGGCTTCTCTTAGAATTTAATTTGGCGGCATGAGGCCATTATTTCTATTTTTGGTGAGGATTAAGGTAGGTTTAGGGTGTATTTATAGATTAAGAAAGTGTTTTAGGCCCTTGGATTAAACCTAGATTAATTTAGGTCCATTAGATTTACGAAACCTCAAGAACCAGACCCAGCCCAAGCCAGAAAACCAGATCTGGTGCACCCAAGCACCCTGGTTCGACACGCCAGGTCGACAGGCAGGTCGACAGGCATGTCGACACCCCTGTCGACAGGCCTGTCGACAACCCTGTCGACATGCTTAGGCGGGAATCCTCCCGCCTGGCCCCGCTGGTTCTAAATTTAAATTTAAATTTAAATTCCTAATTCTGTTTTTAGCTCTAATTTTTCTGCAAACTTCTTTGGGCCATAACCGGGCCATACGGACTCCGATTTTCGAAAACTCGGACTCTATTTCGCGTATTTTTTCGAGACGAACGCAATAACGCAGCCCGTTACCCCCAATTCCCACATCTGAGATTATTTATCCTGTAATTAGTGAATTTTAGTATTAACCTAAAATTCAGAGTGTTACATTCTCCCCTCCTTAAAGGATTTCGTCCCCGAAATCTCTAAGCTAAGGAGAATGCATATCCTACCATCCAAACAACCATCTACTCAAACCATCAACCACTGGCATCCATTATCCTTAAAACAATTTCTAATGATGTATGAGCATATGCAAAAAGTGTGTGTATATGTTCCCTATCTAATGTATGAACATATGCAAACCATGATAGTGCCATGCATCCATTATGTATGCGAGAAAACCCTATCGACACATACAATATCTACATGAGTGCACAATCATTCACCAAAATGCATCATCCATGTGATAACACAACCATTATACATCCATAATTATGTCTTCCTACACACAATTTTATGCAATATGCAACATGAAGTGACTGAGCCGATCTAGTGCCTAGAGTGTGTGTATATGCATCCACGAGCAACCACTAGCAAACACTTGCATCCACTTGCATCCATCAACCATAACATGTCTCAAACACATGTTTCAACCATAGGTTTATCCTATCTAAAGGTCAAAGGTACTAACGAGAGGACATACCAAAGATAAGATAAGTACTAGACAAGCGATAAAGGAGAAAGTAAAGACATACCCTCAAAAAGAAATGGGTACAATGAACGCATCTTCGCTTCCGTCTCCCAAGTCGCGTTGCTCTCATCTTCTCCCCATTGCACTTTGACTAGCTGAACCTCTCTGTTTCTCAACTTCCTAGTCTCTGACCCAAGGATGCGAGTAGGAGCTCGTCGAATAGTCGCATCACGCTCTACCTCCATATCCCTAAGCAAGCTCGTCTCTACCACCTCTGCGGTCTCATGTAAGCATTTCCTCAAATGGGACACATGGAACACATCATGGACACCACTAAGTCTGTCAGGCAACTCCACTCTATATGCCATCCGTCCAATCCTTTCCTTAATAGGAAACGGCCCAACAAACCTTGGTGCTAACTTCCCAACGGATCCGAAGCGAACAACATTTCTCAATGGAGATACCTTAACAAAAACCATGTCCCCAACCTCAAACTCAAGATCCGTCCTTCTCTTGTCCGCATAAGATTTTTGCCTATCCTGCGCTGCTTTCATCCTTCTTCGAATCAAGTCAATCTTCTCTGAAGTCTCCCTAACCATATCAGGCCCAAGCAAGATCTTATCCGTAGACTCCCACCAACATGTAGGTGATCGACAAGGCCTTCCATAGAGAGCTTCGAAAGGAGCCATACCAATACTGGACTGAAAGCTGTTATTATATGCGAACTCCACCAATGGAAGATGCTCTTCCCATGTACCTCCAAAATCTAAGATACAAAGCCTCAAAAGGTCTTCTAGAACACGATTCACCCTCTCAGTTTGGCCGTCTGTCTGAGGATGATATGCAGTGCTCAGACACAATTGAGTCCCCACTGCTTCTTGCAAACTTCTCCAGAACTCACTAGTGAAGATAGGATCTCGATCACTAACTATGCTAGAGGGTACCCCATGCAATCGAACTATCTCTCGAAGATATACCGAAGCTAGCCATGGAGCGGTCCTCTTGCTCTTCACAGGTATGAAATGGGCGCTCTTAGTAAGTCTATCTACCACCACCCAAATTCCTGTATTACCCTTCCTCGACCTGGGTAACCCGTCAATAAAATCCATCGAGACGCTATCCCACTTCCATTGCGGAACCTCCAATGGGTGAAGCAACCCACCTGGTTTTCTTTTCTCCGCCTTCACTTGCTGGCACACCAAACATCGAGCGACATATTCGGCCACGTCTTTCTTCATACCGGCCCAGAAGAAAACCCTCTTCATGTCTTGGTACATCTTATCCCCACCGGGATGAATGGTCATCCTAGAACGGTGTGCGTCATCAAGAACAGCTTTCCTCAAACCCTCGTCTTGCGGTACACAAAGTCTACCGTCTCTACGCAAGTACCCCTTATCGTCTAGGGTGTACCTACTCAAATGGCTGGACGACTCCCCCCTTATGAGCTTTTCTACTAACTCAACCAACTGTGGGTCGCCCCTCTGTGCTTCTCCAATCCGCCCCAAAAGAGTAGGTCTAATTTCCAAAGAAGCTAGCAAACCGGGTACATAGTCAACGGAAGGCCTAAAATCAAACATCGAGATAAACTCCAAGTCTCGTCGTTCCACGAACAATGGACTCAAGGACAACCTTTTCCTACTCAAGGCGTCCGCCACCACGTTACCCTTGCCAGGGGTATATGCTATCTCGAAATCATAAGATGCTAAGAACTCCATCCACCTTTGCTGTCTTAAGTTTAAATCTTTCTGAGAGAACAAGTACTTCAAAGATTTATGGTCAGTGAACAACTCGAATCTCTCACTAAGAAGATAATGGCGCCAAATCTTAAGCGCAAAAACAATGGCGGCCAGCTCTAGATCATGGGTAGGGTAATTTTTCTCATGTGCCCTCAACTGCCTTCCACCATAGGCTATTACCCTCCCCTCTTGCATTAAGACTGCGCCAAGTCCTGTCCCACAGGCATCGGTATAGACAACAAACGGCTTGCTCCCATCTGGCAACACTAGAACTGGAGCCGTGGTTAAAGCTCTCTTTAACCGTCGGAACGCATCATCACAATCTACGTCCCATGTGAAAACAAGATTCTTCTTTGTTAAGCGGGTTAATGGGGCTGATATCTTCGCGAAGTCTTTAATAAACTTCCTATAATAACCCGCCAACCCCAAGAAACTTCTTACTTCGGTAGCATTCTTCGGAACCTTCCAATCCTGAATTGATACTACCTTCGCGGGATCCACAGCTATCCCTTCCTTGGAGACCACGTGCCCCAAGAATCGTACTTCCCTCCTCCAGAAGTGACATTTAGAGAATTTAGCCTTAAGGCTATGTGCTCGAAGAGTCTTCAATACTTCCCCAAGATGTAGGGCATGCTCTTCTTCACTCTTAGAAAATACTAAGATATCATCCACAAAGACCACCACAAATTTATTAAGGAACTCCCTGAACACCCTACTCATCAAATCAACAAAGTAAGCAGGGGCGTTCGTCAACCCAAATGGCATCACCAGCCACTCATAGAAACCATCCGGAGTCCTAAAGGCAGTCTTGTCTATGCTATCCTCAGCCACCCTCAACTGATGAAACCCCGTGGCTAAGTCCAACTGAGAAAATACTGAAGCGCCAACCAACTGATCGAAAAGATCATCAATCCTCGGCAATGGGTGTCTATTCTTCTTTGTGAGCTTGTTGAGTTCTCTATAGTCTACACAAAGTCTGAGGGACCCATCCGCCTTCGTAGCGAATACTACTGGAGCACCCCACTCCGATATGCTCCGTCTTATGAACCCCTTCTCAAGCAACTCCCCTACTTGCTTATGGAGTTCCCTCCTCTCACGAGGAGCCATGTGGCGCACTGGTAAAGATACCGGTTTAGCACTATCCACCAAATATATTCGGAAGTCAATCTCCCGCTTCGGAGGTAAGCCCTTCACCTCCTCAAACACATCCGGATATTCCCGGACCACTCTCATAGATTGCAAACTCTCGACCGAAGCGTCAAGCGATTCAAGATAACTTAGCATAACAAAGTCCATGGGATTACAAGAAATCTCGAGAGTGTTACCCAAGCGGGTCGTGAGCCTAACTACTCTCCTTTCGCAATCAAGAACGGCACCATTACTGGATAACCAGTCCATGCCCAAAATCAACCCATAGCCCGTGAAGCCCAACACAAAAGCATCACATCTAAACTCAATGCTAAGTATAGAAATCTTCAAACCCAAACATATCATGGACAAATAAGTGGAGCCCCAAATTGGGTTTGAAACAACCAAGGGATCATCTACCAGACTGGTGTCTAGGTGCAGTGACTCAACTAATGATGATGAAATAAACGAATGCGATGCGCCTGAATCAAACAATGTACGGACAGGATGGTCAAATAGAAAAACCAGACTTTCAACGGAAATAGTTCTACCTCTCTCCTGAATCGGTGGAACCGCGAGAGCCTGTACTTGCCCCCTAGCCTGACTCGGTGCCATAAGAGCTTGCACCTGTCCTCCTGAGGTAGATCCCGTCCTTTGCCCTTTCTTAGGGCAATCCTTCACTAAGTGCCCTGCTTCGCCACAGTGGAAGCAACCGGTCTTCTACTTCTTGCGACAATCCTTGCTTAGGTGGCCAGGTGTCCCACAATTGAAACACTTCTTCTTTTTGCCCTTGCCACCGTTGCCTTTCCCACCTTTGCTTTGTTGTTGTTGAGGTCTCTTTTGATCTCCCTTCTTCTCGGGTGCCTTATTAGCATTAGGACCCTTCTCTTCCTCATACATGAGTGCCATGTCAACTAGCTTCTCAAAGGTGGCCCCCATAGGGATGTGAGTCATAGCCAACCCATGCATCGGTTCATTCAAGCCTTTCACGAACCTCAAAGCCTTCTTCTCCGGTGTATTCACCATATCTAGGCCAAACCTTGCCAATTGATTAAACTTATTGACATATTCCTTCACCGAAAGATTCCCTTGCTTCAGAGTCAAGAATCTTTCCATATACAAGTTTTCCTCAGCCCTTGAGAGAAACTTTGCCACAAATCTTTGCCTAAAATCCGCCCAAGAGTCAACGGGGCGTTCTCCATTAGTGACCTCCCACCAGAATGAGGCCTCTCCCTTCATTAACCAAGCAGCCAACTTGACTTTCTTCCCTTCTTCCATCTCAAAGATATCTATCAACTCTTCCACCTCTTTAAGCCAATCTCTAGCCTCCACAAAGGTTTCAGATCCTTGAAAAGGTTTCCCTCCCATAGCTTTAAATTCCTTGCAAGTCTTAGCAAAAGTATCCGTGCGAGGAGGAGGGGGAGGAGGAAGATCGGGTGCTACGGTTGGTGGAGGAATACTTGCTGGACCCGCAGTGGTGGCCCTAGCCTCCATCAATCTCCTATACCATACTAGTACCGTCACACCCTCTGGAAGATTAAGATTCTCGGCCATGCTGAAACGAAAAAGGAAAGATTCAAAACGGAGAATTCGAAGGATATAGATATGGCTATTGGGGATTATGCTTTTCTTTCAGAAACTTTTCTCTTAAAAGACATGTTTTTGAAAATATCTTTTCCAAAAATGTTTTAGAAAAATAGTTTTCTAAAAATTTTATCTGTTCCGGTAACCTTTGCTCTGATACCACGTGTAACACCCCACGCCCGCTAGGGTCACTCATAAAGGGAATGCCATAGCATCGGTGGAGTATTTTAGTGAATATAGAACAGAAAAATTACAACAAGACAGATATAAATAGTACTTGAAATTTTAAAACATCATCTCATAACAGCGGAAATAAACATGTCTGGTTACATCATAAAACCATGATAAAAGTCAAGTACAATATCCATCAAAATAAAGAAGTACATAATCCCACTCTCTCATACAATAGCCATAACAAAAGAAAAGATAACTGGATATCTGGAGCTTTACATCTATCCAAGCTCCTAAAGACTGGAACATCAATCCGATCAAGCTCTACTACCGCTAGGATCCACCGTAGGACCTGAGGGTTGGGAAAAAGATAAAAACAACGGGGTCAGGCATAAGTCTGAGTGAGTCCTATAACTTTAACAATACAATCATTAAAGTAACCAGAGAAGACATAAACTTGACCTACGGTAATATCTGGGGATGAATGGCTACACTAAGCAGCTTGGTAGACTTAGGATAAACTAAGATAACCGTCAGGACGCATCTACCCACCCAAGGATAATTACTAACTGCACCACACCAGTCCTTCCTACTTAAAGGTTGATCCCTTCCAAAGACTTAGAAAATTTCCCCAGTAGTTTCATGTACCCCTAGCCCACTACATAGGTGCCGTCTGCCCCTATCTCCACTAGGTGTACCCGGTAATACTTACCCAGTAGTTTCTTGTACCCCTACATAGGTGCCGTCTGCCCCTATCTTCATTAGGTGTACCCACTACTCCCCAAGCGATCGGCTCCCTACCGTAGATACCCGTGCTGGTCCCACAGTGGGGTGTATAACTCCCTTAAAGTGGCTACCCAATACTAACGGTGCACGGCTTTATATCTACACGATGCAACAACGGCTTATCTACCAGCCCGGGCCCACACACGCATATGAAACCCGTTGGACTTGCGTTGCCACCGCTAACCCGTTTTGGCCTCTTATAATCAAGCCCAATATGCGTGTCCCGTCACTCGACTTGGGTCGAGCCCACAAAGATACGTTTGGGGTATTGGTTGAAATGGGCCCCCACAAGCTACCCACTTAAGCTTGTCAAATATCTAGTGTATCCCACTTAACCCTTTAATCATGTTTAATTACATGTTTCCACTTGGTTAAGTATTCTAATCGTATTTTCTATTGCCACCCAAGGCAACCCACTAGATTCCACATGCCACCCAAGGCAACCACCAAATTTCCTCATGCCACCCAAGGCACCCACTTAACCCCTCATGTCCCACTACATGCTATTATGGTTAAGTGTTTCTTAATTAATTAAGACCGTGATCTCCCGTAAAGACCTCTCACATTAGACTGGCTGTTATGACCGCCTGGTTAAGCCGGTAGAATCCGGGCAGTCTTACGTCATAACAGAGTCTAACCTCGTGTCTTTACCTTAATCACGTATTTAATTTATGGCTAAGACCTCTCACATTGGGCTGACATTTGTAGCAACTGGTTAAGCCGGTCGGGTCCGGGCAGTTTTACACTACAAATGAGTCCAACCTCGTGTCTTAGTCGATTAATTACACCTAATTAATCACCCCCATATTAATTATCCCTAATTAATATCAAGTTTCCATAACATGGGTAGACCTAACTCAATAGGTAAATTCCCATGGGGTAGACCTAACTCAATAGGTAAATTCCCACTTATGGTAATTTATTTTTATGGTATGCTTAATCATACCCAAACATTCATTTATTAATATATTTACCAACCCCATCGTTCCCCACGTAAATCGTTCTCGTTACATGGCATAATAAGGGGAAGATCATCACACATATCATGGGTTTAGCATACAACTTTGTCATGGGTTAAGAGGATGTCAACTTGCATATATGAGCATATATTAACCCAACTAAATACAACCCAAACTTGCATATTATCATACACATGATTTGCATAACATGTTGCATATGAGCTTGCATATTATCATACACATATCTTGCATAACATGTTAAACTTTCATATAGGCATTCTAAATCTTGCATAACATGTTAAACATGCATTTAAGCATACACATAACTTGCATAAGCATTCACATACTTGCATAACTTGCATATCATGTCATTTAAGCATATACATATCTTGCATAAGTATTCATATACTCGCATAAGCATGCATAACTTGCATATCACATAAATCTTGCATTTAAACATATACATGACTTGCATAAGCATCCATACACTTGCATAAGCATGCATAACTTGCATATCACTTTCAACTTGCATTTAAACATACACTTAACTTGCATATCACTTTCAACTTGCATTTAAACATATACTTAACTTGCATATCTCACTTTGCTAAACATGCATAATTCCACTTATTAAATATGCATAAATCCACTTATTAAACATGCATATATCAACTTGTTAAACATGCATAAATCAACTTATTAAGCATGCATAAACCAACTTATCAAATATGCATAAACATAGAACAACATAGAGTAACATATCATTATACATGATTCATACTCACTAATCGGCATTTAAGACCATAAGTCTCATTACACCCAATCTACTTACTTTAACAATTGATGTTAAAGTGATAGAAACTCACTAAACTCAAGATTAGCAACCTTATGAAGTAGAATTAGTTGCTAACTATGAAGATAATAATGATTAAGGATTGATTAGAGAGGAATTAGCTTGCAACTTTCTTCTTAGATTAGTGGAGGCTTCTCTTAGAATTTAATTTGGCGGCATGAGGCCATTATTTCTATTTTTGGTGAGGATTAAGGTAGGTTTAGGGTGTATTTATAGATTAAGAAAGTGTTTTAGGCCCTTGGATTAACCCTAGATTAATTTAGGTCCATTAGATTTAGGAAACCTCTAGAACCAGACCCAGCCCAAGCCAGAAAACCAGATCTGGTGCACCCAAGCACCCTGGTTCGACACGCCAGGTCGACAGGCAGGTCGACAGGCATGTCGACACCCCTGTCGACAGCCCTGTCGACATGCTTAGGCGGGAATCCTCCCGCCTGGCCCCGCTGGTTCTAAATTTAAATTTAAATTTAAATTCCTAATTCTGTTTTTAGCTCTAATTTTTCTGCAAACTTCTTTGGGCCATAACCGGGCCATACAGACTCCGATTTTCGAAAACTCGGACTCTATTTCGCGTATTTTTTCGAGACGAACGCAATAACGCAGCCCGTTACCCCCAATTCCCACATCTGAGATTATTTATCCTGTAATTAGTGAATTTTAGTATTAACCTAAAATTCGGAGTGTTACATGAACTAAGATGATGACTACAAACCGAACTAGATTCAAACTTCTGCCACACGACGACAATTGTGAACTCTTCTGAAGATTAACTACAATTCAACAAAAACCCGAGATGCAAAGGAAGTCCAAATGAGAAGTTATTACTTAGGATCCAGATGGGAACCAACGAGTTAACTTCTAGAGTTGGGCATTGCTGCGGGACATATGCAAAGGGGTTATCGATATATATAACATTGGTTTGCTGTTGAAGAGAGGGGGCATGTAGACGAACCAAAGTCAGGGAAGTGTGGACTGGTTGGCCCTTAACCTAGAGCCAGGGATGTGTGGACTGGGTAGGGTTATTGACAATAGACCAGGGAAGAATGGTCATAGCAATAGTCACGGAGTTGCCGTCATGTCCCCAATGGATTAGGTGATCAAAGTGGCGGATATCGTATGCTTTACGCACTAATTGAGTGATGTGAGGATGATTGCAATGTTTGATGTTTGCTATCACCACGACATGCACACTTGTAACACCCCACGTCCATTAATGTCACTCACAAAGGTAATGAATTAACTTCCATGGAGGTTTTAAGTGAATATAGAACAGAAAAATTACAACAAGACAGATAATAAGTAGTATTTGGAAATCTAAAATTTCATTTTATTGTAGAAGAAATTAAACATGTTTGTTACATCAGAAAACCATAAATCAGAGTCAAGTACAATATCCATCTTGATAAAACAAAATACATAATCTGTAATGACCCGTATTCTACACATCATAGGATTGTAGAATATTTATTTCTTTCCCATGTGAAGTCGTATGGTCATGTAACTTTGGGAAACATCTATTAAAGTCATTTCCCATGTTCATGATTTTTGTCGATTTTTAAATGACCATTTTGCCCCTAGTTGGTACTGTTTTGGCCATAACTTTTGATTGGAAAGGAATTTTGACCTGAAACCACTTCCATTTGATTCGTTTGATGGTTTCTCTTTCCGTAGAGTGGTCACATTAGCTAAACGGACTTACCGTTTGGGAGATATGGCTGAAACAAGGTTTGGAGTGTGAAAAACTGCTTAACCGGGCCAAATCGGGTGATTAGTGAGTAGGCCCATAACCCATTTCGGGATTAGGGTTATGGGAGGGCTGAAATGAGATAGAGAATCATTCCATTTCAGTTTTCTAGCCTCCACTATCACCAAGGATCCCTAAAAATGGCCTCCAACCTCTAAATCACCTCCAAATCACCTTTAGGTTAAGGATTTGGCTTAGCAACCCCTAATCAAGAAGGATCTTCACCTAATCAACCTTGGAGCTGCTGTTAGCATTGAGATTCGCATCAAATCAGAGCATTATTTCAGATCTTAGTTTGTTTTGTGGCTAAGGTGAGTGATTTGCTTAGTTTTGCACTAATTATGGCTAATTAGGGTGATTAGTGATAATTAGCGAATTTAAACATGATAAAATTCTGGAAAAAAAACATTTATAAAATTCGGAATGATGTTTTAGGCCTCTGATATGAATTTGGTTTAATTTGGTTAATATTTGCTAATCCTATCATTAGTTTCACCTAAATATGCTTAGGGGAAAACATGGGGCTTTGGGTATGTTTGATCCATTTTATATGCTATGATTTATGTTTTGATGTTTGGGATTGACACTACATGTTGCTATGACTGCATGGTATGCTTTTTGGTTGTTTAGAAGCGTTAGATTGGTCAAAAACGCCGTCGAATGGCGTAAAAACAGTCGCAGGAGACATGCAGGAAATCCGGATCGGATCGGTGGGGGAAAGCGCGACCCGAACCGTTCTAGCATGGGCGTCACGATCCGTCTAAAGGAGTTGGTCACGACTTAAGTTGGGTGGCACGATCCGGTAGTGGAAGCGCGATCCGAACCAACAAGTACTTCCGATCCGAACCAGAAGGGGGTGGGACGTTCACGAGTCGATGGGTACTAGGCGAGACGATCCGAACCGATCAGAAGACACGACCCGACCCAAACGAAGCAACCCGATCCGATCCGAAGTGGTGATACCGATCCGAATGAGGGAAAAAGAGCCACGAGCTGGAGAACCACGATCCGATGGAAGAAGCGCGATCCGATCCGAACGCAGAGGGCGATCCGATCCGACAAAGAATGTGAAGGCTGACCCGATCCGATTCGATTATGATGACCAATAACCCGAGATGCAAAGGTAGTCCAAATGGAAGTTAGAGCTTAGGATCCCGGAACCGGTTGGGAACCAATAAGTTCACTTCATGGTTGGACTTTGCTGCGGGACGTGTGCTAAGGAGTTGTCGACGTTCATAACTTCGATTCACCACAAAAAGGAATGATGGGCTACTTATCAGTGAAGTAAGGTCATTACGACCTGAGGGGCAAAGTGATGGTAGCAAGACTACGTTATCAGTGCAGTAGGGTCATTATGACCTGAGGGGCAAGGTGATGCGTAGTTAGACTATGAGCCAGCGCAGATGGGGGTGAATAACTCCATGGGGCAAGTGGACATATTAAGGATTGGTAAGGCTATGAGCCAGCGCAGATGGGGTGAATAACTCCATGGGGCAAGTGGACATAGCGAGGAATTTGTGGCTACGTTATCAGTGCAATGAAGCCATTTATGACTTCATGGGGCAAAGTGATCGTAGCAAGGTATGTGGGTGATCGAAGTGGTGGATATCGTATGCTTTACGCACTGAGTGAGAGATGTGAGGATGGATGCTATGTTTGATTGTTTGCCATCATTATGACATGCACACCTCCCCCACCTCCGTATCTTTATATTGATTGATATGATACCTTAGAGTGTTGTACAGTACGTAGTGTTAACTCTTTGGTTGCAGGTCCAGGTTCAGGTATGTTTTAGTCTACCTGTTATTGTTCACTTTAGATGCTTATCGCTCATACCAGGCTTTATGTCTGACCCAGAGTTTTATGTCTCCTCTTATTACTCTGGGTGCTCACACGAGCAGACTAGAGACAGGTTAGCTGGTGATGTGCGAGTAGCTGATTCGGAGGCGGGCAGGAGGCTTCCACGTATTATATATATATACACATTCTCCCTGTGTCGTTGGTGGTCGCTACTTGGGCATTAGTAGTGTACCTCATTTATCTTACTTTGCTTTGAGATAGTTGAAAAGTTGTAATAAGCTGTATTTTGGATTTCCGCTGCTATGATGTTTAGTTCTGATTTTCAGCTTATGCACTGTCTCTCCTGTTTTATGTCAAGTATGTTATTATTATATTTTGTTCTATGCGCTGTGAGACATTCTACAGGTTCTATGTTCAATTCCTTCTTCCTTTTTTCCTTCAGGCGACCCGTTCCGTGCTAACTAGACATGTGTACAGCGCACCTTTGGAGTAAATGTCGGTTGGTGCGGGGCGGGCCGTCACACTTGGTATCAGAGCTCTGGGTTGCGTAGTTAACCTAGGGAAAGACACTAGGGAGAGTTAGTACGTATATGAGAGCGCGTATTTGTGATTACTTTGGTTTTCAAAAGCTATGTATGTATATACTATTAGTAGTATAAGAATGAAGTTGCACTGCACTAGCACCACTGTGGGGTCGTTAATCGTTTCCTTTTTACAGATTAACGATGAGCCGAGAGACGAGGGGTGCCGGTAGAGGGACCAACCAAGGGAATGCCGCTGACATGAGGGCTATGTTTACTAATTTCATGAGAGACATGCTTAGAGAAGTGCAAGGGGCAATTCCCAATCCCGGAGTTGGTGTTGGCCCAGTAGTGCAGGCGCCTAGGATCGATTTCGCCAAGTTGTGCAAGGATTACACTAATCTTGGTGGGAAGCCGTTCCATGGAACGGAGTCGGCCACGGATGTTCAAGACTAGATGGATAGCTGTGACCGTATCTTCGATGACTTGGGTCTCGAGGATGCGATGAAGAGAAGGCTAGCGTCTCGTCAGCTGCAAGGGCGAGCGATGAATTGGTGGAATGCTATCAGAACAGCTACTCCAGAGGACCAAGTTACTTGCGTTCAGTTCAAGGCTCGCTTTAGCGAGAAATTTATTCCAGCTGCCCAGAAGTCGGTGTTGTTCAAGAGGTTCCTGGAACTCAAGCAGGGTGGCAGGGCAGTTTCTGATTATATGGCTGAGTTTGACACTTTGTCGAAGTATGGACTGTCTCTTATCGATACTCCTGAGAAGAAGAATGAGAAGTTCATTACTGGCCTGGATGGGTACTTGGGGGAGAGGCTTATCAACCACATCGATGAGACTTTTGAATCGATCGTGGGGAAAGCTTTGAGATCAGAGAGCCTTTACCCTAAGTCAAAGACTGAGGCTGCATCTGCAGAAGGGCCAAAGCCGCAAGCAGGCGGTGGAGGCAAGAATAATTCTCAGAATAAGAGGAAGCAGGACCAATCAAAAGGTGGCCAGAAAAAGAGCAAGAAGGATGTTGAGTGCTTCAGCTGTGGAAAGAAAGGCCATTATGCTAAGGAATGTCGGGCCAAGCCAGCGGAAAGGAAGTGCTACAACTGTGGTCAAGTGGGACAAAGAAAGACAAGTGTCCGCAACCTCTTAAGGAGAAGCAGATTGTGAAAGCATATGCTCTTGATGTTATTCCTTCTTCGTCGAATGCCCCAACTGCGGCGGAGAAAGGGAAGAATGTTGTTATTCAAGGTATGCTTTCTATTTATGATATACCAGTTCGAGTTTTGTTTGATACTGGGGCTTCCCGTTCCTTCATATCTAGTGACCTGGTAGATAGGTTGGGACTGGAACCCGAGATAGTCGATAGACCATTGATTGTGACGAACCCGATTGGTGGTTCAACTAGCCTTAGTATGATTTGCAGGAATTTGGTCTTATCGAGTCATGGATGGATGTTTGTATGTGATTGCTTTGTTTTGGGCTTTACTGGGTATGGCATTATATTGGGAGTCGATTGGCTCCAAAGATACGGGGTGGTGGTAGACTGTGAGGGCTTTTTGGTGACAGTGAGGGCGGATGATGGGCGAAGGGTAGTGTTTGGTAGTCTACCTAGTGATGGGGTTATGGCTAGTTTTGTAAATTCCCTCGACATCCCGCAGGATGAGTTGTCCGATGTGCCCGTGGTTGGTCAGTATCCGGACGTCTTCGAGGAGGTGACCGGGCTTCCACCACACCGAGAGATTGAGTTCCGTATTGATTTAGTGAAAGATGCCAGACCTATAGTGATGCCACTTCGTCGTATGGCACCAAAGGAGCAGCGAGAGCTCGGGGTGCAAGTCAGCAATCTTTTGAAGAAGGGATTTATTAGAAGGAGTGTCTCCGAGTGGGGAGCACCAGTTGTGTTTGCCACTAAGGCAGATGGTTCCCTTCGTTTGTGTGTGGACTATCGCGAGTTGAATATGGTAACGAGGAAGAATAAGTATCCTCTACCGCGGATAGATGATTTGTTTGATCAGCTGGAAGGAGCTAGAGTGTTCTCCCAGTTGGACCTCGCGACAGGATTTCATTAGCTTCGAGTAGCAGATGAGAGTGTTCCGAAAACGGCATTTAGAACGCCGTCTGGATTTTATGAGTGGTTGGTCATGCCGTTTGGGTTGACCAATGCACCAGCCTACTTTGTGGATCTTATGAATCGAGTATTCAGAGATCAGTTGAATAAGTTTGTTCTTGTGTTCGTGGATGATATCCTTGTATATTCAAGGACAGAGGAGGAACACAAGGGGCACTTGAGGATAGTGATGGAGGTGTTGAGGAAACGCCAATTGAAAGCGAAATTCTCTAAGTGTCATTTTTGGAGAAGGGAAGTAAGATTCTTGGGTCATGTTGTTTCCGAGAGTGGTATTGCCGTGGACCCTGCGAAGGTGGCTACGGTACAGGATTGGCCTACGCCCAAGAATGCTACAGATGTAAGAAGTTTCTTGGGATTAGCTGGATATTATCGTAAGTTTATCCAGGACTTCTCCAAGATAGCTGCACCGTTGACTCAGTTGACTAAGAAGAATCAGTCCTTCGTCTGGGACGGAGTGTGTGAGGATGCCTTCAAAAGTCTAAAGGAGAGGTTGACGTGTGCGCCAGTGTTAGTCATTCCTAAAGGGAATGAAGAGATGACGGTATACACGGATGCTTGTGGTACCGGACTGGGTGCAGTATTGATGCAAGGAGGTAGGGTTGTAGCTTATGCTAGTCGACAGCTAAAGCCGCATGAGAAGAAGTATCCTACCCATGATTTGGAATTGGCAGCGATTGTATTTGCGCTGAAGATGTGGAGACACTATCTCTTGGGAGAAAGATTTGAGCTGTTTACCGATCATAAATCGTTAAAGTATCTCTTCTCTCAGAAAGATCTGAATCTCCGTCAGCAGAGATGGTTAGAGTTCTTGGCTTCGTATGATTTTGATATCGCGTATACACCTGGAAGAGGTAATGCGGTAGCCGATGCCTTGAGTAGGAGACATGCCAGCTTAGGGGCAATGTTTCTTGAATGGAAGCAACTGGAGTATATCGCGGGGTTTGATTTCAGACCAAGGTGCGAATTGGATCCAGTTATGCTAGCTAGTTTGACGATCAGACCCACTTTGATAGAGCGGATTGGTTCTAGCCAGAGGGACGATCCTAACCTATTAGAAATCATCTCCAAGTTAGAAATGGGAGTTGATGAGGAGATGAATGTGTATGGGCTTGATCGAGATGGATGGCTTCGGAAGAATGGAAGACTAGTTGTGCCCAACGTGAATGGTTTGAGAGATGAAGTGCTTAGAGAATGTCATCACTCAAAACTGACTATGCATCCCGGTGGTAATAAGATGTATCGAGACATGAGACAGACTTACTACTGGGAAGGGATGAAAAGAGACGTTGGGAAGTTTATATCCAAATGCATGAATTGTCAGCTAGTTAAAGCCGAGCAAAAGAAGCCTAGTGGGTTGTTGCAACCATTAGAAATTCCCGAATGGAAATGGGAGCAAGTCTCGATGGATTTCATCGATGGCCTACCAAGGACTAGATCGGGATATGATAGCATTTGGGTAATTGTGGATCGATTGACTAAAAGTGCAAGAATTATACCAGTCAAATCGACCAGAACGGCAGCTAAGTTGGCAGAATTGTATATGAAGTGGGTAGTGAGATTTCATGGAGTACCCAAAAGCATTGTGAGTGACCGAGACCCGTTGTTCACTAGTGGGTTTTGGAAGAGCTTACAAGAGGCTTTAGGGTCAAGATTACATCTCAGTACCGCATATCATCCTCAGACTGACGGTCAGACGGAGAGGGTGAATCGTATATTGGAAGATCTCTTGAGAGCATGTATATTGGATTTTGGTGGATCATGGGATGACCATTTGCATCTAGTAGAGTTTGCATATAATAATAGCTACCAATCCAGTATCGGTATGGCTCCATATGAAGCTTTGTACGGAAGACCGTGCAACTCAACATCATGCTGGATAGAGACTGGCGAGAAGTTTGTGCTTGGACCAGATGTGGTGAGAGAAACGACGGATAAGATCAAGGTCATTCAGCAACGAATGAAAGCTGCTCAGGATAGGCAGAAGAGCTATGCTGATAAGAGGAGAAGAGACTTGAAGTTCTCCGTTGGTAACTTGGTGTTCGTCAAGATCTCTCCGTTGAAAAGCGTGATTCGATTTGGCAGGAGAGGCAAGTTGGCACCAAGATTTGTTGGCCCGTTCCCTGTTCTTGAATTAGTCGGGAATTTGGCGTATAGAGTTGGCTTACCAGAGAAAATGGCGGGAGTTCACAATGTGTTTCATGTTTCCCAACTAAGGAAGTTCGTTCACGACTCAAATGTGACTATTTCACCTGATCAGTTAGAGGACTTCGAAGTAGAACCCGAGGCGGTTGGGAACCGCAAGCCGATTCGTATTGTGGGGCACGATACAAAGCAACTTCGAAGGAAGTCGGTGAAGCTAGTCAAGGTTCAGTGGGGCGAGAACGGGAATGATTGTACTTGGGAGACAGAGGAGAGCATTAGGAAGGCTTATCCAGAACTCTTTGCCTGGTAAGATTTACTTTGCGATTTAGTTATTCCGCATGCTAGGATAGACTTGTTTTGCTTGTTTTGCATGTCGATGGTTGTTTTATGATTGATAGGCATGTGGAAACCTTTGTGTATGTTTGGATTAGGGAATTTCGGGGGCGAAATTTCTTAAGGGGGGGAGAGTGTAATGACCCGTATTCTACACATCATAGGATTGTAGAATATTTATTTCTTTCCCGTGTGAAGTCGTATGGTCATGTAACTTTGGGAAACATCTATTAAAGTCATTTCCCATGTTCATGATTTTTTTCGATTTTTAAATGACCATTTTGCCCCTAGTTGGTACTGTTTTGGCCATAACTTTTGATTGGAAAGGAATTTTGACCTGAAACCACTTCCATTTGATTCGTTTGATGGTTTCTCTTTCCGTAGAGTGGTCACATTAGCTAAACGGACTTACTGTTTGGGAGATATGGCTGAAACAAGGTTTGGAGTGTGAAAAACTGCTTAACCAGGCCAAATCGGGTGATTAGTGAGTAGGCCCATAACCCATTTCGGGATTAGGGTTATGGGAGGGCTGAAATGAGATGGAGAATCATTCCATTTCAGTTTTCTAGCCTCCACTATCACCAAGGATCCCTAAAAATGGCCTCCAACCTCTAAATCACCTCCAAATCACCTTTAGGTTAAGGATTTGGCTTAACAACCCCTAATCAAGAAGGATCTTCACCTAATCAACCTTGGAGCTGCTGTTAGCATTGAGATTCGCATCAAATCAGAGCATTATTTCAGATCTTAGTTTGTTTTGTGGCTAAGGTGAGTGATTTGCTTAGTTTTGCACTAATTATGGCTAATTAGGGTGATTAGTGATAATTAGCGAATTTAAACATGATAAAATTCTGGAAAAAAAACATTTATAAAATTCGGAATGATGTTTTAGGCCTCTGATATGAATTTGGTTTAATTTGGTTAATATTTGCTAATCCTATCATTAGTTTCACCTAAATATGCTTAGGGGAAAACATGGGGCTTTGGGTATGTTTGATCCATTTTATATGCTATGATTTATGTTTTGATGTTTGGGATTGACACTACATGTTGCTATGACTGCATGGTATGCTTTTTGGTTGTTTAGAAGCGTTAGATTGGTCAAAAACGCCGTCGAATGGCGTAAAAACAGTCACAGGAGAATGCAGGAAATCCGGATCGGATCGGTGGGGGAAAGCGCGACCCGAACCGTTCTAGCATGGGCGTCACGATCCGTCTAAAGGAGTTGGTCACGACTTAAGTTGGGTGGCACGATCCGGTAGTGGAAGCGCGATCCGAACCAACAAGTACTTCCGATCCGAACCAGAAGGGGGTGGGACGTTCACGAGTCGATGGGTACTAGGCGAGACGATCCGAACCGATCAGAAGACACGACCCGACCCAAACGAAGCAACCCGATCCGATCCGAAGTGGTGATACCGATCCGAATGAGGGAAAAAGAGCCACGAGCTGGAGAACCACGATCCGATGGAAGAAGCGCGATCCGATCCGAACGCAGAGGGCGATCCGATCCGACAAAGAATGTGAAGGCTGACCCGATCCGATTCGATTATGATGACCAATAACCCGAGATGCAAAGGTAGTCCAAATGGAAGTTAGAGCTTAGGATCCCGGAACCGGTTGGGAACCAATAAGTTCACTTCATGGTTGGACTTTGCTGCGGGACGTGTGCTAAGGAGTTGTCGACGTTCATAACTTCGATTCACCACAAAAAGGAATGATGGGCTACTTATCAGTGCAGTAAGGTCATTACGACCTGAGGGGCAAAGTGATGGTAGCAAGACTACGTTATCAGTGCAGTAGGGTCATTATGACCTGAGGGGCAAGGTGATGCGTAGTTAGACTATGAGCCAGCGCAGATGGGGTGAATAACTCCATGGGGCAAGTGGACATATTAAGGATTGGTAAGGCTATGAGCCAGCGCAGATGGGGTGAATAACTCCATGGGGCAAGTGGACATAGCGAGGAATGTGTGGCTATGTTATCAGTGCAATGAAGCCATTTATGACTTCATGGGGCAAAGTGATCGTAGCAAGGTATGTGGGTGATCGAAGTGGTGGATATCGTATGCTTTACGCACTGAGTGAGAGATGTGAGGATGGATGCTATGTTTGATTGTTTGCCATCATTATGACATGCACACCTCCCCCACCTCCGTATCTTTATATTGATTGATATGATACCTTAGAGTGTTGTACAGTACGTAGTGCTAACTCTTTGGTTGCAGGTCCAGGTTCAGGTATGTTTTAGTCTACCTGTTATTGTTCACTTTAGATGCTTATCGCTCATACCAGGCTTTATGTCTAACCCAGAGTTTTATGTCTCCTCTTATTACTCTGGGTGCTCACACGAGCAGACTAGAGACAGGTTAGCTGGTGATGTGCGAGTAGCTGATTCGGAGGCGGGCAGGAGGCTTCCACGTATTATATATATATAGACATTCTCCCTGTGTCGTTGGTGGTCGCTACTTGGGCATTAGTAGTGTACCTCATTTATCTTACTTTGCTTTGAGACAGTTGAAAAGTTGTAATAAGCTGTATTTTGGATTTCCGCTGCTATGTTGTTTAGTTCTGATTTTCAGCTTATGCACTGTCTCTCCTGTTTTATGTCAAGTATGTTATTATTATATTTTGTTCTATGCGCTGTGAGACATTCTACAGGTTCTATGTTCAATTCCTTCTTCCTTTTTTCCTTCAGGCGACCCGTTCCGTGCTAACTGGACATGTGTACAGCGCACCTTTGGAGTAAATGTCGGTTGGTGCGGGGCGGGCCGTCACATAATCCCATTACATAAATAGCCATTAAAGAAGATAACAAGTTGGACTTTACTTCAACGGTCCAAGCTTTCCAAAAGAGAGATAAAGCAATCCAATCAAACACCACTAGAGCTGGGCCCAACCTGAGGACCTGGGGGGGGGAGGATAGAAATAGAGGGGGTAAGACATAAAGTCTGGCGAGTATGATAATTCTAACAATACTATCATCAGAATAACTAGACTAAGGCATAAACTGGAAAACAAGGAAATGTCTATGAACTATTGGGTGTGGAAGAGAAGATAAAGATAACATTAAAGGCACACCTAATTACTAACGAATAATTACTACATTGCACCGCACATTACTACACTGCACCAGTCACCCTAAAGGTTTATCCCGCTTGCTTCACACAGAAACTATATAAATAGCCTTGCGTACCCCTAGTTGACTACATAGGTGCCGTCTGCCCCTATCTCCACTAGGTGTACCCCACTACCCACTTTCAATCGGCTCCCTACTCGTAGATACCCGTGCTGGCCCCACAGTGGAGTGTATCACTCCCCTAAAGTGGCAACCCGATACAACTTGAGAATGCACGGCTTATACCTACACGATGCAACAACGTCTTACCTACCAGCCCGGGTCCACACACGCATATGAAACCCGTTGGACTTGCATTGCCACCGCTACCCCGTTTTGGCCTCTTATAGTCAAGCCCAGTATGCGTGTCCCGTCCTCGACTTGGGTCGAGCCCACAAAGATACGTTTGGGTTACTGGTTGAAATGGGCCCCCACAAGCTACCCACCTAAGCTTGTCACCACTAGTATATCCCACTTAACCCTCTTAATCATGTTCATTTACATGTGTGTTTGGTTAAGTCTTACTAATCGTATTTCACAAGCCGCTAAGGGCACCCACTAGATTCCTCATGCCACCCAAGGCACCTACTTAACCACATGTCCCCCTTACATGTTTATATGGTTAAGTATTTCTTAATTCATTCAGGCCATAACCTCATAAAGACCTCTCACATTAGACTGGCATTTATGGCAGCTGGATTTGCCGGGCGGGTCCGGGCAATCTTACACCATAAAAGAGTCTAACCTCGTGTCTTTACAACTGTTATGCTTTAGTTCGGGCCTAGGACCTCTCACATTGGGCAGACATTTGTGACCACTGGATTTGCCGGGCGGGTCCGGGCAGGTTTACGTCACAAACGAGTCCAACCTCGTGTCCTAAGCATTGATTATCACTTATAATCTTTTACCCCAGTTTTGAATATATCCCTATTCAAATTATTAATTAATTCCATTTTTAATGATGTCCATAATTGACTCAATTATGGTCATCCATTCATGGCATGCAAAATCATATCAATTGCACCCCAACTTCTTAATATTAAATCCTTAATATTACCCCTACCCCATGTTATACGTTCGCTTATTCAACGCAAAAATATACGTTAGACTCGAATAGTCTAACTCATAGCACAAAGATAAATTATCACAACATATAGACAAATAAAATAAATCTAATCATAATAGGGGTGAAACTTGCATAAAACTACACATGTTATGGATCTAAAGGTGTCAACTTGTTTGGTTAAATGTCACAATTCACATAATATGATCATAATCCAAATTCATGTATGGACTTGCATATGGGGTTTTATGCAACATAATGATGGTGTGAACTAGCATCTAATACATAGAATTCACATATGTCATAGCATAATTCTAGATCTAAATAGATGTCATGGCATATGTTCAATATCTTTACTAATCAATCTAAACTTGCATACATGATTTGTCATATAGATCAACATAGCCCAAATAATATCGACATCATGATTTGATTAACAAGAACTAATTAGCATAGATAATAACATCAGGACTTTAAAGCATGTATGATTTATCACAACTTAGCATAGAAAATTACAACCTATACAATATCATCATAGCATGATTTACAACATATAGGATATGCCATCACATAACATAGGATTTATAACATACATGATAGCATAAGGTTTACAACAACATATATGATAATCCACATCATTCACTTATAATCCATTCATAACTTAATCTAATTAGTTTAATAATAATCTTGTTAAGATCATCATACTCACAATTAGAGAAGAAAGAGAGTCGAATTAGCGCTCCTTTGATGAAGAATCGCTGTTAGGGTTGGGTAGTTCTGATTTGGTTGATGTTCTTTATCTTTAATTTGATGGCGGCTGCACTAGGTCTCAAAATAACAGCATGACGACCATGGTCTTTGTTTATTTTCTGATTTAGGGTTTGTGTATAGGGGTCTTTTTATAGAGTTATAAATTAATTTAAGCCGTCGGATGTTCTTAGGGTTAATCAAAACCATTCAATTATGATAGGGTGATGAGTCAGCCCTAATGACTCAGCAAGGAGTCAGAATGGACTCAACAACACGGGTCAACCTGAACCAGAAAGCTGTGCAGGCTCCAGCCTCAGCCTAGGCGCACTTGGCAGGTGCGCCAGTGTAAATATGTACTGGCGCACTTCCCAAGTGCGCCAGTGCATTTTTTTTCTTTACTTTGCCACCAAACTTCGTTCATCCATAACTCTTTCATCCGGTACTCGTTTCCCGCAAACTCGGATTCTATCTCCGCTAGAATTCCAAGACGAACACAATGGCGCAACCCAATCCCCATAATTCTCACGTTTGAGATTTATTATTCTTTAATTTAGTTAAGTTGATTATTCAAAAATCCGGGGTGTTACATTCTCCCATCCTTAAAGGATTTCGTCCCCGAAATCTCAAAGTTAAGGAGAATGTATATCCTACCATCCAAACAACCATCTACTCAACCATCAAACACGGCATCCATTGTCCTTATAAAATTTCTAATGTTGTATGAACATATGACAGAAGTGTGTGTATATGTTCCTTATCTAATGCGAAATCAGGCGGTCTACTGATTCAGTTGACCTCCTTAATGCAAACCATGCTAGTGCCATGCGTCCATTATGTATGTGAAAGAACCTTATCGATATACATCATTTCTACATGTGTGCACAACCATTCACCAAAATGCAACATCAATATGATGATACAACCATTATTCACTCATTACTTAAATATGTAACCACATTTATATGCAATATGCAATATGAAGTGACTGAGCCGATCTAGTGCCTAATAGTGTGTGTATATGCGTCCACGAGCAACCACTGGTAAACACTTGCATCCACTTTGCATCCATCATACATAACATGTCTCAAACACATGTTTCAACCATAGGATTTATCCTAACTAAAGTTCAAAGACACTAGCGAGAGGACATACTAAAGATAAGATAAGTACAAGCTAAGCGATAAGGAGAAATTAAAAGACATACCCTAAAAAAGAAAAGGGTACAACGAACGCATCTTCGCTTCTGTCTCCCAAGTAGCGTTGCTCTCATCATCTCCCCATTGCACTTTGACTAGTCTGACCTCTCGATTTCTCAACTTCTTGATCTCCGACCCAAGAATGCATGTAGGAGATCGTCGAATCGTCGCATCACGCTCTATCTCCACCTCTCTAAGCAAGCTCGGCTCTACCACCTCCGCGGTTTCGTGCAAGCACTTCCTCAAATGTGACACATGGAATAAGTCGTGTACACCACTAAGTCTCTCAGGCAACTCCACTCTATACGCCATCTGTCCAATCTTTTCCTTAATAGGAAACGGTCCTACAAACCTTGGTGCTAATTTCCCAATGGACCCAAAGCGAACAACGTTCCGTAATGGAGACACTTTGATAAAGACCATGTCCCCAACATCAAACTCAAGATCTGTCCTCCTCTTATCCGCATAAGATTTCTGCCTATCTTGCGCTGCTTTCATCCTCCTTCGAATCAAGTCGATCTTCTCCGAAGTCTCCCTAATCATATCGGGCCCAAGTAAGATCTTATCCGTAGATTCCCACCAACATGTAGGTGAACGGCAAGGTCGTCCATAAAGAGCTTCGAAAGATGCCATGCCAATGCTAGACTGAATGCTGTTATTATATGCGAACTCTACCAATGGAAGACGCTCTTCCCACGTACCCCCAAAGTCTAGGATACATAGCCTCAAAAGATCCTCTAGAATACGATTCATCCTCTCGGTTTGGCCGTCCGTCTGAGGATGATACGCGGTGCTCAAACATAATTGAGTCCCTACCGCCTCTTGTAAGCTTCTCCAAAATTCGCTAGTGAAAATAGGATCGCGGTCGCTCACTATGCTAGAAGGAACACCGTGAAAACGAACTATCTCTCGGACGTATACAGAAGCTAACCATGGAGCAGTTCTCTTACTCTTCACGGGAATAAAATGGGTGCTTTTAGTAAGTCTATCTACTATAACCCAAATCCCCGTATTACCCTTCCTTGATCGCGGTAATCCATCCACAAAGTCCATCGAGACACTTTCCCACTTCCATTGTGGAACCTCCAATGGGTGAAGCAACCCACCGGGTTTCTTTTGCTCCGCTTTTACTTGTTAGTACACCAAGCATCTAGCGACATACTCGGCCACGTCCCTCTTCATACCGGCCCAAAAGAAAACTCGCTTCATGTCTTTGTACATCTTGTCCCCGCCGGGATGAATGGTCATCTTCGAACGATGTGCATCATCAAGAATGATCTTCCTTAGGTCATCGTCTTTTGGTATACAAAGTCTACTATCCCTACGTAACCAACCCTTATCGTATAGGGTATACCTACGGAGATGGCTTGATGACTCCCCTCTTTTGAGCTTTTCTACTAACTCAACCAACTGTGGGTCGTCTCGCTGTGCCTCACCAATCCGTCCCAAAAGCGTAGGTCTGGCCTCCAAGGATGCTAGCAAACCGGGTACAAAGTCAACGGAAGGTCTAAAGTCAAACATCGAAATGAATTCTAAGCTTCGCCGCTCAACAAACGAAGGGCTTAAGGACAACCTTTTTCTACTTAAGGCATCTGCCACCACGTTACCCTTGCCAGGGGTATATGCTATTTCGAAATCGTAGGATGCTAATAATTCCATCCACCTTTGCTGCCTTAAGTTCAAGTCCTTCTGAGAGAATAAGTATTTTAAAGATTTGTGGTCAGTGAATAATTCGAATTTCTCGCCAAGAAGATAATGACGCCAAGACTTAAGCGCGAAAACAATAGCGGCCAACTCTAGGTCATGCATAGGGTAATTTTTCTCATGCGCTCTCAACTGCCTTCCACCATAGGCTATTACCCTGCCCTCTTGCATTAAGACTGCGCCTAGTCATGTCCCACAAGCTTTGGTATAAACAGTAAACGGCTTACTCCCGTCTGGCAGCACTAAGACTGGGGCTGAGGTCAAAGCTCTCTTCAAATGTTGGAACGCATATCACAATCTTCGTCCCATGTGAAAACTAGGTTCTTCTTCGTCAAGCGTGTTAATGGAGCTGATATCTTTGCGAAGTCTTTGATAAACTTCCTATAGTAGCCAGCCAACCCCAAGAAACTTCTCACTTAGGTAGCATTTTTAGGGACCTTCCAATCTTGGATGGCCACCACCTTCGCGGGATCAACAGTTATCCCTTCCTTGGAAACCACGTGCCCTAAGAATCGCACTTCTTTCCTCCAAAAGTGACACTTAGAAAATTTGGCTTAAGGTTACGCGCTCGTAGGGTCTCCAACACTTCCCTAAGATGTAGGTCATGCTCTTCTTCATCCTTAGAAAAGATCAAGATGTCATCTACAAAGACTACCACGAATTTATTAAGGTACTCCCTAAACACCCTACTCATCAAATCAACAAAGTATGCGGGGGCGTTTGTCAAACCGAAGGGCATCACTAGCCATTCATAGAAACCGTCCGGAGTCCTAAAGGCAGTCTTGTCAATGCTATCCTCAGCCACTCTCAACTGATGGAAACCAGTGGCTAGGTCCAACTGCGAAAACACTGAGGCGCCAAGTAACTGATCGAAGAGATCGTCAATCCTCGGCAGTGGGTGTCTGTTCTTCTTAGTAAGCTTATTAAGTTCTCTATAGTCCACACAAAGTCTAAGGGACCCATCCGCCTTTGTGGCAAATACTACTGGAGCACCCCACTCCGATATACTTCGTCTTATGAACCCCTTCTCAAGTAACTCCTTCACTTGCTTATCGAGTTCCCTCCTTTCACGTGGAGCTATGTGGCGTACTGGCAAAGATACTGGTTTTGCATTATCCACCAGATATATTTGAAAATCTATCTCCCGCTTCGGAGGTAAGCCCTTCACCTCCTCAAACACATCCGAGTATTCTCGGACCAATCTAACCGATCATAGATTTTCCACAGACGCATCAAGCGATTCTAGATAACTTAGCATCACGGAATTTATGGGATTACAAAAGATTTCGAGAGTGTTGCCAAGGCGAGTCATGAGCCTAACTACTCTCCTTTCACAATCAAGAACGACCCCATTTCTGGATAACCAATCCATTCCTAAAATTAGCCCATAGCCCGTGAAGCCCAACACATAAGCATCACATCTAAACTCAACACTAAGTATAGATATTTTCAAATCCAAACACATCATGGACAAATAAGCTGAGCCCCCAATTGGATTCGAAACAACTAAGGGATCCTCTACTAAACTGGTGTTTAAGTGCAGTGATTCAACTAATGATCTAGAGATAAACGAATGCGATGCGCCCGAATCGAATAAGGTACGGATAGGATGATCAAACATAAAAACTAAGCTTTCAACAGAAATGGTTCTACCTCGTTCTTGCAGCGGTGGGACCGCGAGAGCCTGAACTTGTCCCCTTACTTGCCCTGGTGCCATAAGAGCCTGCACCTGTCCTCCCGAGGTAGACCCTGCCCTCTGCCCCTTCTTTGGGCAGTCCTTCACTAGATGTCCCGCTTCACCACAGTGAGAACAACCAGTCTTCTTTTTCTTTCGGCAATCCTTGCTGAGATGGCCTGGTGTCCCACAGTTAAAGCATTTCTTCTTTCCCTTGCCATTATTGTCTTTACCACCCTTCTTATGTTGCTGTTGTGGTTTCTTATGATCCCCTTTCTTCTCGGGTGCCTTATCAGCTTTAGTGCCTTTCTCCTCGTGCATGAGTGCCATGCCTACTAGCTTCTCAAATGTGGCCCCCATAGGGATGTGGGTCATAGCCAACCCTTGCAACGGTTCATTCAATCCATTAACGAACCACAGAGCCTTCTTCTACGGCGTGTTCACTAAGTCCAAGCCAAACCTTGCTAACTGATTAAATTTGTTGACATATTCTTTCACTGATGAGCTTCCTTGCTTCAATGTCAAGAACCTTTCCATATATAGATTCTCTTCTGCCCTCGAGAGAAACTTCGCCTCAAACCTACGTCTAAAATCCGCCCAACAATCAACAGGACGCTCCCCATTAGTGACTTCCCACCAAAACGAGGCGTCTCCCTTCATTAACCAAGCTGCTAATTTGACTTTCCTCCCCTCTTCCACTTCAAAGATTTCTAGCAATTCTTCTACCTCCCTAAGCCAATCTCTAGCTTCCACAAACGTTTCTGACCTTTGAAAAGGTTTTCCACCCATAGCCTTAAATTCCTTGCACGTCTTTGCAAAAGTATCAGCGCGAGGAGGAGGAGCGGGTGCAACTGGTGGTGGAGGAACATTGGCTGGACCTGCAGCGGCCCTAGCCTCTAATAACCTCCTATACCATCCTGGTATCGTTACACCGTCAGGTAGGTTAAGATCTTCAGCCATGCTGAAACGAAAAAGGAAAGATTCAAAATGGAGAATTCGAAAGATAAAGATATATGGCTATTGGGGATTATGTTTTTCATAAAAACTTTCCTCTTTAAAATAACTCATTTAAGACATGTTTTTGAAAGCACTTCTTCCAAAAATACTTTAGAAAAATAGTTTTTCTAAAAAAATTATCTGTTATGGTAACCTTAAGCTCTGATACCACGTGTAACACACCACGTCCATTAATGTCACTCACAAAGGGAATGCATTAACTTCCATGGAGGTTTTAAGTGAATATAGAACAGAAAAATTACAAGATGACAGATAATAAGTAGTACTTGGAAATCTAAAATTTCATTTTATTGCAGCGGAAATTAAACATGTTTGTTACATCAGAAAACCATAAATCAGGGTCAAGTACAATATCCATCTTAATAAAACAAAATACATAATCCCATTACATAAATAGCCATTAAAGAAGATAACAAGCTGGACTTTACTTCAACGGTCCAAGCTTTCCAAAAGAGAGATAAAGCAATCCAATTAAACACCACTAGAGTTGGGCCCAACCTGAGGACCTTGGGGGGGGGGGGGGGAGGATAGAAAAAGAGGGGGTCAGACATAAAGTCTGGCGAGTATGATAATTCTAACAATACTATCATCAAAATAACTAGACTAAGACATAAACTGGAAAACAAGGAAATGTCTATGAACTATTGGGTATGGAAGAGCAGATAAAGATAACGTTAAAGGCACACCTAATTACTAACGAATAATTACTACACTGCACCGCACATTACTACACTACACCAGTCACCCTAAAGGTTGATCCCGCTTGCTTCACACAGAAACTATATAAATAGCCTTGCGTACCCCTAGCTGACTACATAGGTGCCGTCTGCCCCTATCTCCACTAGGTGTACCCCACTACCCACTTTCGATCGGCTCCCTACTCGTAGATACCCGTGCTGGCCCCACAGTGGGGTGTATCACTCCCCTAAAGTGGCAACCCGATACAACTTGAGAATGCACGGCTTATACCTATACGATGCAACAACGTCTTACCTACCAGCCCGGGTCCACACACGCATATGAAACCCGTTGGACTTGCGTTGCCACCGCTATCCCGTTTTGGTCTCTAATAGCCAAGCCCAGTATGCGTGTCCCTTCCTCGACTTGGGTCGAGCCCACAAAGATACGTTTGGGTTACTGGTTGAAATGGGCCCCCACAAGCTACCCACCTAAGCTTGTCACCACTAGTATATCCCACTTAACCCTCTTAATCATGTTCATTTACATGTGTGTTTGGTTAAGTCTTACTAATCGTATTTCACATGCCACTAAGGGCACCCACTAGATTCCTCATGCCACCCAAGGCACCTACTTAACCCCCATGTCCCCCTAACATGTTTATCTGGTTAAGTATTTCTTAATTCATTCAGGCCATAACCTCATAAAGACCTCTCACATTAGACTGGCATTTATGGCAGCTGGATTTTCCGGGCGGGTCCGGGCAGTCTTACACCATAAAAGAGTCCAACCTCGTGTATTTACAACTATTATGCTTTAGTTCGGGCCTAGGACCTCTCACATTGAGCTGACATTTGTGACCACTGGATTTGTCGGGCGGGTCCGGGCAGGTTTACGTAACAAACGAGTCCAACCTCGTGTTCTAAGCATTGATTATCACTTATAATCTTTTACCCCAGTTTTGAATATATCCCTATTCAAATTATTAATTAATTCCATTTTTAATGATGTCCATAATTGACTCAATTATGTCCATCCATTCATGGCATGCAAAATCATATCAATTGCACCCCTACTTCTTAATATTAAATCCTTAATATTACCCCTACCCCACGTTATACGTTCGCTTATTCAATGCAAAATATACGTTAGACTCGAATAGTCTAACTCATAGCACAAAGATAAATTATCACAACATATAGACAAATAAAATAAATCTAATCATAATAGGGGTGAAACTTGCATAGAACTACACATGTTATGGATCTAAAGGTGTCAACTTGTTTGGTTAAATGTCACAATTCACATAATATGATCATAATCCAAATTCATGTATGGACTTGCATATGGGGTTTTATGCAACATAATGATGGTGTGAACTAGCATCTAATACATAGAATTCACATATGTCATAGCATAATTCTAGATCTAAATAGATGTCATGGCATATGTTCAATATCTTTACTAATCAATCTAAACTTGCATACATGATTTGTCATATAGATCAACATAGCCCAAATAATATCGACATCATGATTTGATTAACAAGAACTAATTAGCATAGATAATAACATCAGGACTTTAAAGCATGTATGATTTATCACAACTTAGCATAGAAAATTACAACCTATACAATATCATCATAGCATGATTTACAACATATAGGATATCATCATCACATAACATAGGATTTATAACATACATGATAGCATAAGGTTTACAACAACATATATGATAATCCACATCATTCACTTATAATCCATTCATAACTTAATCTAATTAGTTTAATAATAATCTTGTTAAGATCATCATACTCACAATTAGAGAAGAAAGAGAGTCGAATTAGCGCTCCTTTGATGAAGAATCGCTGTTAGGGTTGGGTAGTTCTGATTTGGTTGCTGTTCTTTATCTTTAATTTGATGGCGGCTGCAATAGGTCTCAAAATAACAGCATGACGACCATGGTCTTTGTTTATTTTCTGATTTAGGGTTTGTGTATAGGGGTCTTTTTATAGAGTTATAAATTAATTTAAGCCGTCGGATGTTCTTAGGGTTAATCAAAACCATTCAATTATGATAGGGTGATGAGTCAGCCCTAATGACTCAGCAAGGAGTCAGAATGGACTCAACAACACGGGTCAACCTGAACCAGAAAGCTGTGCAGGCTCCAGCCTCGGCCTGGGCGCACTTGGTAGGTGCGCCAGTGTAAATATGTACTGGCGCACTTCCCAAGTGCGCCAGTGCATTTTTTTCTTTACTTTGCCACCAAACTTCGTTCGTCCATAACTCTTTCATCCGGTACTCGTTTCCCGCAAACTCGGATTCTATCTCCACTAGAATTCCAAGACGAACACAATGGCGCAACCCAATCCCCATAATTCTCACGTTTGAGATTTATTATTCTTTAATTTAGTTAAGTCGATTATTCAAAATTCCGGGGTGTTACAACACTCCCATTTATTTTTACACTATATGCTAGTGTTACCTTAGAGTACTGTACATCTTGTTGTGCTAACTCTTTGGTTGCAGGTCCAGGTCCAGGTATGAGTATTTATACCTATTATTGTTTTATTTTACTGCTATCGCTCATACCAAACTTTTGTCTGACCCAGAGTTTTATGTCTCTTCTTATTACTCTGGGTGCTCCTACACGAGCAGACTAGAGGCAGGTTAGGTGGTTATGCGTGAGTAGCTGTCCGAAGACGAGCAGGAGGCTTTCACGTACTTTTTACATATATTCTCCCTATGTTGTTTCTGGTCACTACTTTGGGCATTAGTAGTGTACTTTTTCTATTTTATTTTAGAGACAGTATTTTGAAGTTGTAATAATGTTGGTTTGGGTCATAAGCTGTATTTTGGATTCCGCTGCTATGATGGTTTAGTTTTTAGCTTATGCACTGTCTCGCCTGTTTTATGTCATGTATATTATTATTATATTTTATTCCATGCGCTGTGAGATATACTACAGGTTCTTTGGTGATTCATAGTTTTAAAACCCTTTCCTTTTTTACGACCGTCCCGTGCTAGTCGAGCATTGGCACAATGCATTTGGGGAAATGTCGGCTAGTTTGTGGCGGGCCGTCACACTTGGTATCAGAGCCTAGGTTGCGTAGTTTAACCTAGAGGAAGACATCAGGGAGAGATAGTATACGTATATGAAAGTGCGTATTTGTGATATTTTGTTTTTAAAAAACTATATATACTATTATTATGTCTAAGGACGAAGTCGCACTGCACTAGCACCACTAAGAAGATGGTTAATCATTTTCTCTTTACAGATTGAATGATAAGTCGATATACGAGGAGTACGGGTTCAAGGGACAATGATAGGAATGTCCTTGATATAAGGACGATGTTTATTACCTTCATGAGGGAGATGCTTAAGGATGTTCAGGGAGCAGTTTCTAATGTTGCTAACGGTGGTGGTGCAGCAGTGCAGGAGCCTGGGTCCGATTTCGCCAAACTCAGCAAGGATTATACTAATCTTGGTTATAAGTCATTCCATGGAACGGAATCGTCTATGGAGGTTCAAGGTTGGCTTGATAGTTGTGAGCGCATCATCGAGGATTTGGGGATTGAAGATGCAATGAAGAGAAAGTTAGCATCGCGTCAACTTCAAGGATGGGCTACGAATTGGTGGAATGCTATTAAAGTGGCAACTTCCAAAGATCAAGTTACTTGGAATCATTTTAAGACCTGTTTCAGTGACAACTTTATTCCAGCTGCTCAGAAATCAGAATTGTTCAGGAAGTTTTTGGAACGTAAGCAGAATGGTAGGGCAGTCTCGGAATATATTGCCGAGTTCGATACTTTATCGAAATATGGATTATCTCACATGGATACTGCCAAGAAGAAGAACGAGAAGTTCATAATTGGCCTAGATGGGTACTTGGGGGAAAGAATCATAAACCATATCGATGAGACATTCGAATCTATTGTGGGAAAGGCATTAAGGTCTGAGAGCCTTTACCCTAAGTCAAAAGCCGAGGTTGTTGTTACATCTGCAGAGAAGCCAAAGCCGCAGGCAAGCGGTGGAGGCAAGAATAATTCCCAAAATAAGAGGAAGCAGAATTAGATCAAGGATGGTCAGAAAAAGAAGAATAAGAAAGATATCGAGTGCTATAGTTGTGGCAAGAAGGGTCACTATGCCGAAGAGTGTCAAGCAAAGCAAGGGAAAAAGAAGTGCTTCAGCTATGGCCAAGTGGGACATTTTAAGAATGAATGTCCACAACCTCCTAAAGAGAAGCAGATGGTGAAAGCCTATGCTATCAACGCTGTCCCTTCTTCGCCAAATGCCCTAACTGCGGCGCAGAAAGGAAAAGGTGTCATTATTCAAGGTATGCTTTCTATGTATGATGTTTCTGTTCGAGTATTGTTTGATACCAGGGCTTCTCATTCCTTCGTATCTAGTGACCCGGTAGATAGGTTGGAATTGGAACCCGAGATTGTCGATAGACCTTTAGTTGTGACGAACCCGACTGGTGGTTCGACTAGCCTTAGTATGATTTGTCATAATTTGGTCTTATCGAGTCATGGATGTATGTTTGCTTGTGATTTCTTTATTTTGGGCTTTACTGGGTTTGGCATTATTTTGGGAGTCGATTGGCTCCAAAGATATGGGGTAGTGGTAGACTGTGAGGGGTCTTCTGTGACCGTTAGAGCGGACGATAGGCGGAGGGTGGTATTAGGTTGCCTACCTAGTGATGAGGTGATGGCTAGTTTTTTACATTCCCTCGACATCCCCAAGGACGAGTTATCAGATGTGCCTTTTGCTGACGAGTATTCGAACATCTTCGAGGAAGTGACCGGACTTCCACCACACCGAGAGATTGAGTTTCGGATTGATTTAGTAAAAGATGCCAGACCTATAGTGATGCCACTTCGTCGTATGGCACCAAGGGAGCAGCGAGAGCTCGAGGTGAAAGTAGGCGATCTTTTGAAGAAGGGATTTATTCGAAGGAGTGTTTCCGAGTAGGAAGCACCAGTTGTATTTGCTACCAAGGCCGATGGTTACCTTCTCTTATGTGTAGACTACCATAAGCTGAACAAGGTGACTAGGAAGAATAAGTATCTTCTTCCACGGATAGATGATTTGTTTAATCAACTGAATGGAGCAAGAGTGTTTTCCCGGTTGGATCTCGTGACAGGTTTTCATTAGCCCCGAGTAACAATTGAGAGTATACCTAAAATGGCATTTCGGACACTATCTGTATTTTATGAGTGGTTAATCATGCCATTCGATTTGACCAATGCACCAGCATATTTTGTGGATCTCATGAATAGGGTATTCATGGATCAATTAAATAAGTTTGTTCTTGTGTTCGTGGACGATATCTTGGTTCGAGGACAGAGGATGAACACAAGAAACATTTGAGGACAGTGATGGAGGTACTGAGGAAACACCGATTGAAAGAAAAATTTTCTAAGTTCCACTTCCGGAGGAGGGAAGTGAAATTCTTGGGCCATCATGTTTCAGAGAATGGTGTTGCCGTGGATCCTGCGAAGGTGGCTGTGGTACAAGATTGGTCTACGCCCAAGAATGCAACAGATATAAGAAGTTTCTTAGGGTGAGCTGGATATTATCGTAAGTTTATCCAAGACTTCTCTAAGATAGCGGCACTGTTAACTCGGTTGGCCAAAAAGAATCAAGCTTTTGTTTGGGACGAAAGGTGTGAGAATGCATTAAAGAGCCTAAAGGAAAAGTTAACATGCGCATCTGTGTTAGTTATTCCTAAAGGGATCGAAGAGATGACGGTATACACGGATGCCATGGTACTGGACTAGGTGTTGTACAGATGCCAGGAGGTAGGATTGTAGCTTATGCTAGTCGGCAATTGAAACCACAAGAGAAAAGGTATCCTACCCATGATTTGGAATTGGCAGCAATCGTGTTCGCATTAAAAATGTGAAGACACTATCTCTTGGGGGAAAGATTCGAGTTTTTTACTAATCATAAGTCATTAAAGTATCTTTTCTCTCAAAAGGATTTAAATCTTTGTCGGTAGAGATGGTTAGAGTTCATGGCTTCATATGATTTCAATATCGCATGCACACCCGGGAAGGGCAATGCGGTAGCTGATGCATTAAGTAGGAGACATGCCAGTTTGGCGGCTATGTTTCTGGGATGGAAGCAACTGGAGTATATCGCGCGATATTATTTCAGACCTAAGTGTGAATTGGGTCCAGAAATGTTAGCAAGTTTAACGATCAAACCGACTTTGATTGAGCAGATTGGCTCCAGTCAGAGGGACGATCCTAATCCGTTGGAAATCATCTCCAAGATAGAGATGAGTATCGATGGTGAGGCAAAGAACAAGTATGGACTGGATTGAGAAGGATGGCTTCGAAAGAATGAGAGGCTGCTTGTACCCAACGTGAGTGGACTGAGAAATGAAGTGCTTAGAGAATGCCAACACTCGAAACTAACTATACATCCCGGTGGTAACAAAATGTATCGAGACATGAAGCAGATCTACTATTGGGAAGGAATGAAGAGAGACGTTGGGAAGTTTTTATCCAAGTGCATGAAATGCCAATTAGTTAAAGCCGAGCAAAAGAAGCCTAATGGTTTGTTACAACGATTGGAAATTCCCAAATGGAAATAGGAACAAGTCTCAATGGATTTCATCGACAGTTTACCAAGGACTAGATCAGGTCATGATAGTATTTGGGTGATTGTGGATTGATTGGCCAAAAGTTCAAGGTTTATACCCGTCATGTCGAATTGCAGGACAACTAAGTTAGCAGAACTATATATGAAGTGGGTAGTGAGATTTCATGGAGCACCCAGAGGTATCGTGAGTGGCTGAGATCCAATACTTACTAGTGGGTTTTGGAAGAGCTTACAAGAGGCTTACAAGAGGTTTTGGAAGAGCTTACAAGATCCATTATCCCCAAACCGATGGTCAATCAGAGAGGGTGAATCATGTATTAGAGGATCTCCTGAGAGCTTGTATCTTGGATTTTGTAGGTTCATGGGATGACCATTTGCATCTGGTTGAGTTCGCATATAATAATAGTTATCAGTCCAGTATTGGTATGGCTCCATTCGAAGCTTTGTACGGAAGATCGAACAACTCACCATCATGTTGGTTGGAGATCGGTGAGTAATTTTTGTTTGGGCCAGATGTAATAAGAGAAACTCCAGATAAGATCAAGGTTATTCAATAGAGAATGAAGGCTGCCCAAGATAGGCAGAAAAGTTATGCTGATAAAAGACGAAGAGATTTGAAATTCTCCGTTGGTGACTTAGTA
Organism: Allium sativum; assembly: GCA_030737875.1. NCBI lineage: Eukaryota > Viridiplantae > Streptophyta > Magnoliopsida > Asparagales > Amaryllidaceae > Allium > Allium sativum. Next base: position 403,644,268 of record CM060913.1, read on the forward strand.
TTCGTCAAGATTTCTCCGTTGAAGAATGTGATTTGGTTTGGTAGGAGACATAAATTAGCACCAAGATTTGTTGGTCCATTCCCAGTTCTCGAACAAGTTGGGAATTTAGCGTATAAAGTTGGATTGCCTGACAAGATGGCGGGAGTGCACGACGTATTTCATGTTTCTCAATTAAAGAAGTTCGTGCACGAGTCCGATATGACTATCTTACCTGATCGAATGGATGATATCGTGGTAGAACCCGAGGCAGTTGAAAGCTGTAGACCTATTCGTATTGTCAGACATGATATGAAGCAACTTCCAAGGAAGACGGTGAAACTGATTAAGGTCCAATGGGGTGACAATGAGAGTGACTGCACTTGGGAAATGGAGGAGAACATAAGGAAGTCATATCTAGAGCTCTTTACTGGTAAGGTTTTAATTGTAATATAGCTATTTTACATGCTAGGATAGGCTTGTTGTGTTTATTTTGTATGTTTGATTGTTGCAAATGGTTAATAGGCATGCGGGACCTTTTGGTTGTTCTCTTAGCTAAGGAATTTCAAGGGCAAAATTTCTTAAGGGGGGAGAGTGTAACGACCCGCATTCTACGCATCGGAGGATCACAGAATATTTATTTCATTCTCGTACAAAGTCGTATGGTCGTGTAACTTTGGGGGACGACTATTGGTGTCATTTCCCATGTTCACGATTTTTGCTGAATTTTAAATGACCATTTTGCTCCCGGTGAATCTTATTTTCGTCTATAATTTTTGATTGGTAAAGAGTTTTGACCTGAAACCACTTCCATTGGATTCGGATGATGGTTTACAGCATAATTGGGATTAACCGGGTGATTAGTAGCTGGGCCCATAACCCAATTCAGGATTAGGGTTACGGGAGGGCCGAAAGGGTTTGGGAAAACATTTCATTTTACTAGATGCCAATAACCTTCCTTGAACCCTAGCAATGGCCTCCGTCTTCCAAATCTCATTCTAAACCCTTAATCGCTTTTTAACCACTAATTGATTAAATTAACACCAAATCAAGTCAAATTAGTATCAAATCAGAGATAGAGCTGCTGCTATACATTGGAATTCATGCCATAACAGTAAAGTTTCAGATCTAAGATTTCATTTGTGGCTAAGGTGAGTAGGTTGCACTTTTATTCACTAATCACGGCTAATTAGGGGTGATTAGTGATAATTAGCGAAATTAAATATCATAAAAATCAGGAAAAATATGTAAAAAATTGTAAAATATTATTTTATGTCACTGGTAAAAAAATTGGGTTAATTTAGACTAAGTTTGTTTATCTTATAGTTAAAACATGCTTAAGGGGATTAAGGGGGAAATCATGTTTTTAGGTATGTTTGATCTAAAATATTTCATGTGATTGATATTTTGGTGTTTTTGGTTGATTCTACATGTTATTACTATTGTTTGGTATGTTTGTTGACTTCATAGTAAGGTTAGAATGGTTGAAAACGTCATCGTTTAGCGAAATTAGCTTGTTGGAAAAACTGCAGAAAACCGATTCCTGAAGGGGGTATGCCTCACGAACCGCCCAGGAGAACTTCGATTCCTGAAGGGGATATGCCTCACGAACCACCCCGGAGAACTTCGATTCCTGAAGGGGGTATGTCTCACAAATCGCCCCAAGATGATGGTCACGAACTGCTCCTAGATGATGGTCACGAATCGCTCCAAAATGATGGTCACGAACCACTCCAAGATAATGGTCATGAACTGCTCCAAAATGATGGTCACTTACCGCTCCAATATGAGGACTCACGAACCGGGGGAGGGTGTCATGAGCCAGGGAAGGGATCACAAAACGGAGGGGGTGTCACGAGCCGGGGGTGGTCATGAGCCGGGGGTGATCATGAACCGGGGGGTGGTCACGAGCCGGGGGGTGGTCACGAACCGACTGGGTCACGAGCCACGAACAAACCCTAACAAGGACCCCAACCACAACCTGAACCAAGATGGTGACTCCAAATCGAACCAATTTCAACTTCTACCATGCGACGACAATTGTGAACTCTTTTGAAAATTAACTACAATTCAACCAAAACCTGAGATGCATAGGAAGTCCAAATCGGAAGTTATTACTCAGGATCCAGATGGGAACCAACGAGTTAACTTCTAGAGATGGACTTTGCTTTGGGACATATGCAAAGGGGTTATCGTTATCTATAAATTTGGTCCACCATTGAAGAGAGGGGGCATGTAGACGAACCAAAGCCAGGAAAGTGTGGACTGGTTGGCCCTTAACCTAGAGCCAGGGATGTGTGTACTGGGTACGGTTATTGACTATAGACAAGGGAAGAATGGTCATAGTAATAGTTACGGAATTTTCGTCATGGCCCCAATGGATTTGGTGATCAAAGTGGTGAATATCGTATGCTTTACGCACTGAGTGAGGATGATTGCTATGTTTGAAATTTGCTATCACCATGACATGCACACTCCCATTTATTTTTACACTATATGCTAGTGTTACCTTAGAGTACTGTACATCTTGTTGTGCTAACTCTTTGGTTGTAGGTCCAGGTTTAGGTATGATTATTTATACCTGTTATTGTTTTATTTTGCTTCTATCACTCATACCAGACTTTTGTCTAACCCAGAATTTTATGTCTCTTTTTACTGAGTGCTCCTAAATGGGCAGACTAGAGGCAGGTTAGGTGGTTATGCGCGAGTAGCTGTCCGGAGACGAGCAGGAGGCTTCCATGTACTATTTACACATATTCTCCCTGTGTTGTTGTTGGTTACTACTTTGGGCATTAGTAGTGTACCTTTTCTATTTTGCTTTAGAGATAGTATTTTGAAGTTGTAATAATGATGGTTTGGATCATAAGTTGTATTTTGGATTCCGCTGCTATGATGGTTTAGTTTCCAGCTTATGCACCGTCTCTCCTGTTTTATGTCAAGTATGTTATTATTATATTTTATTCCATGCGCTGTGAGATATACTACAGGTTCTTTGGTGATTCATAGTTTTTAAACCCTTTCCTTTTTGACGACCGTCCCGTGCTAGTCGGGCATTGGCACAACGCATTTCGGGGAAATGTTGGCTGGTTCGGGACGCGCTATCACAATATACGCGTAAAATGGTCATTATAAAATTTGTATACATATAAGGACCTTATATAAAAACATATTCAAATCAATTCAACACTGAAGACCATATGCAGAAAAAAATATAGCCGGGGTCAACCCAGGGATCGACCCAGGCATGGGGGGTCGACCCACCCTAGATCCAGTAGGTTCATTAACGAACCTGGACTGTTTTCTTAACCAAGTTCGAATGTTGACTCAACGCTTTGTACGATAAGATCCTGAACAACTATAAATAGGTTAGTAGATTCAAGCCTAAATCTCACATTCTCTGAGACAATGTCTAAGCTTTGCCATTCTTTCTCTTCCTCAAATCTCTTCAAAAAAATACGATAATTAGTTTAGGAAAATTATGAATTAAGATCTAGAGGAAAAGAATAAACCATAATAAGAAGATATTTAGAATTATATTTGGAGTGAGGTAATTTTCTAGATCTGGTCTATTTAATTTTCTTCCTCTTTCTTCCCTTTTTCTTTTAGTAAACATTATGAATCCATGGTTGTTAAGTTCTGAATCCAATTAGGGGAAAACCATGGAATGCTAGATCTGGACCAGATCCAAAATTTGGAAAGCAAATTAGTTGAGTGGATTTAAGTTGTATCATTTTTGATAATGATATATTATCGTTTGGCATTCCCCGTTATATATGACATGTCGAAATATGATATGTTGAAATGTTTAAACATATGTTAAAAAGATTAAAGTGACGAATATGACATGTTGGAATATTAATATGCTAAGATATTAATATGTTGAAAAATTCATATGTTGAAAGATAAACTTGTAAAAAATGTGTAGCGATTACTGTTGTTTCAATTCCATGTTATCATGTGACATTTATGTACCTGGAGCATTAACGGTATAAATTAGTAAAATCACATGTTGGTTTGTTTGATTTGAACAATTACATGATTAAGACGATTACATGTTAGAATAGAATTTATTGTATGTTAGAGAGAACATGCGACATAAAATGGGTTTAGTATGATGACATGTAAAATATAGACTTGAAAGAATGGACATGCCTAAATTATATAGAAAATTTACAGTAAAGAGGAAACTGTAACCGCTCTTAGATACGAGGTTAGATTTGTAACAAACCGTAATTTTAAAACATGACATAAGGGATAATTAAAGAATAATTAATTTTTAAAAGAAGAATACATTGAAACGGGTTTCCCCATTTCGTTCGTCTCGGAATTCTGCTTGAGATAGAATCCAAGTTTGCGTAAAACGGATACCGTATGAAGGAGTTATGGACGATGGAAGTTTGGCAGAACAATCAGGAAACAGGCCAGGATAACTGGCGTACTTGTGAAGTGCGCCAGAACAAAACTGCATTGGTGCACCTGGGAAGTGCGCCCAGGCCGAGCCAGATCTGTAGAATTCTGGAGAGTTCCATGATGATGTGTCTTTCTGGGATTGGCTGGATGACGTGTTTTTCTGGTCTGGATGGTTCAGATGGTTCCTAATCTAATCTAAAGGTCCTAATTCAATTAATACACCTATAAATAAACACCTAAACCTAACCCTAATCTCATTATGTTCATCCATGGCGCCTTTATGCTGTTCTAATCTAAATTAAAACTAGCCTTTTTTCTCCATCAAGTCAAATTAGAAGATCAAATTCTACAACAACGGTTTAGCTAATCAAATTCAGAATTCAGAATTCAGATCTATTCTCTCTCAATTCTCTAAACCTAATGCTATGAGTTTCTAGATTACTTTTAGGTTTAAATAAATAAATGTATGCCTTGATAGACAGTGAATTGGATATGTTGTAAAGTATGATTCTGTGTTGATATGAAACTTTATCCTATGTCATGACAAGATCTAATTTCCTAGATCTAATATAATTATGTTGATTTGATTATGATGGCTATATGGATCTTGATTTGTAATCATGTTATGATGGAAGTACATCTATTAATTTAGATAATTGTGACATTACTTGGCTCTAGACTTTTATGCTTATCACATTTCACTTGTCATATTGTGATACACTGATATATGTTGTGAAGTTGACATGTGAATCTACCTTTTGATCTAAACATGTTGCCATGACTATGCTAGATCTTGGTAATTAGACACCTAATGTTAGATCTAGATCTCATTATGCTTTCTTAAACATCATAGTAATTGCCACAAGTTATTAATTATGCCTACTTAGTTATGATGTTAATCACATGTCCATTCACTTTGTTACTATGCTAGTTTATGATCACGTTTATGTCATGACATGTTGAAACTGTCACCCTCGTCATATTCCCTTTTAATTATTATAGCTAGGCTACTTTATAGCTTAGATGCTGCCAAAATACGTACAAGTACGTTAGAGAGAAAATGGGGAAAAAGAGAATTAAAATTGGCATGATTTATGTAATGTTTAATAGGAAATAGGACATGTAAATCAAATGGGGAAAACGTAGAAATAGTTACCTATAATGACATAGGTAGATTTTAATTAATTTGGAATGTTTAGTAATTTACAATTAGGAATCATAAATTGTACTTACGACACGAGGTTAGGTTACATTAGTGGCGGAAGTCTGCGCGGACCCGACCGTCATATCCAGTAGCCACTAATGTTGAACCTAAAGTGGGAGGTCTAAGTGCGCAAATACGAATCGGGCTAAGACACGAAGTTAGGCCCAACGGTGGAATAAGATTACCCGAATCGGACCGGCATATCCAGCATCCACACGTTATAGGCCTAATGTGGGAGGTCTAGCCCATTATAACCATAATTGGACTTGGTAAAGAAATGGACTACTTAACCTAATTTAAAAGACTATGGACCTAAGTTAGGGTTAAGTAAAAATTGGATGGGTAGTAGGGGGTTAAGTAAGTTAGAGGGGATAGGTAATATATATATATATATACATATATATATATAGACCCACATACTTAACCAAACAAGGTTATGTAATTAAAGACACCTGGTGGTATACATAACCAGTAGATAGTGTAACAGGGTTATGTAATTAAAGATACCTAAGTGGTATACATAACCGGTAGATGATGTAAGAAAGTTATGTAATTAAAGACACCCTTTAGGGTAAGCATAACTAATATAGGGCTATTTAATTAAAGACAAGGGGTAGAGCTTGTATCATATTGAGAGGGACCCATTTCAGCCAGTAACCCGAAGTGGTATCAAGTAAAGACCTCTGTACTAGCAGAGAAGGGGCACGCTTACCAATTGATTGTAAGAAATCCAAACGAGGCGGACGACGTGTGCGGCGCAAACCGACCGGGGACATGTGCGTGCATGGGCCGGGCAGAGGGTTAAGACGACCGTGACACCAGTAGATATAGTTGTTCACCTATAGCGCTTCACGAAACTTAATGTGCATTCCCTTAGTGAGTGACATTAATGGACGTGGGGTATTTCACTTGGTATCAGAGCTGAAGGTTACCAGATTGGATAAAAGTTTTTGAAAATTATTTTCAAAAAGCTTTTAAAAGAAAGCATTTTCATAAGGAATAGTCTATTTTGAAAAACATTCCCCAAAAAGCTCTATGTAGTATCCTCCGGTCCTTTATCTAAATTTCTTCCATTTTCCTTTTTCAGGATGTCTAGGGAACAAAACATCCCTAATATCCCAGAGGACGTCACTATGCCCGGATGGTTCCGCGGGTATTTGGAGGCCACAGCGTCGGCTGAAGGCCAAAGAGACGTTCCTCCCCCAGCTGCACCAGTCATTCCTCCTCCCCCTCCAAAAGCAGATAACTTCGCCAAGATCTGCAAGGACTTCCGTGTTATGGGAGGGAAGCCATTCCATAGGAACGAGACATTCGTGGAAGCTCGGAATTGGATTAAAGAGAATGAGGACTTATTCGTAATATTTGAAGTGGAGGACCGAAGAAAGATTTAGTTAGTTACTTGGCTGTTAAAGGACGAAGCCTCATTTTGGTGGGAAGTCACCCAAGCTGGACGTCCGGTAGAGACTTGGGAAGACTTTAGATAGAGGTTTGAAATAAAATTTCTTTCCCAAGCGGAGCAAAGCATACAGATGGAGAGGTTCTTAGCTCTCAAGCAAGGAAATTTGACGGTGAAGGAATATGTGAACAAGTTCAACCGGTTGGAAAGGTTTGGTTTAGAGTTGGTGGATACACCACTCAAAAGGGCTTTTCGGTTTGCTAAAGGGTTGAATGAGCCTCTGCATGGGCTAGCAATGTTCCATATTCCAATGGGGGCCACGTTTAAAAAGCTTGTTGATACGGCCCTAATGCATGAGGAGGACAAGGGAGAGAAGAAGGAAATGAAAGCTGAGGGGACATCGCAGAATAAGAAGGTATGGCCCAAGTAACAGCAACAGCAGCAACAACAAAAGAAAGGGGGAAAAGATGTTAAAGGCAAGGATAAGAGAAAATGTCACAATTGTGGAAAGGAGGGTCACCTGATCAAGGATTGCAAGAGAACGAAGGCCAGTTTCTTTAATTGTGGAGAGCTCGGACACTTCTCTAAGGAGTGCCCGAAGAAACAGGGATCGCAGGGACAAGGGCAAAAAGCAGGGACTTCTGAAGGCCATGTGCATGCTCTCGCGATCGATGCTCCTGAAAAGGTAGAAAAATTTCCATAGAAAGTTTAGTTTCTCTTTCAAACTTTCCAGTTAGAATACTTTTTGATTCTGGTGCTTCACACTTGTTTATATCTAGTTCTGTGGTTGAATCTCTGCATTTAATTACTAGTGTGGTAGTTGATCCCCTAGTTGTTTCAAACCCCACTTGTGGTTCGGCTCATTTGTCGATGATTTTTCGGGGTTTGAAAATATCTGTGTTGGGCATCGAATTTGAATGCGACACGTATGTGCTTGGGTTTATGGGTTATGGGTCTATTCTAGGAATGGATTGGCTTACCATGTATGGGGAAATTCTGGATTGTGAGAAGAGAGCTATTAGACTCCTGACTCATTATGGAAAGACCCTCGAAGTTTCTTGTAACCCTCAAGGGTCTGTTGTGCTTAGCTTCCTAGAGTCTCCAGATGCATCCATAGAGTGTTTGCAAACTGTTCCAGTGGTTCGAGATTATCCCGATGTTTTTTATGAGGTACGGGGTTTACCTCCAAGACGTGATATCGACTTCCGCATATATCTGGTGGACAATGCAAAGACAATTGCATTACCAATGCGCCACATGGCTCCAAGAGAAAGGAGGGAGCTGAGTAAGCAAGTAGGGGAGCTACTTGAAAAATGGTTTATCAGACATAGCATATCTGAGTGGGGTACTCCAGTGGCATTCGCAACTAAAGCAGATAGTTCGCTTCGTTTGTGTGTTGATTATAGGGAGCTGAATAAGCTCACTAAGAAGAATTGGCACCCGCTTCCGAGGATTGATGATTTTATTTGATCAGCTTGTTGGTGCCTCGGTATTTTCCTAGTTAGACATGGCTACGGGGTTCCATTAGTTGAGGGTGGCTGAGGACAGCATAGATAAGACTACCTTTAGGACTCTGGATGGTTTCTTTGAATGGCTAGTTATGCCTTTTGGGCTGACGGATGCATCCGCCTATTTTGTCGATCTGATGAGTAGGGTGTTTCGGGAGTTCCTAAATAAGTTTGTGGTAGTCTTTGTTGATGATATTTTGGTCTTCTCCAAAAGCAAAGAAGAGCATGCCCAGCATTTGAGAATAGTTTTGAATACTCTCTGTGACCATCAGCTTAAAGCAAAGTTCTCCAAATGCCATTTTTGGAGAAAAGAGGTGAGATTCTTAGGGCACGTGGTCTCCAAAGAAGGGATAGCTGTAGATCCCACGAAGGTGGTTGTAGTACAAGATTGGCAGATTCCTAAAAATTCAACTGAGGTGAGAAGCTTTCTTGGGTTGGCAGGTTATTACAGGAAGTTCATTAAGGACTTTGCTACCCCACGCATGATCTAGAGCTAGCGACCATAGTATTCGCGTTAAAGACGTGACGTCACTACTTACTTGGAGAGAAGTTTGAGTTATACACCGATCATAAATCTCTTAAGTATCTATTCTCCCAGAAGGATATAAACCTAAGGAAACAATGATGGATGGAGTTCTTAGCCTCATATGATTTTGAGATTGCTTACACCCCCGACAAGGGTAATGTGGTGGAAAACGAGGCAGATGGTAGCCCTGAGTCCTCTGTTTGTGGAAAGAAAGAACTTGAAGTTCATATCAGCTTTCGACTTTAGACCCTCCATCGAGATTTTACCTGATTTGTTTGCATCCTTGGAGATACGACCGACTCTTATGGACCAGGTAGGAGCTTCACAACAAAGTGACCCACAGATTCTAGACATCATGGTTAGTAGCAATTTATGTCCGAGAGATAGTTCGTCTTCATGGAGTTCCTTCCAGCATCATGAGCAATCATGACCCCATCTTTACCAACGAATTTTGGAGGAGCTTGCAGGAAGTATTAGGTACACAGTTGCGTTTGAGCACCGCTTATCATCCTCATACTGATGGGCAAACGGAGAGGGTGAACAGAATCTTAGAAGGTCTTTTAAGGCTGTGTATCCTAGACTTCAGAGGGACTTGGGAAGAGCATCTTCCTTTAGTAGAGTTTGCCTATAATAACAGTTATCAGGCCAGCATTGGCATGGCACCCTTCGAAGCATTGTATGGACGACCCTGTAGATCAACAACTTGTTGGTGGGAATCTACAGAAAGATTATTACTTGGACCAGATATGGTTAGAGAAACGTCCAAAACGATTGACCTTATTCGACGACGGATGAAGCCAGCTCAAGATAGGCAGAAATCCTATGCAGACAAGAGAAGGACTGACCTCGAATTTGAAGTAGGAGACTTGGTTTTTATCAAAGTACCACCTTTGAGGAATGTGGTTTGCTTCGGATCAGTAGGGAAGTTAGCACCTAGGTTTGCGGGACCATTTCCCATAACTGAAAGGATTGGCCAAATGGCCTACAGAGTAAAGCTCCCAGAAAATTTATCCGGTGTTCATGACGTTTTCCATGTCTCTCATCTATGGAAGTGCCTACATGACACCTCAAAAGTTGTTGAGTCGAGCATGTTGGAAGAAGTCGAAGTGGAACGGGAGGCGACAGTTAGAAGGGTCCCCACCCGTATTCTTGGGTCCGAGATTAAGAAGCTATGCAATAAGGAAATCAAGTTGCTAAAGGTTCAATGGGGAGATAACCCAGAAGATGCGACTTGGGAACCTGAAGATAAGATTTGTGCTTCGTACCCTTTAATTTTCAAGGGTATGTTCTTAACTTCTTTTTCGTAAATCTTGTCAGTACTTGTTTCTATCAATAAAGTATGTCTTATCCATGGTATTTTCGACCATTAGATAGGAATCCTATGGATGTAAACATGTGTTTGAAACATGTTATGTTTGATGGATGCAAGTGGATACAAGTGTTTGCTAGTGTTTGCCTGTGGACACATATACACACATTAGGCACTAAGATCGGCTCAATCACTCTCATACCGCATATGGATGTGTGTGCATTTTCTTTTCTTTTTTAGATGGAAATGGATGAACTAGCATATGTATGTTGCATTTGGATGAATGAGTACGCACATATGTAGAGCTTATATGTTATAATAGGCTTATTTGCATACATATTGGACTCATGGCACTAACATACATCGCATTAAGGAGGTCAACTGAATCAGTAGACCGCCTAATCTTTTGCATTAGCGTTGGGACATATACACACACTTTGCATATGTTCATGAAAGCATTAGAAGTCTTTTAAGGACAATGGACGCCCGTGATTGATGGATGAGTAGATGGATGAGGATGGTAGGACATACATTCCTTTCAGGTTCGAGATTTCGGGGACGAAATCCTTTAAGTAGGGGGGAATGTAACAACCTGTAATTTTAAAACATGACATAAGGCATAATTAATAAATAATTTGTAAAAGAAGAATTAAGTGAAATGGGTTACGCCATTGCGTTCGTCTCAGAATTCTGCTTGAGACAGAGTCCAAGTTTGCGTAAAACGGATACCGTATGAAGGAGTTATGGACGATGGAAGTTTGGAACAACAATCAGGAAACAGGCCAGGATAACTGGTGCACTTGTGAATTGTGCCAGAACAAAATTGCATTGGCGCACCTGGGAAGTGCGCCCAAGCCAAGCCAGATCTGCAGAATTCTGGGGAGTTCCATGATGACATGTCTTTCTGGGATTGGATGGATGACGTGTTTTTCTGGTCTGGATGGTTCAGATGGTTCCTAATCTAATCTAAAGGTCCTAATTCAATTAATACATCTATAAATAAACACCTCAACCTAACCCTAATCTCATTATGTTCATCCATGGCGCCTCCATGCTACTCTATTCTAAATTAAAACTAGCCTTTCTACTCCAACAAGTCAAATTAGAAGATCAAATTCAACAACAAAGGTTTAGCTAATCAAATTCAGAATTCAAAATTCCGATCTATTCTCTCTCAATTCTCTAAACCTAACGCTATGAGTTTCTAGATTATTTTTAGGTTCAGATAAATAAAAGTATGCTTTGATAGACAATGAATTGGATATGTTGTAAAGTATAATTCTGTGTTGATATGAAACTCTATCCTATGTCATGACAAGATCTAATTTCCTAGATCTAATATAATTGTGGCGATTCAATTATGATAGTTATATGGATCTTGACTTGTAATCATGTTATGATGGAAGCATATCTATTAATTTAGATAATTGTGACATTAATTGGATCTAGTCTTTTATGCTAATCACCTTTCACTTGTCACATTGTGATACATTGATATATGTTGTAAACTTGACATGTGAATCTACCTTTTGATCTAAACACGTTGCCATGACTATGCTAGATCTAGGTAATTGGACACCTAATGTTAGATCTAGATCTCATTATGCTTGCTTAAACATCATAGTAATTGCCACAAGTTATTAATTATGCCTACTTAGTTATGATGTTAATCACATGTCCATTCACTTTGTTACTATGCCAGTTTATGATCATGTTTATGTCATGACATCTTGAAACTATCACCCTCGTCATATTCCCTTTTAATTATTATAGCTAGGCTACTTTATAGCCTAGATGCCGCCAAAATACGTACGAATACATTAGAGAGAAAACGGGGAAAAAGGGAATTAAAATTGGCATGATTTATGTAATGTTTAATAGGAAATAGGACAAGTAAATCAAATGGGGGAAACATAGAAATAGTTACCTATAATGACATAGGTAGATTTGAATTAATTTGGAATGTTTAGTAATTTACAATTAGGAATCATAAATTGTACTTATGACACGAGGTTAGGTTACATTAGTGGTGGAAGTCTGCCCGGAACCGACCGGCATATCCAGCAGTCACTGATATTGAACCTAATGTAGGAGGTGTATGCAAGTACGAATCGGGCTAAGACACGAGGTTAGGCCTAACTATGAAATAAGACTGCCCAGACCCTACCGGCATATCCAGCATCCACACGTTGTAGGCCTAATGGGGGAGGTCTATCCCATTATAACCATAATTGGACATGGTAAAGAAATGGACTACTTAACCTAATTTAATATGACTATGGACTTGAGTTAGGGTTAAGTAAAAATTAGATTAGTAGTGCGGGGTTAAGTAAGTTAGAGGGGATGGGTAATGTATATAAAAATATATATAGGCCCACATACTTAACCCAATAAGGTTATGTAATTAAAGACACCCAGTGGTATACATAACCGGTAGATAGTGTAACAAGGTTATGTAATTAAAGACACCTAAGTGTATACATAACCGGTAGATGATGTAAGAAAGTTATGTAATTAAAGACACCCTTTAGGGTAAGCATAACTAGTATAGGGCTATGTAATTAAAGACACCTAAGGGTATACATAGTCAGTAAAAAAACCTAGTGGGGATACAAGACAAGGGGGAGAGTTTGTCTCATGTTAAGAGGGACCCATTTCAGTCAGTAACCCAAAGTGGTATCAAGTAAAGACCTCCGTACTAGGCGAAGAAGGGGCACGCTACTACTTGATTGTAAGAGATCCAAACAAGGCGGATGGTGTGGGCAGCGCAAACCGACTGAGGACGTATGCGTGCATGGGCCTGGCAGAGGGGGCTAAGACGACCGTGACACCAATAAATATAATTGTCCACACCATGGGTTGCCACTTTAGGAAGTGATACCTCCTACTGTAGGGCCAACACAGGATATCTACAAGGTAGGGAGCCAATCGATTAGGGTAGTGGTTAGGGTATACTTGGACGTATGACCTAAGCCTACCAGCTTATAGTGGAAGGCATCATTTCATTTCAGTTATACTAGTAATAATGCAGAGTTATCATTAGTAAGACACATATACCTTAACTTGCTTACCTTGTCACACCTGCCATTTATGTAGTGATTTCTCTCGTATCCACTTTATATTCCTATCATGTTGCTTTTAATTATCTACTAGCTAAAAGTAACTGGACTCGCCAAAGTCTAACACTGTTGCTTCTCCTTCTTTCTTCCGTTCCCCTCCCCCCGGGTTCTCAGGAAGGAAATAATCAGACTTAATCAAGAATCAGATATCATCTTGCTAGGAGCTACTTCTGAAGTATGGCTCAAGTTCTTGACTCTACTATGGCTTAACTCTTTTTATTGGGGAAATGATGCTTTTTATTTACTTATGTACTCTGATGGTGCAAGACAAAATTATTTTTATTGTAATGGTTTTTGTGACTTATGAAATTGTGGACCATGGAGTTATGACTTATGTTTGAAATAAAAGTTTAAATTTTCCGCTCCTGCCTTATTTATCTCTATCTTGTAATTATTCTGTGTCTATTTACCTATAGCGCTTCACGAAACTTAATGCATTTCCTTAGTGAGTGACATTAACGGACGTGGGGTTTTCAAGATTACACTTGTGGTAGAAGTCTGCCTGGAACCGCCCGGCATACCCAGCATCCACAAGTGGTAAATCTAATGTGAGGGGTCTAAGTGCATAAATAAAAACATGTAATGGTGTTAAGACACGAGGTTAAGCCAACTTGTGGCAGAAGTCTGCCCGGAACCACCCGACAAATCCAGCATCCACAATTATAGGCTTAATGTAAGAGGTCTAGTGCTTGAATATAAACGTATATATAAATATATGTAAAAAGCAGGACTGATAAACGACATTAATTGTAATTAATGGAAATAAATGGAATTGAATGAAAGATAATCACAACGGTATAGAAAATGGGAATAAATGGGGAATGAACCTATTATAAATAAGTTACATTAATGAGAATGTTGTATAATAGGTAGACATATCCTAGGGACAAGTGAAGATTATAACTTAGGTTATAATAAACTAGTAAGGAATTGAGATAACTGGTGAATAAGTGACACTTAATTGTAAATTAAGTAATCAGTAAATGGGGAAAACCTGAAACCAGTAGAGAAAAGGGGGAGATTTATGAAATGTAAGAAGTTGTACTCAATTATAAATTAAGTAATTTGTAAACTTAGTAATCTGAAATCTGCTGATAAAAATAACATATTAAGGCTTGTCCTAGAGACAAGAGGAAATTATAACATAGGTTATAATAAATGGAAAGGAGACTTATTGGTGAACCTTACTTAAGAGAACTAAGTTAATAAGTAAACAACGATAAGTTGTACTGACAATGTAAGATGGAATTATGATTAAATAGGAAGGAGTAAGGCAAACTTATGAAATGATTAAAGTTATATTTAATCATAAATAATGACTGACATGATAAATAGAAAACATTTGAATTGAGATATACTTAATTACAAATTAAGTAGACCATGTTATTGTAACTATGAAATCAAACAAGAATATAGAGGGATTGTTGATTTCAGACCTCGGATCACAATTTAGGAAATAACATGTTGTGGGCTTATTAATAAACTTAAATGGGTTAAATTATATGACTGATATTAATAAGCAAGAGGAACTTGGTAACTTGAATAGGAAGTCAATGTGAATGGGAATAACCAAGTTAAATGGAAACCTGATGAGGTAAAGGAAGCGCATAAAGGAATGTTTAGACATAGGGTCTAATAACATATTAAAATGAGGCGCTTGGACCAGTCCGCATGTTTGAGGGTGAATAACCCAACAGGATAGATCATTGTGGTGTCACGAGGCACGAGGGGAGCACACATTCATCTGATTATTCTGTCGGCTATGTAGGATTGGAAGGGGATGCATGAGGAGATACGTAAGGTGCTCCTGGTAATCCTCTGTGTGGTGGCGGATGTTTAGGCTATGCTTGCAGAGGTTGTGTCTGCGCGTAACTACCAGGTGGGTGGGCCTTGACAACATAAGTAGCTTTGCAATCAGAATGCTGTGACGAGGTGACACCAGGGTGATTCGGCAGTCACCTCAACGGGGTGGCGGAAGGTCACAACCAATAAGGATAGTAGATCGTTGGATACTCATCATCGGAATTTCACTATCGAGGTACAGTGGTTGAGAGGAGACGCCAACTGGATGTTTAGATTGTTTTTTGTTAGGGGCATGTCACTTAGCTCTTGTAGTCTTTACTAGTTGAGGGAGGGGCCGAGGTGGGGCCATAGCCATCATGTAAAACAGACCCTAGGAATATCTGTATTTTGAGGCTCTTAAAGGCGGGCCTGTACAGATATAGAAAAGCTCCCGACCGAGTCCTATGTTTCTCGTATCTCCCTGCCATGGAACTCGGTGCACATTAGAGGACGTGAGGTTGAGGCATAGAGCTACAATTAACAGTACGTACGCGGGACAGTCTAGATACATGCATATCTGCTCTGTATGGTGTATCGTAGACTTGAGGGCATTACTCTGGTATGGAATCTGATTCGAACAAAGGTGGTAGTCCGTACGTTTGCGTAACATAGTAATGACATATATATGCAAAGAATATTGTTATATAGAGGTATGTACGTCACTCCAACGTAGGATGAGGGACTGTGTACATTTCAGTGGTATTATGGCGGAGACCGTGCGAGTGGTGTACCATGGGGTGTACCTTAATATTGGGGGTAACTACATATATAATGTATTAGGATTATCCACTAGGAAGTAAATGGGTGCGACATGTGTGTAAGCCTTTAGTGTTGTTAACCCAAGTAACCTAATAAATAAGAAAATATGATTGAACAGTATATGTAGTGTTATCCAAAATGTATAATTTAAATCCAGTCACCAGAACTTGTGTTCGTACCCCCTCCTCATAACATACTCACAGGTTAGATTTGTGGCAGGGACATAATAGCTTTGGTTACTGTTAGGAAGTATTATTGATACGGTAAGGCTATACTTTGAGTATATTATATTTTATCCATTTCGCAGTGAGATATTTTCTGAGCTCTGACATATTTTATGTCTCTGTCTTTTCTGCAGAATACCAGAGCAAACTAACACGAGTTTCGATAAATTAGAATTTTGAAAAAAATCGGTCTGTCGAAATTCAGGTTGTTATATTGCTAATACCGAAGTGCCTCCTCCAAAAGATAGTGATCCTCTAGACATTCAGTGTAAACTATTCGTTGATGGATCATCTAACAGTCAGTGTTGTAGTGCCGAAGTCATATTCATTACTCCCGAGGAACGCTCAATCTGTTATGATTTAAAGCTCGACTTCCCTTCCACCAACAAAGATGCAGAATACGAAGCCTTGATTTCTAGACTTAGAATTACAATAAAACTCAACATCGGGGATATCTAGATTTACTCCGGCTTATAGCTCATCGTACGTCAGGTGCAGGGTGAATATCAATCCAAGGGGGCATGACTTGCTCCCTACCTTGCTTGGGTCTGCGAATTGCTTGCCCACTACAACCATTACATTATTACGCACATCACTCAAGAAAAAAAATGAGAAGGCTGATTCACTAATCGGGATGACAAGCTCTCGAGATGCGCAACTCTGGGGACTTGTCACTCTACTCTCTGAGTATCGATCAAATGCAGACTAATTTGATATCAATGATAGAGATCGAGCCCGAACCTAAGTCTTGGTGACACCAGTAAAGAACTACATGCTCCATGGAATCCTCTTCGATCGCTCCAAGGAAAGGCTGGAACTCATATGCAAATCATCACGATACATCATTCAGGATGGTGTGCTCTACCGAAGAGGATTCTTTGTTCTATTACTCCGGTGTGCCACCCACAATGACGCTAACTGTGTATTGCTGGATGTGCATGAAGGCAGGTGGGACGACCACACTGGGGGGAGGGGGTAAACTCTGGCAAGGAAGATCCTCAAGTATGGTTACTTCTGGCCAACACTTAACTAAGATTCTATGGACTTCACCCGCAAATGTGACAAGTGCCAGAGGTTCTCCAAGATTCCAAGAGCCCCGCCTACCGAGCTAACACAGATGGTCACTCCTTGGCCATTTTCTATGTGGAGAATAGATATCATTGGAACTCTTCTGATGGCCATAGGTAGTGCATGTTATGCAATCATCGCAATTGATTACTTCACCAAATGGGCTGAAGCTGAGCCTCTTACTAAAATTACTACGAAGAAAGTAATAAACTTCATCGTTCGCAATATCATCTGTCATTTTGGAGTCCTTCGGACTATCATTTCCGATAATGGAACCTAATTCGAAAGCGCTGATTTTAAGGTCTTCTGCCGATGAAACAACATCGAGAAGAAATTCTCGGCAATAGCTCATCCTTAATCCAATGGGAAAGTCGAGGTTGTCAACAAAGTAATTAAATACATAATCAAGAAGTGACTAGAAATGCCTGGAGGCTAATGGGTAGATGAATTCTCTCTAGCCCTTTCGGCTTACCAGACTACTCATAAGTCAGTGATTAGCCACACTCCTTTTGCTCTCTCATATGGATTTGAAGCCGGCATATGCATTGTTCTCAAACTCAAATCTCATCAAGTCACTTACTATGACCCGAAGACCAACCAAGACTTCCTCTTGGAGTCACTTGACTTGCTCAAAGAGAAAAGAGCCACGGCTAAACTCAGAGCCGCCACTCAACGCCAATGATTTGCTCGATACTTCAACTTAAAAGTTTGTCAGAAGCACTTCGACATCGACGACCTCATCCTGAGATGGATATTTCCCTCACCGACTCATTTTAGCCCTCGCTAGGAAGGTACGTACATCATATGAAAGAGGCTTAGAGATGGAACCTTTAAGCCAACCACCGTTGATGGCACCAAACTCCCAAGTGCATGGAATGGCAAACGCCTCCACCGTTACTTTACCTAACCTAGTATATAGATTTATTGCTTTCCAATAATGTATTGTTTTCTTCAATTCAAGGCATTTTAAAGTAAAGGCCATTACTGCCAAAGTTATTAGTAAAGAAATTTTCATATGTCCACGTACTTAGTGTACTTAATTTATACATAGTATATTTGAGCAACTATTGCAACCGACTTGCATACACGAGCGCACACTACTGGATCTGTATCCTGAAGCTTTATACTAGTCCCTAACTCGATTCTCGAACCAAAGATGAGATAGAGTATAAATTACTAAACTCGACTCTCCAAACAACGGTGAGGACAAGTATAAATAACTCGGGACGCTCATTAACTTGAGTATCCAACCCCAATTCTCTGGACTTAGGGGCAACCCATCAACTGGGTGAGTATGACATTAACCACTCACTTGGCTCCATCCGACCTATAGGTTCTGGTCCGGATACTAAATTGGAAAACCAACGACACCCTCGAACTCCAACCTAAACGAAACACAGGAGAGTCTAAGGATGAATCAAAGATGTCCACGCCTCCCACAAGTCGGGATCAACGACCGCAAGGAGATCCCAAGAGGGGAGACACCGAACCTGGACTCCTCACGACTCGAAGCTCTTGACAGAAGGGAAGTTACGAGAGCATAGCCAACACAAACTACCTTTGCACGACTTGAGAATCTCAAGAGCGCTGCCATAGAAAATGTTTTCGTAAGTGTGACAACGAGTACATTTATACAAGTACAAATATTGGAAAGCGTAGACGAAAGTTTAAACATTTAACACAACATATGATATAAGTAAAGTTAACTAAAAAATTCATTCACACTAAAAGCAAACTACAACTGACTATCTTTCTTTCTAATGACATGATGTATATGCAAACCACACCATACCTCCAAAAGCGAGGGTCGTACTTGCATATGCTATGTACCTACATAACCAAAATCTATATAACCGTCACCTGGACCACCCATCCTTCTTATTCTTTGCAGATTCAGTACTAGACGGGTCGTTACCAGCCTTCTTCCTCCTCTTCTTGGAGCTTCCTCACCTCTTCCCTTGCTGCCCTTGGCTGGAGATATGGATTTATGGGGACACAACCTTAGACTTTCCTCGCCACTCATGATCTCTGTAATATCTCCAATTATAGGCATGATCATTTGCGGGGTTTGGGAGTGACACCGATGGAAAAGGCTTATATCATCTAGGCACCCTCCTTCTTCCTGACCTCCGTGGCCTTCTTCACCTCCAGCTCAGCCCTCTTCATGGTTTCCCTCGCTATTCTATTCACCCGACCTCCCGGCCTTGAGTTGCTTGGACGCATCCTCTTGCAGTTTCTTAAACACGATATCGACCTTCTTCGTGTCAGCCTAATCGTCGGCCTTCTTCTTTCTGTCCTCACCATAAGCTTTTCTCTTGGAGGATTTATCATCGGCCTTCCATTTCTTTTCGGCCTGGTCCTTCGCCACTGCAACATCCTCGGCCTTTTTTCTTAGCCTCTTCCTAAGCTTTCTGCAGGGCCGCCTCATCTTCCTTTCTCTTCTCCTCCCGCTCCTCGGACTTAACGAGCAGTTGGCTATTTGTGGCTCCACCAAAGCATTGTCTGCACACTTGCATCCATCGACGTAGTCACTTGGATCTCCCTTCCACATTTGAAAATGTATCTAGGGATTGGTTTCCTTCCCCAAACTATGCTCCTTGCATTCCCGCTCCAAGCTAAGGTAATAGAGGAAGTGTCAGCACGATACTTCTACTCCTTAGGGGCCTGCACAATGAAAAGGAAGACGAATTAGTCTACTTCGACTTAGAGTTCACACTGCTCCCAGAATTTGTGTTAATGAGACTTTACCTCCATAAACTTGTGGCGTAGACGCGATAGGCAAGGTACCCTCGGTTATTAGTTGGAAGGAGCTTCCTTGTCACTACCCTGGAAAGTCGAGGCCATAACTGGTGGTAATGAGTTCTGGGACCATTGGACCACTTGCAGAAGTAGATGGCATGACTTATTATTGCTGGGAACTTTCTCTTACAAACCCATGAGTGACAATCACGGTCCCGGTAGCCACTGTTTTCCATTTGGTAGCAGTGAGTTCCGCCAGCCTCGCTCTATCAGCGTCTTCTCTCAACAACTTCCTCCCTTCCTGCAACACCTAGCACTCCTCGTCGGTTAAATGAACAAGAATAAATTCAAACTCATCTACCACCTCGACCTGTCGCATCTGAGCCTCATACTCCAGAAGCTTGTCCCAAACCTGAGCCATAACCTGGGGATAATTGTGGACCCACGAGATTCCATGGAATCTAAGTGCTTTACCATACATCCCCCAGATATTGGCTCCAGAGATTCCTCCACCCTGGCCTCGGCATCTTCAATGCTCTTCTTAAGCCTCTCCACCTCAGCTTGGTGCTCAAACTTTATACCCTCCACCTGAGCCAGCACATCCTTGCTTGCAGTCTCGGCGTTATCTTTCATGAGTCGTTGTGCCTTCTCATTCTCTTCCTTCATCACTTATTCTCCACAACAAGAGCCTCAATATCAATGCAGAGTTGGTGCAATTCCCCATTCTCCTTCTCTAGCTTATGGTTCCTCTCTTTAAAAGCCTCAACCTTCTTATAGTCCTTGAACGTATCTCATTCTCTCTTCACTTCCGCCTCAACCTTCTTATAATCATACTTTATTTGTGTTATTTCAGCAACAGAGTTAGCATATAGACATGTTAGCGTATACACGGAAAAAAATACAATTCGAAGAGTTGTCTTACCTAGTTCCTTATCCCTATTCTAGACGTCTCCCTCTCGGCTTTTACTTCCAGTTCAAAGTTATGGATCTCTATATTTTTCCTGAATATTAGCTCCCAGATGTGCTCTACATGCCTGTGCATTTCCTAGTTTAGAGGAAGATGTCGAATATTTTATCACATATGTCTTTGCCCACATATTAGGGGATCGGATGAACGTTTGGCAGCAATATCAGCTCATCAAAATAAAATCTAGGAAATTTCTCCTTCAATATCGCCTTACTCCATTCAGGAGTGAGCTCTAGAATGTCTGACATATCGGGCAACCGCTGGCCTTTCTTGGACACTCCTGTCTTTCCAGTTCTCATGTCCATAGGTGTCGCTTCCTGATGTGGTCATAGGAGCTAATAGGGATATGTAGGAAGGGATTGTCGATGATCGTTGCCTGGTGCTCGCTACCTCTAGCCTTAAATCCATACCAGATGATCGAATGAGGGGTGGAGGGGACTATGAACGTCGAGATTGATTTCTATGATGATGTTCGCCACTGCGGTCATGGGGGTGAGTGGAGGCTGTAAACAAATTTGTGCCACTTCTAAACCCATGCACAAACTCTCTCCTCCCATGCCTGTGGCTTCTAGATCCTCGTATCTGATTTTTATCGTCACCTCGAGCCATTTCACTTGAATGGAACAGATTTAAGGTTGGACTCAAACACTCCATGCACATAAACAAATGTTATGTTATGTTTTGTTTATGAGTGTGTGACCTAAGTGTTCTCTCCATAGACCAGATTTAAGTCCTCTTGAAGGAGTGACCACCCCAACGGTTAGCGATAAGCTTCCTTTACTTGTGCCGCTAGGCCAAGACAACGTAAGATCTAGCAGAAGCTTGTCCATGTCTTTAACTGACCCTCCATCTAAAGCGATGTTGTGGTCTCAGAGGTAGTTATTAAAGAAGTCGGCCTGGGCAACGCTGTCGTCCTCATCTATCATAGGTTGGACAGGAGAGGATGACAGGCGGTCCTCTCTAACAATTATCTCATTGCCGACGCCGCCCTCACTAGTTCCCGCTTGAGCCTTAGTGACCATGCATCGTTTGGACACCGATGGGATCAACTTCCTTCCTTTTGCGGCCTAGAGGACTCTTTCCTCCCTTAGTTTCCTCTTTTCCTTCTTCTACTGCTACAGCCGGTTGGATCAATATGAGATTACCGGGAAGTAATCCCATCCGACAAAGAAGTCGCTCATCCAAAATTTTCCTGGTGGAGCGAGCTTTGGCCGGGATGGCCCATAGTTCTTCAAGATTATCTTGGTATGATGTGCCTTTGTGCACTGGAGGAATGCCTGCTACGCAAATATCAAATTACCCTCGAGCTTAGGACTTGATTAACTACAATCCCAAAGAAAGAAATACACTTACTTCCGACCAACCAACGCCTTATGAGTCCTAAGGGGCGGTGTATGTTGAACCAATCATACTTAAAAACACTATGTAACAACCCAGAATTTTGAAAATAGAAATTAATTATTTGAATCTAAAAAATAGAAACTTCTGGAAAAGATGGAATTTGACCACGAAATTTTAAATGATGCGTTCGTCTCGAAATTTTGGTTAACTTTCTTATTTGGAATTTCGCGAGCGGATTCCGTATGAAAAAGTTGCGGACGAAATACGAAAAACGGACTGAAATAAATAAAAAATAGAATAAATAATATATATATTTCCTTCTTTAACCTGCTGTAACTACCAAAATTAATACCGAGACAGGCTGACGGTTAAGAGGCTTCAGACCGTCACAAGCAGAAAAGAATAATCTGAAAGCAAAAACCACGTACGGGATAAAACCGAAAGCATAAGAGAAGTATTTAGAATGGATAGCAACCGACTCCATAATCAAAGAAGAAACCTCAAATCCAATATGAAGAAAGAATACCGGTAGGGTATATCCGGCACGAAAGAAAGCTAACAGTAGCATTTTGCCAAAAACAAGTTGCCTAAAACTGGAAGCAATGAAGAGAAAGACCAAGAAACCTACAATTCGGGATGAAGAGAGGCAAAAGGGCTACCAGCAATAAAAAACTATTACCGATACAAAAAGAGATGGAAGCACTAAAAGCATAGAGCCAGAAACATGGGGAATCTATTCGAAATCCAATTCCCGAGACCCTAATTTGATGATCACTGAGAGACAACTTTAGGAGATAACCAATAAAGCACCAAAAGTGCCCCTTTGGAAAGCCGAAGCCCACTTCAAGGACCTATCGAAAGGCAAATCAAAGCTTCTAAGAGAAACAAGCCACCTATAATAATTCACTTAGTGTCGACGCCGAAAGGGGTGGTGATTCCAAAAACAACTCACTTGAAGCGCGAGCAGCAAGGCTGAAAGCTCATGACTAGAAGCTCTTAACCGAAAACCAAAAGCCTGCCCTAAAGCTATACATACAAACAAGCTTGGTATCGGTAAAAAGGAAGTAGAAATAACATCGAAAAGAAGCTCCAGAGATGGAGACCATCTTTCTGAGAGCCAAGAACGGCACCCTAAAAGCAATAAGCAAAGCTAAAGAGCGGCCGAGAGCCAAAGCATCCATAACCAAAGGGAAAAGCGGCCGACAAGGGCTTCTGCTAGCCCAATGACAAAAGCGGCCCCGATTTGCTTATAAATAAGACCCTAGGGGTCACGTTTTTGGGGGTTGAATTCTCATTTCTCAATCTTATTCTCTTTTCTTCAAGAGCAAACCCTAATGTCCAAATCAAATTGGGGATTTCTTCAGCTCTTGTAATATGTCTGCAATAAATATAAAGGAGAAGTCTAAGACTTAAACATTTCTTGATTTGATAATCATATTGTATTTATAATGATTAGATAAGGAGTTAACCAATAACCTTTATTATGAAAGAGTTAATCTCAACTCCTTCGTAGGAGGAAAGGTCCTGGGTAAAACAAAGGCTTTTCCCCTTTCGAACTATCCTCATGTGACTCGGCTCTTTAATAGTAAGCCTAATGCAACCCAATGTTGGTGGGAGTTGCTGTGAGATTATGACTTGATAACCGACGCAACTTAGGCCATTTTAGGATGGTTTGATGCAGAAGTATCATATAAGTCAATAAGTGCTATAGCATGTAAACAACCCAGGTGTTGTGAGGCTATAGCCTGTTTCCTCTTAACACAATATATATTATTTTAACCTGGGTCTAAAGGTGATCGTTGTATACGGTTTAAGTCTTATTTAACTTGTAAAACCCTTCTCTCAAGGTTATCATTGACACTATTGTCTTGTAAGCATAATACTCACCCCTTGAGGGAAGAGTAACTAATCTTCGGACTTAAGGTCTTGATGTCTAGAAAGCGGGGGAACTCGTTAAGATCACTGATTCAAGGTTGCATTCCAATGACCTTTAGATACTCTTTCATCAAACTAATAAGCATATGCATTGTATATCCTAGTTCAGGTGTTAACGAAAATTATCGTTAACATTTTGGCACTAGAAGGAGGGCTTGAACCTCCGACTATGTATTTACCCTATTAGAAATTAATTAGGTAAACCTATTACTCCATGGAAGGAGAAGATGAAATCAAAAAGATTGGAGGAACAAAATAAGGAACCAACTCCTAATGCAACCCTTGAAGGAAATATGGATCTGACGTTCAATCTAAACAATAATGAAGCAGGAACAACTTACAACCCGGTGCAACCACCAAACCCAAATGCCATGGAGGAAAATGCCGCTAAAATCATGGTTCTTGATAAACAGATCTAGGAAATGCAAGCTCAAATGAACGTTAATCAAGCGCAGAATTCTTCAAAGCTCACTAAATCCAACCAAAGGAAGGTAGATGAATATCCAAAGAGAAAGGCTCCCGTGCAACACTCTGGAGCAAAAAAAAAAAGCTCAAAGCAGCTTCCTCTAAGAATAAAAGATCCCTTTTTACAAGGATAGATCATCAAGGAAATCACATGAGCAATCTGGGAGCACTACTTCTAAAGGTTATGATCCTAAGAGGAAGAATTATGACAACACGGAGGCTTATCTCAAAGTCATTGCTAGAAAAACCATCAAGGGCCTATTAGGAAGCAAACGGAAAAGAACCCAGGATGATAGGGTTAATGATAATGAAATAGTAGCCCCTTTTACCAATGAGATCATGAGCACTATAATACCATTTAGGTTGAAGGTTCCAACTATAAAGTATCCCGGAATTACTGACCCTGATGATCATCTAATGGCATTCAATAGTTAAATGGATCTCTATAATGCTTCGAGGGCCGTCAGGTGTCATCTTTTCCCAATGACCCTCCAAGGAGCAGCAACCAAATGGTATCGTCAGTACAGAGAGAATACCATATACTCATGGAAAAAATTTTCTTATAAATTGTCCGCACAATTTTGCATCTGTAAGGATCCAATAGTTTACTACACAGTTATTGCTAATATCAAGCAGAGGCAAGGAGAATCTCTAGGAAATTACTTGAAAAGGTTCAATGTAGAAGCATTAAAAGGCAAAAGATATGAATGACAACGACAAGTTAATTGATGTGCATTCAGGGTTATTTGAGAATACCCCATTCTGGAAGGAACTATACATTCATGGCTATAAGGACTTACAAGACTTCCACTTTCAAGCTTACAAGTTAATCCACATGAATGAATTTCACTTTACAAAGAAGAAGTTCGGACCTCTGGAGGAAGGAGCAAAGTCGGGCTTTGGACGAAAATCCCAAGGTGGAAGGTTCAGTCAAGATGGAAATAAGAACAGGGCCAAAGCATGAGGATTCTAATTATAACTCAGTCGTTTAAGCAAGCCCAACTCCTTTGTGTATGTTGTGGCAAAAGAAAGGGTCGGTAACTTCTCCGTCTCGTTCAAACCCAAGAATTTCCCTGAACCCCATGCTAGCGGGAAGTATTGTGAATATCACAAAATAAACGGACACAAAACTAATGAATACAATGTTTTGGATGGGATTATTCAGAAGCTTATCCGCGAGGGACATCTGAAAGAGTTTGTTCTAAAAAAACAACCATCTAGCCAGAATGCAAATGGACAACAAAAGGTTTCGGTCAACACAGTGGAAGCCACTGCAGAGGAAGGTCATCTAGATTTGGGTCCACCAATAAACCGAATCAATCTAGTCCATGGTGGGCCACACCCTGTTATACTCTCAAGATGCCATCATTGAAGAATGCCTGTTATACTCTCGAAGGGATATTCTCTATTCGAGAGGAACCATCATTGAAGAATGCCTGTTATACTCTCAAGATGCCCAACCTAGTGATTTCTCCGGATGAGATAAAGAAAGGGGTATGTCATCCACATAATGCCCCTCTCATGAGAACAGCTTAGATTAGGCTCTCTATTGTTGCAAAGATCCTTGTTGATACTGGAAATGCATTCAATGTCATCTCTAAACATTCTTTTGATCAGATGGGAATCTCCAAAGAGAAGTTAGATCCAAGCAACGAGCCAATCTTCGGCTTCAACAACAAAGGATCGACTCCAGTAGAGAAAATCAACCCCCTGTCCAAGTTGGGTTATCTTCGCTCCACCGAACCTTTGAAACTCTTTTTGTCATGATCGGCCAACCATCCTACTATAGTGCCTTCTTTGGTCGACCTGCTCTGGAGGAAATGGATGCTTTTGTCTCTTCCAAATACCTTATGCTGAAATTCTTAACAAAACAAGGATGGGGTACCATCAGAGTGGAACAATTTAGTTCTAACGAATTGTACTTCGCAACGGTTGACAAATATAAAAGGGAGTATTCTTCGTACTTTGATTCCTCTACTATTTTTCAACCTTCGCATAACGGATTCTTACATCCAACATTTGAAGATAAAATAAAAATCAATAAAACTGACAAACGTACAAATGATAGGTACACTTCTTTGAAACAAAAAAGGAAGAGAGTCGATGACATAAATTTGGCAGAGGAAGAGGAAATTGTAATAGATTTGGATTCTTGAGGGGACAATGAAAGGTTAAAACCAATAGAGGATTTGGAGAAAGTATGCATTGATCCAAAGGATAGGACCAAAGTTATCAAGATAGGGAACCCTTAAGGAGTGACCTAGTTCAGTTCTTGTAGGTCAACAAGGATGTTTTCTCTTGGACTCATTCGGACATGGTTGGAATCATCCCCTCTATTAAGAGCCATGGTCTAAACATCAAACTTTTGTAATCCCAGTTCGGCAAAAGAAAAGGCAATACAACAGAGATCGGTCATAAGCTCTAAAAGAGGAAGTTAAAAGGTTAGAGACAAATGGGTTCATCTGAGAAGTATTTTATCACAAGTGGCTAGTCAACCCCTTATTAGTAAAGAAGTCCAACGGGAAGTGGAGAACTTGTGAGGACTATACAGACTTAAACAGGGCTTGCCCGAAAGATTGTTATCCCCTCCCATGGATAAACTAGTTGATTGATGCAACAAACGAACATAGGTTGCTTCCCTTATGGATGCATATTATGGATACAACCAGATTCCCATGCACAAACCCAATGAAGAACAAACGAGTTTCATTACCAACTGGGGAACATTTTGTTACAAAGTAATTCTCTTTGGATTGAAGAACGCTAGAGTAACGTACCAAAGGCTAGTTAACAAAATGTTCCAAGATCAGATAGGGTGTAATATGGAGGTATACATGGATGACATGTTAGTAAAATCGTAAAAGCGGAAACCCACCTGAAGGACCTAAAGGAGATGTTCAATATCTTGATAGGTTACCAAATGAAGTTAAACCCGCAAAAGTGTTATTTTGGAATTCAATCCCTGAAGTTCTTAGGGCATGTAGTCAGTGAACATGGCTTTGAGGCTAGTCCCGACCAAATCCAAGCCATAAAGGACATGGGTGAACCCAAAACAAGCAAAGAGGTAATGAGCTTAAACGGGAAGGCAGCTGCCCTCAGCAGGTTCATTTCCAAGGACACTGACAAATGCATCCATTTCTTTGGCATTGTAAAGAAGAAGAACTTCAAATGGAATGAAGAATGTAAGAAAATCTTTCAAGAATTGAAGGATTACATGGGAAAGACCCCAGTTTTATCTACTCCCGAGAAAGGGGAAGATTTATACCTCTATATGGTTATTTCAGAGTATGTGGTAAGTTCAGTCCTTGTAAGGGAAAGTGACGGAACTCAACACCCAGTTTACTATGTTATCAGAAGGTTAAAAGATGCAAAAACCCGATACCCAGTAGTGGAAAAGTTGGCATATTATTTAATCCTTACAGCAAGGAAGCTCAGGGGTTATTTCCAAGCACATCTTGTTAAGGTTTTAACTAGTTTTCCACTTAAGCAAGTCTTTAGCAAGCCAAAAACTTCAGTAAGACTAGTGAAATAGGGAATCGTGCTTAGTTAATATGAAATTGAGTTTTAACCCCGAGCAGTGATCAAAGGATAAGCTCTCGCAGATTTTGTGATCGAGTGCACAAACTTCATTACATAACAGTCAGCCAAGGAAAATAACCTAAAGGCTAAATGGCAATTATCCGTACATATAGTTTCAAACGAACAAGGAGCAGGGGTAGGATACGTCATAATTACCCTTTATGGGCACAGTCTACATTATGCAATGAAATTAGGATTCACAGCTACCAACAATGCTGTTGAATATGAGTCAATGGTGGCAGGATTGAATCTAGCACTACAGTTAAAAATACCTTGGATAAAGATCTTTAGTGACTCACAATTAATTGTAAATCAAATTAAGCAAACCTACCAAACCAAGGATGCTTGGACGACCCTATATGTGAAGAGGATATTAAAGATGCTCCCTCAGTTTGAGGACTTTTCAATACGTCAAATCTCAAAAGGAGAAAACACCTAAGTCGATTCATTAACCAAGTTGGCCAGCTCCCGACGAGCACCTGAAACCCAGATAATTCCCGTAGGGTATCAAGAAAAACCCACCATTGAGCAAGAAGAGCCTGAAACAGGAAAATAATTTGTTGGTCCTAACGAGATCCCAAGCTTTGGAAAGAGAAAATGAAATATGTAAGGAGATTACCTTCGCTGAGGAACCATTCTCAACGGAAATGGAATCCCCTTATGAAAATACTCGGATGGTTCCTATAGTAGATTACCTCACGAATGGGGTTTTACCCCTCGGTAAGAAAGAAGCGAGAAAAATAAGGCACCAAGCTCTTAGCTTTGTGATTACAAGTGGGATACCCTATAAGAAAGAGGTCTCACTTACCTATTTTAGATGCGTAAGCTTGGAAAATGGGTTAAAGTTGTTGAAAGAAGCACGTGAAGGTTTATGCGGAGACCATTCCATTGTAATTAACTTAGCCAAGAAGGTCATGAGAAAAGGCTTTTACTGTCTGCAAATGGTTCGCAAAACAACTGAATATGTCAAGAAAAAGGTATTCTAAGATACCCTGGCTACCTCTGAGTGAGTTAACCGCTATTTCAAGCCCATGTCCTTTCGATGTGCGGGGGATAGATTTGATTGGACCTATGCCAATCTCCAAGGGTGGAGCTAAGTATATTGTAGCAGCTATCGACTACTTTACCAAATGGGTGGAAGAAGAACCCCTTTCGACAATCACATCTAAGAAGGTGTTGAGATTTGTGATAAGGAATATTATCACTCGCTTTAGGATCCTTACAAAGTCATATCAGACAATGGAACACAATTCGAAAGTGAGGAATTCACAAGATTTAATGATAAGAACAGGATCATCAAAAGCTTTTCCTCAGTAGCACATCCAAGGGCAAATGGAGTCATTGAGGCCGCAAACAAAACCATAAAGACAATTCTCAAGAAATGACTAAAAAAACAAGATAAAGGAAATTGGGCATAAGAATTAGCCTTAGTGCTTTGGGAACATAGAACTTCCGCTAAAACAGCAATGGGACATACTCCATTTCTTTGACATATGGATGTGAAGCCATGCTTCCAACTAAGGTTGAAATACCATCACACCATAGGATAGCCTAAGCATTTGATCCTAATCAAGAGTTAAAAAGGAATCCTTAGACCCAATACAAGGATTGAGAGACGAGGCAACAATTAGAACGGCCGAATACCAAAGGGAAATCACAAGGTACTACATCTCGAGGGTTAAAACTAGAGTATTCGTAAAAGGAGATTTGGTCTTATAGAGGGTAATGGCGAACACAAAGAACCAATCTAATGGTTTGCTTGGCCCAAATTAGGAAGGACAACTAGCCGTTCATCAAGAAGTTATACCTGGGACGTATCGACTCTACAAACCAAATGGCGATCTTGTTCCAAGAACGTGGAATTCGGAACACTTGAGACCATACTTCTCAATGATAAATGAATAAAGAAAGGTCTCCTCCAAGAATACTCACACAACTAAGGGTACGGAAACACTCTTAGAATTAAAAATAACCCTAGGAGGGTCAAGCCACAAATGGATGAAAACCCTTGCCACCGTCGAACTAGCCAGGGAAAGGCACCCTTCGGAGGGGGGTGATGTGTAAGCCTTTCTCTGCGTCCGAATTCAAAAGGGATAGTTTAAAGCATCAAAAGAGTAAGCCTCTGACCATGCCAGAAATGGTCGAGATAGAGCTTCTATTTAGCATGCCTTACCTCTGCTCGTAGTAGAGTACGCCTTGCCTCTGCTATGAACTAAGCACGTCCTACCTTTGCTCACAGAAGAGCACGTCCTACCTTTTATTATATTACGTGTTACCCGCAGAAGGGAACGCAAACACTTATCATCGCCTACGATGGCTAGGATAAGGCACCTCTTGGAGGGGGTGGAGTGTATGCCTCTATCACCACCTACGATGGCCAAGGTAGAGCATCGAAAAAGTAAGCCTTAATTCTGCGTCAATAATGGTCCGGTTTAAGCATCTAAGATCTTATCATCGCCTACGATGGTTAGGATAAGGGGCCTCCTGGAGGGAGGTCGGGTAAGTCCTTGGGCCCTGCTTGTGGATAAGCTAGCAAAGCGCACCAGAAGAACAGGCCCAGAGAGTGGCTAACAAAGCATGTATAACCTCTTCTTTGATAATCAAAAGCCCAAGGAGTGGCCTGAGAAGCACGTATACCCTCTGCTTCCTCAAATATAAAACCCGAAGGCAAGTAACAAAGCAAATTACCAGAAGAGGGTTTCTGGTCTTCAATCTTAAACACCTGGATCTGGGTTAATTCGAGAATTTTATTATTACCAGAAGGGGATTTCTGATCCTCGATCTTAAACTCTCGAATTTGGGTTAGTTTAGGAATTCTATTATTACCAAAAGGGGATTTCTGGTATTTAATCTTAAACACCCGAATCTGGGTTAGTTCGGGAATTCTATTATTACTAGAAGGGGATTTCTGGTCTTTAATCTTTAATACCCAAATCTGGGTTAGTTTGGGATTTCTACTAATATTAGAAGCGGGCTTCTGATCTTCAATCTTCAATACCTGAATAGGGGTTGGATCAGGACTTTTTTCCATTTTCTTAAAGAAAAGATATGACTTTTCATCATGAACATCTGAATATGGGTTTTCTATCCCATTGTTTAATATTTGGCGACTCACCACAAAGGTGGTATCATAGACACCTCATTATGGAATTCAATATTAAGAGTGGAATCCACTCACACTCAATAACCAGGAAGTTTCCTAAACCCTCTCCCTTGTTTTCCAATAGAATAAAAATATAAATGGGTGTGGAACCCACAGATACAGGGTTAATATATTATTAAGGCTTAATCCCGAGCAATATCTAATTTAGTACATATGCAATTGATTATAGAAATCACGGAAAGGCTAATGATGGTATCAGCTATTGAAATTCATACAGGGAATGTAGGAAAGGCCCAGGAAAGAAGCTTGACTTGAAAAGTCTAAAATACCCCTTCACAAGGGGGGAAATGTTACTACCAAAATTAATATTGAGACAGGCTGACGGCGAAGGGGCATCAGACCGTCAAAAGCTGAGAAGAATAATCTGAAAGCAAAAGACCAGGTACAGGATAAAACCAAAAGCAAAAGGGAAGTATTTAAAATGGCTAGCAACCGACACCATCATCAAAGAAGAAACCTCAAATTTGATATGAAGAAAGAATATAGGTTGGGTAGATCCAGCACGAAAGAAAGCTAACAGTAGCATATTGCCGAAAGCAAGTTGCCTAAAACTGGAAGTTGATGAAGAGAAATACCAAGATACCTACAATCTGAGAACTAGAGAGGTGAAAGGGCCATGGACATTAAAATACTTAATGTCGATACAAAAACAGAAGGAAGCACTAAAATCACAGAGACAGAAACATAAGGAATCTAGCCAACTACCGAGACCCTAATTTGATGATCACTGAGAGGAAATTTTGGCAGACAACCAATAAAGCACTGGAAGTGCCCCTTCGGAAAGCCGAATCCCACTTCAAGGATCTACCAAATGGAAAATTAAATTTTCTAAGAGAAACAAGCAACTCACACTAATTCACTTAGTGTCGACGCTGAAAGGGGTGGTGGTTCCAAAAACAAAACAATTGAAGCACAAAGGCCAACTTCACAAAGAATTAACAGCAAGGCCGAAAGCTCATGACCGAAAGCTCTTAACTGGAAGAAAAAACCTTTCCTAAAGATATATGTACCAATATGCCAGGTATCTATACAAAGGATATAGAAATAACATTAAAGAGAAGCTCCAAAGGCCGAGGCCATCTTTAAAGATCCAAGACCGACATCCTAAAAGCAATAAGAAAAGCCGAAAGAGCGGCCGAGAGCCAAAGCATCTGGGACCGAAGGGAAAGGCGGCCGACATGGGCTTTTCTTGGCCCAATGAAAAAAGGGGCCCCGATTTGTCTATAAATAAGACTATAGGGGTCACATTTTTAGAGGTTGAATTCTCATTTCACAATCTTGTTCTCTTTTCTTCAAGAGCAAACCCTAATTTCCAAATCGAATTGGGGATTTCTTCAGCTCTTGTAACATATACACAATAAATAAAAAGGAAAAGTCCAGGACTTAAGAATTTCTCGATTTGATAATCATATTGTGTTTATAATGATTAGAAAGGGAGGTAACGCTAACCATTCTTATGAAAGAGTTAATTCAGCTCCTTCGTATGAGGAAAGGTCCAGGGTAAAACCAAGGCTTTTCCCCTTTCGTACTATCATTATGTGACTCAGCTCTTTCATAGTAAGATTAATGCAACCCAACCTCGGAAGGGAGCTTGCTGTGAGCTTATGACTTGATAACCGACGCAACCAAGGCCCTTCTGGGTTGGTTCGATGCAGAAATATCATAAGTCAATAAGTGCTATGGCGTGTAAACAACCTGGGTGTTGTGAGGCAGTAGCCTGTTTCCTCTTAGCACAATGTATATTATTTTATCCTGGGTCTAAACGTGATCGTTGCATAAGGTTTAAGTCTTATTTAACTTGTAAAACCCTTCTCTCAAGGTTATCGTTGACTTTATAGTCTTGTAAGCGTGATACTCACCCCTTGAGGGAAGAGTTCTTCGGACTTAAGGTCTTGATGTATGGAAAGCAGTGGAACTCGTTAAGATCACTGATTCAAGGCTGCATTCCAATGACCTTTAGATCACTCTTTCATCAAACTACTAATAATATGCATTGTACATCCTAGTTAGGGTGTTAACAAAAAATATTGTTAACACCTGCGTTTATTGGGAATTTCGGCCGAAGAGTGGTCGATCGCTCCTAGGAGGGTGTGGACCTCTTCGGGTCAGTAGTGCCTAGTGACGGCTGGGTTTTGAAGGGTATTTTCATTATATTATATAATATAAATGGACGAATGTTTATTAAAATAATTCTAATGGTTCATGGCTAATTCCACTCCTATAAATAAAGGGGTAAGGCCTCATTCTTTTCCACACAAATCTGTAGGTAGAAGCGAAGCTCTGCCATTTCCCTTTCTCTTCAAATCAATTTCTAAATCAAAAAAATATATTCATATACAATCAATCAAATGTAAATCATTCATATGTGAAAGGGATTATCAGATTTAAATGGAAAAGGCTATGAATTGACGTCCAAAGCTGTTCTTCATCATATTCTCCCCTCTCTTCTATTTACTTGAAAACCTACAGATATGAAAGTATTTAAGAATTTGAGAATTGCAGGCCTAGAAGATTATTCATATTTCAGATTTGGATGCTTTCAGGTGAGTGTGAAATTTACATATAATGTTGTAATAACCTATTTATCTCATTTGAATTAGATCTCAAAATATATACCTAATATCATCAGATCTGTTTATAATATTGTTGAATTTGAAATAACACTTATCAGATTTTCTTATAAATATTTGTCGAAACTTGAAAGTATAGGTTTGCGGTTATGAATAATATTATTGTACGCTTGCTAGATTGTTTATACATACTGCCTATAATTATGTTTGAAAATATACTGTAGTTGTCGCAAAACACTGTAGATCTAGAAACCAGTCACATTAAATACTATTTAGTTGTTGTTATATTTCATATCTCTAGTTCCAGTGTTAATTTATGAATTATGTGATTTTGATTTAAAAGACATAAACCTATTTATATTCAACGTTGTTGGGGTTTTGGCTTAGTTGTTGTAAATATGTTGTTTTCTCCTTTTTGAACAAAAAGACATTAGTTTGAAACCCACAAAAAGTGTGATAAAAGATTAAGAGGGGGAAAGTTGTGTAAATGTACGTATAAATATAAATACACATATTTGTGCATAGTTTGCATCGATTATTCCAAAATATACATAAACATATATATTTCTTATGATTAGAAATATGTCTATTCCAATAATCAGACATAATTTACAATAACTATAGCTAACGGTCTTTTTGTAAGATTTGGAAACTTATGGAAAGACTGAATACAAGAAGGAATGTTTGGTTATTGATTAATCCAAAATATTAAATTAACGATAACAATAATAAAGGAAGATAACTACGTTAACCACACAAAAATAAATATAAATATATGTACATTATCTATCTGAATCTACATAAACAACGAAATATACATTATATTGAATGTTTGCACGGTACTCATTTATGGAACTACACATATAAATGTGATCCATATTAAATGAATATATTTGTGGTGACCGTTGTAGCAATCAGTGTAATTGATTGCTATAAATAGGGCCATAAATAAATAATTATTATAGCCGACATTGATTGGTGAAAGGCAAATTTAATTAGGCAGTCAAGTCTAATGGATACAATATATAAATTGGTTAGGATTAATTTTGTACACCCCAATTAGGGAATTTAAAATATAACTACACTTAGACACAAGGTTAAGTCCAACTTGTGGCAGAAGTCTGCCCTCGGCAAATCCAACATCCACAAGTGGTTGGCTTAATGTGAGGGTTCTGGTGCATAAATATATGTGAATTTATAATCACACTAAGGCACGAGGTTAAGCTCAGCTTGTGGTAGAAGTCTGCCCGGGACCGCTTGGCAAATCCAGCATCCATAAGTTGTCGGCATAATGTGAAGGGCCTGGTGCATGTATATATATATATACACACACACACACACATAACAGACAATAAATGAATAAACAAAATTAGTAAAGTTTTTTGGGGTACAACAAATTGATATTTCAGGACTAATAAGATAAGGATATACATTGTAAATTGATGTCTTAGGAAAATTATGGCTGTTAGGTTCATAAATGGCAATAATTATAATCAATGGTAATAAAAGGAAATTAAAAATTAACCTTTTCCTTAGGAAAAATATGGTCGTTATGGTTATAATGGGTAATAAGCATATGAACAGAAATAAATGAAATAAAAAGGGGATTAAGGTTGATAGTTGTTTAAATCACTAAGTCCGATTAGAGAAAATAATCAAATAAATATCCTAGGATAAGGAGGATATACCTTTCCTTATTATGCAAGTTAATATAGAACTTATAATTAAAAGTTAGAATTGGACTTGGTAGGTTAATGATGTGAAACATTATAAACCATAGAAACCCATGACGATAATTAACTATATGCGTATGGTATTTCCGTGAAGAGAAACTAAATGAGAATAACTTAATAATGTAGCTCGCTTTATTCCAATAAGGAAGAGCATTAAAGGCTTATTAGGTACGAACTTAATAATCTTCGTGTATAGTCTGCTTCCTCGGGTCTTAAGTGGCTAGGGTTGAAGAGTCCACCTGGGAGTAGGTCTTCCAGTTTAGGGTTCTCAAAC
Source organism: Allium sativum (assembly GCA_030737875.1). NCBI lineage: Eukaryota > Viridiplantae > Streptophyta > Magnoliopsida > Asparagales > Amaryllidaceae > Allium > Allium sativum. The sequence goes on from CM060913.1 coordinate 403,680,375, forward strand.
GGCGTGTGTGAGGCCTATCCAAACTAGGAAATCTAAAAATGTCTGATATGACTACCTGTTCTGTGGGAAGTAGTAAGCGAGCAAGGAGATTATCAAAAAAGGTTATTTAGATGGGAAAGCGAAACATCCTCTCTCACCTTACACAGGGTATGGGTTTATATGCGCGAATGATGGAAGCCTTAACTAGTAGGGTCATGTAGTTAGTGCCCTCCAGTTTATGTTAACGTTGAATAAATCATCGAGGCATATTAAGTGATCAATAGGTCCGCCTAGGGTCTTAAGTGGTCGGGAGAATCCGCCCTATCCATCATTTAATAGTGAGGCGTTAAATAACTAAGGATGTACGCGTGAATATATATAAAGAAACTCTGTAATTAAGGGTCCACTCTCGATTAATTAACTAGCCATGTTCTGGTATAAAGGCTTCATAAATATATGTGAAAATGTTCTATGTCGATATCATATTTTGGGTATACTACCTAGGGAAGGGTAGTTTGTGTCATATGTAAATATGTGCAAGGTTAGGCTAGAATCACTAACCTTGGTAGGCATACATCTTGGGTTGGACCAAAGGGGATACATCTATGTATTATAATCTATGTTGTACATTTCTTATTCACCATAATCTTGTTGTTCTAACCCCCTTCTCGTTACAACCCCACAGGTTTCTAGAGAAGGTCGGGTTCTCGCAGGTGCTTAGGTTTGGCTTTCGATTCTCTTTCTCTCTCATGATTAGTCTTGGCAAAGTGACTTACTTTAAAAAAGGTAGTTAGCTAAGTTAATACCAGTCTATCCTATTTTGTTTCTGCTGTGAGTTTCTTTTATTGTACTCTAATTATGCTCATGCTCATTTATTTTCAGGTATCAATTTTACATGCTCCATGCTTAAATGTGTTCGAGTTTCAATTTTTGTCGAAATTTTGGCCCAAAAAAGTGTGAGATGTTACACACTAAGTCTACTCTATGCCTTCAGGATGAATTGGGTGCTGCCCTGTGCCTCCAGGGTGAACAGGGAAGGCGCTCTGGTAAACTTCCTCTTCATTTTAAAAAGATACAAAATGTCCCCTCTGATAGATTTCGTATGCAGGTACTCTCTAAATAGAGAAAGGTACCGAGAAGGAAGGCATACACATTCGGATAGATCAACGTCCGCGCTAAATGAAAGTAGCACAACATACCCCCAAATAAAGTCGCAGGACTGAGGCATGCATCCATAAACACACATGTGCCTGTTTTAGGCAGTGTTTCCTTTGCCGACATCTTTAAGAATCAAGCCAAGATGGAGTCGCGCAAGAACAGCCGTTACGACTCATCAAACTGCTCTCGAACAATAAAAGTCACGAATCAAGTGTACGCCTCAGAACTGTGTGATTGTATTGGGCAAATCATGGTTCTAGCACTATAAGACTAATCTAGGGCCACCGGTAGAATTTGGCTTCCCTCGGATGTGAAATTCATCAACATCGAAGATCGCTCGCCCAGCATGTTTTGATCACCACAAAATACTTAATAGTGACAGGAAGATCACGTCAGAAAACTTGACCCAGCTCCACCAAACCTCTTCTTCAAAGCCTTGCGCAACAGTACCTGATCAGCTCCGAAAGCCTACATATCGCCTTCCTTAAGAATTCGTATCACAGAGACTTCACATCCCTTATCTCGACTCCCGAAAATTTCGCACCCCTTAAAAGGGTCACGGTCCCCGAAATCCGCATCCCTACATGCTCACCCAACACAATTCGCATCCCTCCTTGGGATGCAATTTTGCATCCCCTTGGATACATAATCACACATCCTACCGGGAAGCGATTTCGCATCCCTCCCTGGGGTGCGATTCGCATCCCTCCTTGGGGTGCGATTCACATCCCGTCGGATGCGTAATCTTGCATCTCACTGGGATGCGATTTCACATCCCCTTAGATGTGTAATCTCGCATCCTACTTGGATGCAAATTTGCATCCCCTACGATGTGAATATACACATCCTACCAGGAATGTACCTTCGTATCCCCCTGGAATACGAATTTTATGTCAACGGGAATGAAATTTTTTGCAGTGAGCTTCACCAGGATGCGATTTTCACCAGAATGCCGCTCTAGGATGCGAAATCTGCTGTTGTGGTCCTCAAATACTTAGTCATATATTGTGAACTTGCAAATAATGACTTTTGAATACTTAGTCAAATATAGCAACTAGCAAAATATGACTCCCAAATACTTAGCCAAATTTTGCATACAATTGTAATGTCCATGTATCTCACCTACTCCCAGCTACTCCACTTTCTATAAATACCCCATACCTCATACTTGAAGGGGGTTGGCATTTGCTTGGCTTAAGAACTTGATAGGACCTTAGACACCTTTAATGGTTTCTTGGACTTCGAGGAGAAGAACCAATTTTTCTCAAGGCCCCGAAATCTCCCGACTCCCCCAGACCCCGGAACCTCCCGACTCTGCTCTGACCACGAAACCTCCCGACTCTGCCTGGACCGCGGAACCTCCTGACATGCCCAGACCTTGGAATCTACCAACTCTGCCTGGACCACGCAACCTCCTGACTCTGACTGGACCCTGGAACCTCTCGAGACCACCCAAACCTCGAAACCTCCCGACATCGCCCGGACCTCGGAACCTCCCGACACATCCTGGACCTTGGAAACTACTGACACCGCCCCGACCTCGAACTTCCTGTAACAGGCAGAAATTTTGGCGATATAAATTAGTTTTTAGAATTACAAAAATAGGAATTTCCGCAAACAATGTAATTTGACCATGAAACTTTAACAGTTGCGTTCGACTTGGAATCCTGGTCAACTTTCATGTTTGGAGTTTCGCGAACGGAGTCCGTATGAAAAAGTTACGGACAAAATATGAAAACGAACAAAAAAATAAATAAACAGGATAATTAATTAATAATTTACTTAATATAATCCAGCCGACCTGGGCAGTTTGATGCCAAGGCAGTTGACATGGGGGTCGAGTGGCAGTCGACCGCCCAGGTCGACCTACTGGGCGTCTAGTGCCCAGTGACAACTGGCTTTTGATGTGTTGTTTTATTATATTATAATAACAGATGGATGGATATAGCTTAAAACTAATCCGATGGTTCTAGGCTATTTTCACCCCTATAAATAAAGGTGTAGAGCCCCATTCTCTTCCATTCAAATCTATAGAGGCATCGGAGCTCTGCCATTTTTCTTCCTCATCTAACCTAATTTCTAAATAAAAATATATTCATACATATACCAAATCAAATCAAATTCAAATGGAATTGGGAAGATTAATAGATTCACTGGAAGAGGATGCTCAACGATAGATTTCTTTGCTCTCTTCCCTTTTCCTTACATTTCTGCAGATCTAGAATTTTCCCCTTTCGTGATAAACTATAGATTTACAAGAATTTGGGGGTTATAAGCCTAAAAAGGTTCAAAATTCAGAAATTGGATGCTATAAGGTGAGTGGGAAATTTACTAATATAGATATAATGATTTATCTATTCATTGGAATCCAATCTATGTTTTATGCCTATCAGATCTGCTTATTTAAAGAATTGTATATTGTGGGAACCATCAGATCTGATTATGAATAGTTTAAAATTGGCAAATGATAAGTTGTGATTATGTATAACATGAATAATAGGATTTTTTTAATATTTTTTCCACATATTCCTATAGTTATGTCATGAAGTATGTTGTACATGTTACATAGCACTGTGGATCTGGAAACCATGTTGTAGTTATGTTCCAGATCTTTAGTTCAGTGCCAAAATATGAAATATGTAAATTTCGGTAAAAAGATAAATTTGTGTATTATGTGACTGTAAGAATAAAAGAAATATTCATTGTTTACATTCGATATTGCTAGGTTTTTGGCTTAAGCATTGTAAATTATGTCGTTTTCCTCATTTTTAAATAAAGAGGCATTATTTTAGAATCACAAGAAGTGTGACAAAAAGAATTAAAAAGGGAAAAGTGGTGCAAAAGGTACATATAAAATAAACATATGCTTTTGTATGTAATTTGCATCGATTGTTCCAAAATAAAAATACATTACATATATTTCTTATGATTTGGAAATATGTCAATTCCATACAATAGACATGAATTACAACGATGGCGGCTAACAGTCCTTGTAAGACATGAAATCTTCTTGGCAAGATTGAATATAAAAGGGAATGTTGGTTAATTGATTAGACTAAATCATTAATTTAAATTTTAAGAATAATAATAAAAATAGCAATAACTGCATTGACTACAAGCAAACATAGAAATAAAAATATATATTATTCATCCAAATCAGCGTAAAATGGTAAAATTATACATTGTGTTAAATGTTTGAAGGTTTGAAATGTTGAATGGTATTCATTTATGGAATCATACATGTAAATTATATTGCATACTTAATGAGTATATTTATGGCGACCGTTGTAGCAATTAGTGTAATAAATTGCTATAAATGAGGCCATAAATAAATAATTAACAATTGTGACAAATGTTGAGTGTTTGGATAAGGTTCAATGGTGGAATTATATGTAAATATATTCCATTTTGAATTAATATATTTGTGGTGACCATTTGTAGCAATAAATATAATTAATTGCCATAAATGAGACCGCAAATAAGGGAATAACCATTGTAACCAATATTTATTTGGGGAAAATAAATGTGATAGGAAAATGGTTACAATTTCTAAAATCAATTAGGATAACTGTTGTGGACCCCAATTAGGAAATTTAAAAATAAAACCGCATTTAGACACGAGGTTAAACTCAACTTGTGGTGTAAGCCTTCCCGGTACCAACCGGCAAATCCAGCAACCATAGGTAGTCAGTTTAATGTGAGGGGTTTAATGCAAAAATTAATGTACTATGGCACGAGGTTAAGTTCACTTGTGGTAGAAGCCTTCCCGGAACCGACTGGCAAATCCAGCATCCACAGTAGTCAACTTAATGTGGGAGGCCTAGTGCATAAATAAACATGTATAAATATATAACAACAAATAAACAGAAATAAATAAATAAGAATAGAAACTGTCTATTAGGATACAACAAATAGATAACTTGAGACTAATAAATAGTTCCTTAGGAAAATATGACTGTTATAGTCATAAAGGGCAATAAAAACGAAATGAAAGGAAATGGGTGTCAAAAAGGGGATCTATGGATATTGATTACCATTTAAATACTAAGTCCAAACTAGGGAAGAAGTCAAATAAATACCATAGAGAAAATGGAATATAACCTTCCTTATTTATGTCAATAAAACTTAAAAAATAAAAATATAGTTGGACTTAGTAGGTTAATAATGCAAGATATTATTAACCATATAAACCGGAGATACAAATAAATGGTGTACGTATAGTATTTCCATATAAAGGAACTAAACGGGAATGACTTAATAGCGTAGCCTACTTTGTCCCAAAAAGGGAAAGGCATTAAAGGCAAATGAGGGACGAACTAATAACCTTCATGTATAGTCCGCTTCCTCGGTCCTAAAAGGCTAAGTGACTAAAGTTAAAGAGTCCACCTAGGAATAGGTTTTTCAGTATAAGGGTCTTAAATGGCAGTTGTGTGTGGGCCTACCCAAACCTAGAAATTAAAAGGGTCAGATATGGCCATCTATCCTACAGGAAGTAGTGAGCGACTAAGGAGGTTATCTAATAAGGTCAGCTAGAGGGTATAATGAACAACGAAATACCTTCTCTTACCTTATATGGGGCAAGAGTATATGCGTGAATGACGGAAGCCTTAACTAGTAAGGCCCATAGCAAGTGCCCTCTAGTTTTATGTTAAGGTTGAATATATTATCGAGGGTTAATAAGTGAATGAGGATATAGATGGAAACCAAGTAATAAGGGGCCCACTCTCAATAAAATTAGCCAGTTAAGTTCTGGTATAAAGGCGTCATAAAAATGTATGTAAACATCCTATCTTGGTAATATAATTTGGGAATACTACTTTGGGAAGAGTAGTAGAGTCATGCGTAAACTTTAACAAGGTTGGTTTAGAATCACTAACCTTGTCAGACATACAGCTTGGGTTGAATGAAACGGGATATATCTGCGTTATAATTTGTGTTGTACATTTCTTAGTCACCAGAACTTGTTCTGACCCTCTCCCTCATTACAACCTCCCAGGTCTCATAAGAGAAGGCCGGGTTCTCACATATGATTAAGCCTAGCTTTTGGTTCTCATTCTCTCTCATGCTCTTTATTGGCAAAGTGACTTACTTTGAAAATGGTAGTTACTTGCATTAATACTAGTTTATCCTATTTTTTCCACTGTAAGTTATTTTATCATACTCTAATTATGCTTATGCTCATTTATTGCAGGTATTAGATATAAGCTCTATGCTTGGATGTGTTCAAGTTTTGATTTTTATAAAAATTTTGGATGCAGAAAGGTGTTACGCTTCCCAAGTCTGCCCGGACCTAGAAAACTCCTGCCTCTGCCCAGATCCCGGAACCTCCCGACTTCGCCTGGACCCCGGAACCTCCCGACTTCGCCTGGACCCCGGAACCTCCCGACACCTCCTAGACCTTGGAACTTCTTGACACTTCCCGGACCTTGGAAACATCCGACACAACCTGGACCTCGGAACTTCACACTGGAAACTTCCGACACCGCCCTGACCTCTGAACTTTATGATAGATCTCGGACCTCAGAAACTCGCGACATTGCCCGGAACTTGGAACTTCCTGACACATCACGGACCTCAGAAACTCTCAACACCGTCCGGACCTTGGAATTACCTGATACATTCCAGACCTTAGAAATTCCCGACTGCTCCCGAACAGCAGAGAATTTCGAAAACAAGGATCAATAGAACTTCGTTACCATTGTATGCACTTGTAATGATGTATTCCACTGTACTTTCTCAATAGTGAAATAAAATCAGCAAAGCCTTCAAAGTGGACATAGGTTGAGTACGAACCGAACTACTATGAAATATAGTGTTCTTTACTTTCCTGCACATTACACCACATCTTGCATTACTTTTCCGCTTTCGACAATTAGTTTCAAAATTTTGGAAATTTCGAGCGTTGCCGACCACTTTTGGGCATCAACACTTTGTCACGTTGGGAAGGGGGCAACAAGCGTGCACCTACGGTCAACTTTTTGTACACCCATTAAGGGATCAAAACCTCGCCTTTCCTTTTACTCGAGCATCAAGACTAGGAATACTATTTAAGTCTTTTGAGACTTACCGACCAAGCCTATCGACAATGTTGAACAAAAGAAAGACCCCTTGACTGGGCCTTCCACTGTCGATCTTGATTTTAAATCTCCTACTCAACCTCGACTCACTGAAGTTCCGACCAACTTGAACACTGCTAATGCTTCCATCCATGATGCACTTAATGGTCGAGCTCAACTTGACAAAACTCCAAGAAAGATGGATGAGACTCAAAAAAGCATTGTTGTCCAAATCCACCAGAACATCGGATCAACAGAACGGCTTCAACAGTACGTCCAACAAGACATCCTTTGCCTTCAAGCATACTTGGGCATTCAGGCCCCACCGAAGTATGTCTCATTGAGGTCTGCCCCTGCTCCTTTTCTTGATAACCTTCGCTTCGACCGTTCTTGTCGTGGGCTTAACCCAACCAACGGGTTAGCGCTTGATTATCGCCTTGCAAGATCAACTAGCCTCGACTAAAAACTTGCAACCTACGCTATGCATTACAAACTAGGCCCAAGTTTCCACTCGTCGCCTTAGCAAAGTTATACAGCCAAGGCCGAAGACTTTTTGGATCGAGTCGATACTCATCCTATTTGACATCTAAAGATGCTCGCTTCTGAGTCGAATCACAACTTCCGTAATTCGGCGGAGATTCGAACTCTTGTCCTCGCAAATATCCTTCGCAACATCATGAAAGAATCTGGGGGTCATGTCACCGACGATTGGGAAACCAATACGAGACATAATCCTTTCACTGATGATGAGCTTAGTGCCGAATGGTTCCCACTTTTCAATATGCTAAAACTCTTCGGTTACTCAAGGAACTCTGATTCTCAAAACTTCATTAACCACTACGAATGGCACATGGATTCATCTCGTGCCACTAACGTCACGAAGTGTAAGTGTTTCCCCATCTTTCTTCAAGGTGTGGTTTTGTCATGTTTCTCTCGACTCCCGCTCAGAGCTATTTCAACTTTCGATTAACTCTCAAGGGGTTTGGTCGAACAATCCAGGATGCACGTTGCAAGACCTAAAGACGTCCTCACAGTCTCGAACATTTTCCAAGGCACCAACGAGACTCTCAAGAGCTATCTTGAAATGTTCAACACCACCTTGTCCGAAGTCGAGGACCCTATTCCTCGAACCAAACTCATCCAGCTTGCGAAGGGCGTACCACCTGATTTCGAATTCGAGGCGTGAATCAATTGTAAGTAACCAAAGACTTTAGAATATTTTTACGAGAAAGTCAACCAATTCCTAAGCTAAGAAGAAGCGCGTAGGAATCAAGTAATCTACCCAACCATCTCCACAATTGACATCAAGGTGAATCCCGAAGCTCGGACAACTAGTCATTAGTGGGCTGATTTGGTGTGGCCCATTAGTGGGCTGGTTAGATGGCTATAAATAGGGAGTAAAGGCATGGAAAATAGTTTTGTTTCTTCATTTCTTATTTGGTTGGGGTTTGGGATTCTCCCTACCCCAATCAAATACATCTCTCCTCCATTAATTTCTTAGATCTAGATTAGTAGATTGATGATCAACATCGAAGAAAGGTAGATCGCATCAAAGGGATTGATGTGGAGATCGTTCTTAGTTGTCCGAGTTTGTAGATCATCGATTTCAAGCTAACTTGAAAATTTGGTGAGTGATATGTTGATTCACGATATTTTCTATCTATGAAAATAAAGGAATGAAGATCATATTAAAGAGCTAAGAGTGTGTGTGTATATGTATATTTAGTTGTGTTAGAAAGATGTTAATATCTATCCTCATAGTATAATACAAATGCACATATTTTTAAATATATATATGTGAACATATGGCTAGAAAGTAGCCATTTACTGGATTGGTTTCACTAACCAGTCGACTTATGAAAACCAGACCAATCGACTGGTCAATGAACCAAAGCCCAAGGACGGCTAGTTTCTCTTCATAATTATATATATATATATACACACACACTATTTTCTTTGACCAACTAGTTGGCTGGTGAAATGCAGATCGGTCGACTGATTCGAACATCACCTATTTATGTGGAGAGTCACCTCCATTCATGACTAGATTTCTATTCATCTTTGGAATAGAAATGGCCATATCTCTTCACTGCAAATATTCGTGAAAGGTTGTTGCTCTTCTACTATTTTGTAAATGAATTAATCTTCAATTCCAAGCCACCGATTCTCACTGATTCTATTCTAATTTCTAATTTTCATATCTATACTCTCCCACACTCTAAAAGCTCTATAATATTCAAATTTCTTATTGAATCATTCAAATTATTTCATATATTTTGATTCAATAAGAATTATACTTCCTTCAATCTTCGCAAACACATCACATGATTGAGTATAAGATTACAGGAAGGGTGTACTTAATCGTTGGCTATTCAGTGTTGATACGAGAACACATTCAGAAGTCAAAACTCTTTTGTAATTTGTGAAGTCCTGTATTGGTGCTCATGTGGGGACATCCTTGTTGGTGCTCGGGTGTATTGTGACGTACTCCTCTAGGTAAAGAGAGGGCGTTGTTAGTGAATTCCGAAAAGGCGCTTCAGGATTTGACGTAGGACGGGAAGTCCGAGCCAGTATAAAATTCCTGTTGACTACTTTTATCTATTTGAGACATTATATATAGCTTAGTTTTACCTACATAACTATTGTATTTTACAAGTTAGTATGTCGTAGTCAATTCCGCTTAAGTCCATATATAAAGATCCTTAAGTCATACACGACTTTTCATTTGGTATCAGAGCCTGGCGTTCTAGAGATTGTAACAACATCCTAGAATAAATGGCAATAAAAAATTCATGCAAAAATATTTGTATTTGGGTACCAAAAACAAACAACGTGTTAATTAGAAACAAGTACATCAAAGATTTTTTAGATACAGTTCATAATTGTATTAATTATAATTTCATAAAGGACTCTGAACCCTCTTGGGTTTGGTTTCCTAAGATCTAACTTAGGACCCTAACAGAGGAAGTGGGTACCGATAAATTCTGAATTATTTTTTGAAAGTCCCACTCATCAAAAACAGAGGAAATGGATACTCGATAGTGGTTGCTCATAACATATGACAGGAGATAAAGGGATGTTAACCAATATTATCTATTCAGAAGGAGGAATTGTCACATTTGGAGATAATTCCAAAGGATATATCATCGGCAAAGGCGATGTGAGCAATTACGGTATATCTAGTTCACCTCTTATTTCTGATGTATTATTAGTTAAAAACTTGAAACATAATCTGTTAAGCATTATTCAATTATGCGATAAAGGTTTTAAAATTTCTTTTTCCGAGAATAAATGTAGTGTATTAGATTCTTATGAAAATCTTATTTTTGAGGGAAACAGAGATAAAAATATTTAAATTTTGAATATGGCAGTTAGTAATAATCCAAACATGTGTTTATTAGCCAAAGATAATGATCCCTGGTTATGGCACAAATGATTCTGTCATATCAATTTTAAAACTATAAACAAGATTTCCAAAAATGAATTTGTAAGAGGTTTACCCAAAATAAAATTCAAAACTGGAAACTTGTGCGATGCTTGTCAACTTGGAAAGTTAACTAAATCCTCTTTTAAATCTAAAAAGGTTATATCAACATTACAATTGCTTGAATTACTACATTTCGATTTTTTCGGACCAACTCAGGTTTAGTCCATAAACCATAATAGATATGTGTTTGAAATTGTTTATGACTTTTCAAGATATATCTAGACTATGTTTTTAAAGAATAAAAGTTATACTTTTGATCTCTTTAAAACTTTTGTCAAACAAATTCATAATTTAACATATTTAAAGATTAAAAATATACGAAGTGATCATGGAGGAGAATTTGAAAATGATAAATTTGATTTATTTTGTCAAAAGAAAGAAAATTTTCATAATTTCTCTTTTCCTAGAACTCCACAACAAAATGGAGTAGTAGAATGTAAAAATAGAACTTTACAAGAATGTGCTAGAACGCTATTAAATGGAAGTACACTGCTAAAACATTTTTGGTCTGAAGCAGTTGCAACGGCTTGTTATATTTTGAATCGTGTCTCCATTCGACCTCTCTCCAAAAATACTCCATACGAACTTTTTACTGGAAGAAAACCAAATATTTCGTATTTTAAAGTCTTTGGTTTAAAATGTTTTATTTTAAATACAAAAGATCAGCTAGGAAAATTTGATTCAAAATCCGATGAAGGAATATTTTTGGGATATTATGAGCGTAGCAAAGCTTATCGTATTTACAGTAAGAGAACCAGTAAAATAGAAGAATCACTTCATGTTTCATTTGATGAAAATTTTATTCAAAATTCTTTTAATTCAGATATTGTGAAAAGTAATTCCTCTCAAGACGATGATATTATAATATATAGAGAAGATGAAAACATTGTTCATAATCATATAGAAAACAATGTTACAGAAAATAAAGATAGTATCGATAATAATGACCAAGATAATCATATTAATGAAGCTAGATCTCCACCAAGAACATTACGAGACCATCCGACTCAAAATATCATTGGAGAAATAACTTCAAATGTAAGAACAAGAAGCCAGCCTAATTTAGTAAGTAATGTCGCTTTCTTATCGAATATTGAACCCAATAACCCAAAAGAAGCATCAATAGATGAAAACTGGATAATTGCAATTCAAGAAGACTTAAATCGGTTTGAACTCAATGAAGTCTGAGAATTAGTTCCAAGACCAAGTGATCACACTGTCATTGGTACAAAATGGGTTTACAAAAATTAAGCAGACGAATTGGGTAATATTACCAAAAACAAAGCTAGGCTTATAGCACAAGGTTGTAACCAAGAAGAAGGCATAGATTATGAAGAAACATTTGCTCCTGTCGCTCTACTAGAAGCAATTCGTATTTTATTAGCATATGCATCCTTTCATAACTTTAAACTATATCAAATGGATGTTAAAACTGCTTTCTTAAATGGCTATATTAAAGAAAGAGTGTATGTTAAACAACCTCCACTATTTGCTCATGAAAAAAATCCCTGATCAAGTTTTCAAATTGAAAAAGGCATTATATGGTTTAAAACTAGCACCTCGTGCTTGATATGAATGTCTCTAGAATTATTTTTTAGATTCAGGATTACAAATTGGAAAGGTTGATCAAACACTTTTCATTAAGAAAGGTGGTAAAGATATTTTAATAGTGCAAATATATGTCAATGGCATTATTTTTGGTTCAACAAATCATAAATTATGTCAGGAATTTTCAAATACAATGATCAGCGAATTCGAAATGTCGCATATGGGAGAACTATCTTATTTTCTGGGTTTACAAATTAAGCAATTATCAAATGGAAATTTCATTAAACAAGAAAAATAGTGCAACAATCTAATAAAATGTTTTGGAATGGAACATACTTCAAGTAAACCTACACCAATGACTACAACGACACATTTAGATAAAGATAAAAGTATTAAAAGTGTCGATCAAAAGTTATATCGAAGCATGATAGGTTCACTACTGCTTTTAACTACTAGTAGACTTAAAATTATGATGAGTGTTTGTTTATGTCCCCGTTTTCAAGCTAATCCATAAGAATCACATTTGAGGGCAGTAAAATGTATATTATATTATCTTAGCAATACCAAAGATTTTGGACTTTTCCATCCATAAAATTGTTCCTTTGAATTAGTCTCATACAGTGATGCTGATTTTGGAGGATCACAGATGGATCGTAAAAGTACAAGTGGAACTTGTCATTTTATCATTAAATCACTTATATCTTGGTTCAATAAGAAATAGAATTGCATTTCACTGTCAATATGTGAAGTTGAATATATAGCTGCGGCACTTGCCTGTGCTCAAGTAATATATGTGCAACAAACATTGAAAGATTTTAATTTCAATTTGACTAATTCCAATATTTATTACGACAACACAAGTGCAATAAATTTATCCAAAAATCCGATAAACCATTCTAGAACAAACATATTGATATACGACACCATTCTTTAGACACAATATTGAAAAACAAATAATTAACTTAGAATCTGTAAACTCGGAAAATCAAATTGTTGATATATTTACTAAACCCCTACTAGAGTATAACTTCATAAAACTTCGAAGAGAACTCAGGATTGTTTCTTATAAAGATCTCTTATGACTTATTCTCTAATACTCATGATTACTATGTTTCTCGTAGCATTTATTCTTTTTTATCGATGACAAAGAGGGAGAATAATGTATTAGTATATGATCATATATCAAATATATCGAATATGTATGCTATATGCTAACATTTTGTTACAGGAAGTCGCACGGTAATTATATGTTATATTATGAACTAAAAAATGTTGCATAAATTCAGGGGGAGCTAAATATATATACAAGCATACATTCAGGGGGAGCAATTCGATATTTCAAAAGGATGCGAGATGTTTTCATCAGTCAAAAAAGGGCAGAATGTTGATTCGCGATATTTTCGATTCACGACCACAGAGGAATGAATATCATATTGAAGGGCTAAGTGTTATATATATATATATATACATATATATATATATATATATATATATATATATATATATATATATATATATATGAACATATGGCTAGAAAGTAGCCATTTACGGGACTAGTTTCACTAACCACTCAACTGATGAAAACCAAACCAGTCGACTAGTCAGTGAACCAAAGCCCAGTAAACGCTAATTTCTCTTCATATTTAAGTGAATATATATATACGATTTTCTTTGATCAACCAATTGACTGGTGAAACGCAGATCAATCGACTGATTCGAAACAACACCTATTTATATGAAGAGTCACCTATTTTCATGAATGGATTTCTATTCGTCTTTGAATAGAAATGGACATATCTCTTCATTGCAATTATTCGTGAAAGGTTGCATCTCTTTTACTATTATATAAACGACTCAATCTTCAATTCCAAACCACCGATTCTCGCTAATTATATTCTAATTTTTTATTTACATTTCTATACTCTCCCGCACTCTAAAAGCACTCTAATATTCAAATTTCTCATTGAATCATTGAAATTATTTCATATCTCTTGATTCAATAAGAATTATACTTCCTTCAATCTTCACAAACACATCACGTACTTGAGGATAATATTATAGGAAGGGTGTACTTAATCGTTGGCTATTCAGTGTTGATACAAGAATACATTTAGAAGTCAAAGCTCTTTTGTAATTTGTGAAGTCCTGTGTTAGTGCTCGGGAGGGGACATCCTTGTTGGTGCTCGGGTCTATTGTGACCTATTCCTCTAGGTAAAGAGTGGGCATTGTTAGTGAATACAGAAGAGGAGCTTCAGGACTGGACGTAGGATGGGAAGTCCAAACCAGTATAAAATTCCTGGAGTCTTTACTTACTGCTTTTATTTATTTAAGATATTATATATAGCTTAGTTTTACCTGCATAACTATTGTATTATATAGGCTAGTATATTGTAGTTAATTCTGCTTAAGTCCATATATAAAGATCCTTAAGTCATACACAACTTTTCATGATAAGCATCTCTCACAGGATTCAATCGAGTATACAGGTTATTTGATCTTATTTTCATCATTTTCAAGTCATGTTTATGTAGATCTATATCATGGTAAGTATATTTTAATTCGAATCACCGTAGGATCAAATCTAACAACTTAAATCGAGGTATTTTGGGGAGGTCCATTAAGATCTAATTGATAATGATCGTATACTCCGGCCAGTCATGATGGGCCAAGTTATCGAGGATGTAAAAAGATGAACATATGAGTCATGATGGCGTATGGAGTATAGCTAGAACTAGGATTACCATTAGCCATTGACGAATGGTAGAACAGAGCGATTCATTCGATATATGATGCTTTCAAGGCAGGATTGGTGGTGGTAGCCAGAGTCATGGACGATGATTGTTTTGCCTGTATCGTCTTGTGTAGATTGTCCGACGTTGAAGGAGATATCTCTTGGGTGCCTTTCTGATGTTGGTTTAGGCCTTCGGGGAATGTGCTTGGGAGATGTCGAGTTCGAATAGGATGGTCCACCCTTGATAACTTGTTGATATGCCTGCTTGTTTCTATCTGATTGTTTGTAAAGGCTATCACTGTCAGATGTGGAGGAGACAGGTTTGGAGTTCTACTCTATTGAGGTGTTGGTTGATTGGATATTTAATCTACCTACTTCCCATATACTTTACTGATGATGTTAGATAGTTGTTTTATCGCTTATTAAGACTACTGTTTAACTCAAGGTTTTATGTTTCCTCTTATAACCTTGGGTTGTTCATCCATGTGTTGGATAGGCATGACTAAGTAGCACGTAACAGTTAGTAAGTATTGGTGAGGATGATGTTGTTGAGTGACTATGAGCAGGAGGCTGGCGATTGTAACAACTCGGAATTTTGGAACCAATTTAAAAATTTAATTTAATTTATTTTAATGAATTTTGGAGATAACATGCTAATTTTTGCTCGATAAAATTTGAGAATAATTTTAAAATTGATTTAGTATTTTATTTTACTTAAGATAAGCTTAGTAAAATTATTAAATCAATTTACAAGTTCAAATTTGAATATCGATGTTTCAAAGCTATGTCGATCGCTTATAAAAAGACATTTTGGAGACAGTCTCAGAATTGGATGAAATCACTTTTATTGGATCCGGGATGTCAAAACAAGTCAGGATTTAAATTTTCAATTTCAACGGAGTTCGTCTATAGAAGAACGATATATAAACGTACGTTGAAAAACTCAGTGAGAATTCGATTTTAACTCGAAATAA
This sequence comes from Allium sativum, assembly GCA_030737875.1. Lineage (NCBI taxonomy): Eukaryota > Viridiplantae > Streptophyta > Magnoliopsida > Asparagales > Amaryllidaceae > Allium > Allium sativum. Next base: position 403,696,308 of record CM060913.1, read on the forward strand.
GGCCATTTTTCCAATGATATCCAAATTTGACGCAGTTTGTAACACCCCAAATTTTTGAATGATCAAATTAACTAAATTTAAGAATACATAATTTCAAATTTGGGAATTAAGGAAAATGGGTTTGGCTATTGCGTTCGTCTCGGAATTCTGCTTGAGATAGAGTCCGAGTTTGCGTAAAACGGACATCATATGAAGGAGTTATGGAGGAACGAAGTTAGGCGGAACAACCAGAAGAAGAAGAAGAAGAAGAAGAAAATGCATTGGCGCACTTGGGAAGTGCGCCAGTACAAAAATACACTGGCGCACTTCCCAAGTGCGCCCAGGCTGAGCAGAAAGCCTGCACAACTTTCTGTTGTGATCTGATCCACACTTTGACTCATTGCTGAGTCCTTTCTGACTCCTTGCTGAGTCATTAGGGCTGAGGTGTCACCCTATCCTGACTGAGTGGTTTTGATTAACCCTAAGAGCATCCGATGGCTCAAATTAAATTGAAATTCTATATAAACACATGTAGACTCAAACCCTAAAACCAAATAAAAATTAGATCGATGGCTGTCATGCTGTCTCTCCAAAACCTAGAGTAGCCGCCACCAACTAGAAGCAAAGTAAAGCAAATAAATTCTATTCAAATCAAAGTATAATCTCAACAATGAAATTGCCTACAACAAGGGAATGCTAATCAATTACAGAATTCAGATCCTAGAACTCAAGACCCTCTTTTCTGTGTGTTCTAATCACTTTTAGGTTTAAATAGATAAAAGTGAATTGTGGTAGACTATGATTTGGGTATATGTTGTTTGTAGTTATGCAAGTTTATTGTTGTTGTGGATCATGAAATTATACAAGTTTATTATTGTTGTGGATCATGAAATTATACAAGTTTATTGTTGTGGTGAATCATGAAATTATGCAAGTGAAATTCATAAACCTATGCAAGTTATTATGTTGCGAATTCATGAATCTATGCAAGTTGTTATCATGAACCTATGCAAGTTGTTATGAGATCATGCAAGTCACTTATGCAAGTTATTATGATTGAGAACTCATGAACCTATGCAAGTTATTATTCATAAACATGTGCAAGTTGTTATGTTATGCAAGTTGTTATGTTGAAAATCATGAACCTACGCAAGTTGTTATGTTGCAAAATCATGAATCTATGCAAGTTGTTAATTATGTGGTGAATCATAATTATATGCGAAGTTATCATGTCATTTTCCCTAGTTGTCATGCTTATGCCAAGAATTGTACTGAAAAACGATCACCTTGTCATTCCATTTATTTTATTGTTATGGCGAGGCTACCTTCTAGCCTCGATGACGCCAAAAACGCAAACGGTTACGCTAGTTAAGAAACCGGGAAAAGGGGAATTTGTAATAGGCATAATTTACATAGTTTTTATGTAAATTGGGCACATGATTCTAGTAGGGAAACATATGAATAAATTACCTATTATGACATAGGTAAAGTTGAGTAAAAATGGTATAAACCGAATATGACCATTTATGGATAGGAAATTCAAATTGTTAATAAAATAGGTATTGACACCTATAACAAAGGAAAGGATTAATTAATTAAATTAATTAATCAAAAGAGGAATGTTTAAGAAATTAAAGTCTGAAAATTTAATTAACACTTATGACACGAGGTTAGGTTACATTAGTGGTGGAAGTCTTCCCGGACCCGACCGGCATATCCAGCAGCCACTAATGTTGAACCTAATGTGAGAGGTCTAAGTGTGTGAATATAAATTGGGCTAAGACACGAGGTTAGACCCAACTGTGGAATAAGACTGCCCGGACCCGATCGACATATCCAGCATCCACATGTTGTAGGCCTAATGTGGGAGATCTAGCCCAATACAACCATAATTGGACATGGTAATAAGAAAATACTACTTAACCTAACTTAATACATGTGGACTGTATAATGATAGACATAAGTTAGGGTTAAGTAAAACGAGTTGGATTGTGGGTGGGTTAAGTACAACCGATGGGTTGGTGGGTAATATTAATATATATAGGCCCACAAACTTAACCATTAAATAAATATAATTAAATCAGTGGGAGGGTTAAGTACAACTGAAGGGTACGTGGATAATATCAATATATATAGGCCCACAAACTTAACCGGATAAAACGGGTTATGTAATTAAAGACACCTAATGGTATACATAACCGGGGCAAAATAGTAAAGTTATGTATTAAATGCACCCTTAGGGGTACGCATAACTAATGGGAATAGATAGAGTTATGTATTAAAGACACCTATAGGTAACCATCACCGATAGGTAGATTAAGGGTTATGTATTAAAGACGCCTATAGGTACACATAACTGATTGAGGACTATGTAATTAAAGACACCTTAGGGTATACATAGTCAGTAGAAAACCTAGTGGGGATACAAGACATAGGGGAGAGCTTGTATCCTGTTGTGTAGGACCCATTTCAGTCAGTAACCCGGAGGGGTATCAAAGTAAAGAACTTCGTACTAGGCGGGGAATGAGCATGCTTACTGATCAATTGTAAGAGATCCAAAACGAGACGGATGGTGTGGGCAGCGCAAACCGACCGGGGACATGTGCGTGCATGGGCCGGGCAGAGGGGGACAAGACGACCGTGACACCAGTAGGTATAACTGTGCACACCTTGGGTTGCCACTTTAGGGAAGTGATACCCCCTAGTTGTGGGACCAACACAGGGTATCTACAGAGTAGGGAGCCGATCGATTAGGGTAGTGGTTAGGGTATAGCCGGACGTATGCCCTAAATCTACCAATTTATAGTAGGAGGGCAGCGGGTACAACTAGTTGAGATAGGAGCAGGCGACACCTATGACAGCGGCTAGGAATACACGAAACTACCACCATCATTATCGTTAGCGGAAGGGATCATCCTATCTTGATTTTACTAGTAACAGTGCAGAGTAGTTTGTAGTGAAGCATGCATACATCTTACCTTATTTGTCCTGTCATACCTGCCATCTGTACCGTGAATCCTCTTATCCACTTTGTATGCCTGTCATGTTTACCTTTATTTATTTACTAGCTAAAAGTTACTGGACTCACCAGACGTGTGTCTGACCTAGTTTGTTTCGCCTCTTTTCTTCCGTTCCCCCCTCCCCCCTGCAGGTTCTCAGGGAGGAAACACCCAGGTTTAGTCAGGAATTGGATATCATCTTCTAGGAGCTACTTCTGAAGTATGGCTCGAGTCTCTGTCTCTTATATGGCTTGCTCTTTAATATGGGGAATGATGTTTTTCTTTTAAATACCTATGTACTCTGATAATGTAAGACAGAAGTGTTTTGTTGTAATGGTTTTATGACTCATGGTATTATGTAATAAAGTATTTTGGTAATTTAATAAAGTTGTTTATTTTCCGCTGAATTTTTTTTATATCTATCTTGTGATATTCCATGTCTGTTTACCTAAAACGCTCCACTGAAGTTAAGGCATTCCCTTTATGAGTGACCTTAATGGAGATGGGGTGTTACACAGTTTGAATCATTGAACCGTAATTTCGTAATGTAGCAAGATTTCAAATTTCGTTATTTCCGGAGTTAACGTATGGCTGTGAGACTAGAACGAATATTGCATGTTGTAGTTAATACACCTTCCATTTAAGTCAATTCATGAATAATGTTTATCCAATAGAAATTAGATAATAAGGCATCTCCCTTCTCCACTTGGTACGCTCCCCCTAATTGGTGCTTGCATGAAGTGGCGAGTGGCTAATTAGGGTTAATTAACCTAATTGGTTCATTCACTTTCCAAAACAAAGAATAAAGCTTAGAAAAGATTAAAAAAATGGTGACACCCTCCTCTCCTTTAGCTCCTCCTACCGCCTCCCTAGGGCCCACGTGTCGCGCCTCCTCCGCCTGCTAACATCAGCAGGGCCCCGAAGCCTGGCGCACGACACCCCCTCTCTCCTCTCCTCCTTATCTTCTTCTAATGGTGCAAAGGTGCTTCATTTAAGTGTCTACCCCATCTCTACTACCTTTAGCTACCTTCAAGTGGACCTTACAAGCTATGTGTCACCTTGTGAACACCGCTAAAGCTCTCTTCCTCGCTGGACAACCAAGTCCCGAGGTCCACGAGCCTCCAATTCGCCAAAGATCATTGATTTTAAGTTTCACACACTAGTTTAGGTGTATATAAGAGTCGCCAAGAAGTTTAGAGATATTCGGGTTAAAAAGGTGGAATTTTTAAGCCATAACACATGCGGAAAAGTCGGATGTTGTAGTGCATTATTATTTGATGGCCGGGGTGATAGATTCTCTCTTTAATTAGCATATTTGAGTAGCTTGAATAAGTTTGAAAAGTTAATTGGTCAACGTTTAATGTTAGAAGTTAGTGGAAAAAAAGCTAAGTGAAACGCAAGTTAGAAATTAGATAATTTTGCAGTTAGCACGACAATAAAATATTTGTTAGTTAGTAAATTAAATGATAGTGAAAATCATAGATTTCATCTGTTTAATATCTGAAAAGTTATACGGTATATGATAGGTCACATCACTGTTTTTGGCAACCCGATGAATGAATTGCTAATTTGTTTGGTTATGTTGTGATTGTGATCTTAGGGTAATTAACATGTGAAATAATGTTAATACATTTGTGGGTAGTTGAAACTGGATATAAATTTCCTTTTATAACGATTTATTATTACACGTTTAAGTAAAATTAGTTAGTTTGAAAAATAATTCGAATTAAATTAGTAGGGTTAAATTCATAAATTAATAGTTGATTTAAAATGATTGTTTGTTGGTTAAAAACCTCACACGGGTCTCGGGATGATATTTGATTTACATATCTCCCTTGTATTTGCTCTTGTGTTAATCAATTATTTGACAAAGCAAAATAAGCATAAATTTTTCGATTGAAGCTTATATGAAGATAAATGCAAATTTGATGTCATCCAGATGATTAATAGTTTTCGTAGCTATTGTTAGATGTATAAGACTCATATAAATGAAATTGCATGAAGTTTGATAGAATTTTGTTCCAATCCGGAATAAATATAAATATTTTAAAAATATAATATTCGGTGAAAACCCGAAGTTGAATTTCGATGTCCAATATTGGATGGATGCATTTATATTGAAATATCGATGAATATTTGTAATAGTAGCAAACGATTTTGAGGTATTTTTAATATACTTATGGCCTATCGAAATTTTAATTTAAAATGAATAGTAACTTTTCAAAATTAAGTTTGGTTAGGATATGTAACAAACGTTTGAAAAGAAATGTTCTTTCGGAAGTCCTTCGTTTATTCTTATTACGACCGCAAGAAAATATTGAGCGTAAAATGACGACTTTCGAAAAATAACACTATTTTTATTCATTAGAATAATAGAAAATAGACCAAACGATGAAATACTAGATTTTGAAGATAAACGATAGAAACGAATTTTCAGAAGTAATCATACATGTTTTATATAATTAATAAAGGCAGTTTAGAAGCATTTTGATTTATTTTTAATTAATAAATCGATTCAGGCTTCAATAAAATGCATCACGCTGCAATAGTTCGCAAACTTCATCCCGTAACTTTGAATGGACGTAATGGGAGATCCAACTGTTGGATTCTCTTGAAACCGGAACCGTTGGATTCATATCATAAAATCTTTCCAATGAAATAAGGAGTTTAAATTTGAACGGTTAGATTTTAAACTATATCCAAATCAATTTTGGAGAAGGTCCTTATGGATGCAGTTCGGTGGCTAAAGTTGGAACCGACTATAGGGGACTAAAAATATTTATTAAAATTATAAATAAATTATGATAAATCATAATAAATGACTTAGAGAAAGTTTGGATTAAATATTTTGTGTTTTGAAAGATAACTATTATTTTTATATAAAAATATTGTTTTACAACTATGGGGGAAAATTCAACGTTTGAATATAATGAATTGGGTTAAAAAGGGGTTTTGATATAACTGAAAGATTCCCAACGTATAATTTGGGAAGGATTTAAATTTAAATAATCTTTGGATATTTCAATATTGGATTCCGTAATTACACGGATATTGTTGTGGGATTCGGAAGATAATTGATATCGTTATTCCAATACGATATCTGTTGATTTCAGAATTGGGTACTGAATGTAAATCGACATGATTTCTATTTAAGATCTTATATTAATATCAAGATGATTTGGGGGTTTATTATGAACGGATTTTTGAAACGACATTTATTCTTTAACTCAAATAAGGACAAGGTTAATATTCGAAAATGAACAACCATTGAGTAATGATTTTTGAAGTGAAAAGTTATTGTAAAATCTTTCAAAATGATCCCGAGAAATGGATTAAACAATAAGCTTAAAGGAATTTATCTTTGATAAAATTAATGGGAACCTTTCCCCCAAGATATGAATACTCAATTAAAATAATATTCAGGATTGGGACAAGATGCGTATTATCTTTATGTATTTACCGCATGATTATAAAGATACGTGAACTTTTCAGAAAGACCGAGTTTAACCTAGTTTGAATAATTTTTACGATGATTAAAAGCCGACGATATAAAGACGGTGGCTGAAGACTGGAGATCTTCACATCATTTGGGTCATCGTTGATGTCTTGATTGGGCCATACACCCAAGACAAGGTAATAAGGGGTGGTAATCTAAAACGTACTTGGGAAATCGACCGAATATGTGAGGACCTCTCTCCTGTATTGTACATATCGGATAAGGAATAAGGTGCCTCCAATTTCGTTTAGACCTAAAACGGACTTGCAAATAGATTGTATGCTTGACATTGTAATTTGTGTTGTATTCGTTGATCTTCGCTAAATATATATCCGTTTAGTGATGGAGAATTTATTCTCTTAGCTTAACACCCTTCTCTGAGACGTATGAGCTTAGAGATTATATATTGGTGAACATCAATGATACGGTATGGATTGATGATGTGGCAATGACTAAGGCTTTTTGTTGAAAAGAAGGGCTTTGTGGATGATGATCAAAGCACAGCTTTAATATAGCACCGCTTTGTGTATAGTGTTAATTTGCGTGCTTCACACCTCGATATGAGTCAAACCAGGATTAGGGACAGAAGGGAGGACATGCGTTTCTTTCTAACTAGAGGTCATGTCGTGGTATAGAGCCTATACATTTTTACTTATGTGGATGATGGATAGCGAGGACCCTTGGATATCTAGCCATAAAAGGCTCATATGGTTGACATACTGGCCAGGTGATAGGTCTAATTGGACCGGGAAACGTATCATTCAGGCAAAATCAATTAGAACGTGAAGATTGATCAGTCCTGCCAATCCAAGGGTTGCCCAGAGGTGTGATCCTTGACATCTTGCTAGAGACGGTCCAAATTTGGTGAGTGAAATCCCTTTCCTTGACTCATATATGGAATCCAATTTCCAATACGTGACTTTTTGATTTTAGTTGTAAACCCATATGACGACATAATAGGAAGGGTTACTATGCCATCTATGATTGATACATTTATATCTGAAGTTGTTTTCTACACTATGCACTTATAATAATATCAATAATATTTGTTTTAAACCATGTTAAGCATATTTGGCTATTGTAAGGTACAACTCTATCCTCTGCTTTGTGTTGCATTGTGTGATGGGACCAGAGTCTTATAATAGCTTCATTTTTCAAAAAGAATTGTGTTGTTTGTTATTTACTTCAAGATTTGGTATTCACATGGAGTAAACACATTTTGTGACATACAATGTGGTCCCGTGATTTACACTACTTTAAAGTAAAATTTTAATAATTATATTTTAGCTCTCGCACCAGTCCCGTGACTGATCAGTAGTTTAATTATTTTCCACCTAAACTCTGGGTGTCTTTATTTTCCACATGGACAGTTAGTAGTTTTGGTTTGCGGATTCCTTTTTTTTTGCAAGATCCTGGATTACGATGAAGCTATATTTGGAAAGTTCTATATCTGTGTATTGCCTTCAGCTGTGTTAGTTGATGTTTTCCATTGCATTGTTTTTACATTGTATTTATATTTTACATTTCTGCTAAGGAATTTGTTCATTCTTTGGTAATTGTATTTTCGTTGTATATTTATTTTTCACACTATGTTATTCTTGTACTCTGAAGTATTCTCAAACAATCTGTATTCCAGTTCGGTCTAGGCCGGGCGGGGGTTTCGAGTTGTGTCAGACTGGTATCACGGCTTTGGTTTACAGAGCTCGAGAACAAGACACATTGGAACCAAGCAAAAGAATTAACCAGAGAGAGAATCTGACACCCTACGTCTGTTAATGTCACTCATAAGAGAATGCATTAAGTTCCATGAAGCGCAATAGGTAACAGTACAGAAATTTACAGAGCAAATATAAAATAAGTAGCGGAAAAACTTTCAACTTTATAATCAAAATAAAACGTAGTTCTCAAAATCAGTTACAGCAACCACTTACAAAGTACCTCAAATCTGTCTTTTTTGAAACAAAATAACATAATGTCATAAAATAAAACTATATCCTCACCACAAGCCACGATGGAATAAGGTCAGAAAGATACATCTCAAGAAATCCAAGTCCAAGCAGCTACAGAAAGTCCTAGTTACTGCTGAGTGCTTCCATTATGAGGACCAGGGGGGAGGAATAAAGAAGAGAAAGAAAAGGGTTGAAACACCCCACGTCCGTTAATGTCACTCACTAAGGGAATGCATTAAGTTATGTGAAGCATTGTAGGTAAACAGGCACAAAATAATTACAAGACAAATATAAATAAAGATAGCAGCGGAAGTTTCAAAAAAATTATTTCAAACATAAATCTTAATCCCGTGGTTTATAATACCATAATTCATAAAACCATTATAACAAAATACTTCTGTCTTGAATAATCAGAGCATATAGGAATTAAAGAAAACATTATTCCCCAATAAAAGAGCAAGCTATAGCAGAGACAAAGACTCGAGCCATACTTCAACAGTAGCTCCTAGCAAGATGATATCCAAATCCTGGCTAAGCCTGGGTGTTTCCTCCCTGAGAACCTTGGGGGGAGGGAGGAAAGGAAGAGAGAAGGAAAAACAAAAAGGGGTCAAACATAAAGTCTGGCGAGTCTAGTTCCTTTTAGCCAGTAAATAAAAAAGGTGAACATGACAGGCATAAAGTGGATAAGAGAGATCGCTATACAAATGGCAGGTGTGATAAGGCAGATAAGGTGAGGTATATACATGCTTCACTAATGACTACTCTGCAGTGTTACTAATATAACTGAAATAAAATGATCCCTTCCACTATAAGCTGGTAGGCTTAGGTCATACGTCCAAGTATACCCTAACCACTACCCTAATCGATCAGCTCCCTACTTCGTAGATATCCTGTGCTGGCCCTATAGTAGGGGGTATCACTTCCCTAAAGTGGCAACCCAAGATGTACAAAGGGATACCTACTGGTGTCATGGTCGTCTTGTCCCCCTCTACCCGGCCCATGCACGCACATGTCCCCGGTCGGTTTGCGCCGTCTACACCACCCGTCACGTTTTGGATCTCTTATAACCAACCAGTAAGCGTGTCCCTTCTCCGCCTTGTACGGAGTTCTCTACTCTGATACCAACTACGGGTTACTGATTGAAATGGGTCCCACACAATATGATAAAAGCTCTCCCCTTTGTCTTGTATCCCCACTAGGTTTTCCACTGAATATGTATACCCTAAAAGGGTGATCTTTAATTACATAGCCCTATACTAGTTATGTATACCCTAAAGGGTGATCTTTAATTACATAACTCCCACACAATATGATACCAGCTCTCCCCTTTGTCTTGTATGCCCACTAGGTTTTCCACTGACTATGTATACCCTAAAAGGGTGATCTTTAAATACATAGCCTTTATTATTTTATCTACCCGTTAGTATACCACTTAGGTGTCTTTAATTACATAACATGTATTGGGTTAAGTATGTGGGCCTATATATATATATATATATATATATATATTACCCATCCCATCTAACTTACTTAACCCCTCCTCACTACCCATCCAATTTTACTTAATCCTAACATAAGTCCATGTTCATATTGAATTAGGTTAAGTAATCCATTTCTTTACCATGTCCAATTATGGTTATAATGGGCTAGACCTCCCACATTAGGACTACAACATGTGGATGCTGGATATGTCGGTCGGGTCTGGGCAGTCTTATTCCACAGTTGGGCCTAACCTCGTGTCTTAGCCTGATTCGTATTTGCGTACTTAGACCTCTCACATTAGGTTCAACATTAGTGGCTGCTGGATACGTTGGTCGGGTACGGGCAGAATTCCGCCACTAATGTAACCTAACCTCGTGTCATAAATACAATTAAAATTCTTAATTTTAATTACTGACATTCCATTTTTAATTAATTTACCAATTAATTAATCCTTTCCTTTTATAGGTGTCAATAACTATTTTTCAACAATAATTTGAATTACATATCCATAAATGGTCACATTCAAATTATGCCATTTTTACCCAACTTTTCCTATGTCATTATAGATAATTAATTCTACGTTTCTCCATTTGAATTATATGCTCATTTCATATAAGTATTATATAAACTATGCCAATTACAAATTCCCTTTATCCCCGTTCCTAACTAACTTATTCATACGTATTTTGGCGGCATCGAGGCTATAAAGTAGCCTCGTTATAACAATAAAAGGGAGCATGATAAGGGTGACAGTTCAACATGTTTTTGCATAAATGTTAACATAACTGGCATAGTAACTAAGTGAATGGACATGTGATAATTATCATAATAAAGTGGACATCAAATTAATAACTTGTGTTTAGGCAAGCATAATGAGATCTAGATTCAATATTAGGTGTCCAATTACCTAAATCTAGCATAGACAGGGTGGCATAATAACAAGTTTAGATTCACATGTCAAGTTTACCACATATACCAAGGTGTCATAATATAGCAAGTGAAAGGTGATTAACACCAAAATCTAGATCCAAGTAAAGTCAAATTAATGGATGTACAATCAACCTAACATGGTTACAAATCAATGTTCATATAAACGTCATATCGATTCACCATAATCAGATCTAGAAAGTTAGATTTGTATAAACAAGTTCACATGTACCACAATATAATTGTAATTCAAGATTCACATAGGAAACATAGTAGAATGTCCATATATTAGATCTAGAGAAAATGATATAGTATGCCTTCATAAGTTCATGACATATAGCATATACCCAATTCATAGTCTACCACAATTCACAGTTATCTATTTAAACGTAAAAGTGATTAGCACTCACAGAAAGAGAATGGATCTTGAATTCTGGGATCTGATTTCTGAATTTGTTAAGCTTAACCCTTGATATAGACTTTGATTTTTATCTTCTAGCTTGAATTTGATTTGTTATGGTGGAGGCTAGGTTAGTTTAGGATGCAGCAGCATATAGGCTCATGAATGATTTTAGTTTAGATTAGGGTTTAGGTTAGATGTGATTATATAGATGCATAGGATTAATTAGAGCCTTTAGATCAACATAGGATCCATCCAAACCATCTAGTCTAAGAAAACGTGTCACCAGGCCAATCAGAGAACGCCACATATGCCTTAAAACACAAGAATTTGCACGGGCCATTCTGGGCCGATGGGACTGATTCCAAACAACCCGAATCGACCTCGGGTCGACCCAGCGGGGTTTGGTCGACCAAAAAAAATAGGTCGGTTCGACATTTTGCCTTCTCGCTTCCGCTGTTTTGAATTTTTTTCCTTGAATTTTAGGTTGATTTTACTTTATTAATTTATATATATACACATACATTCCCCTTATATGTATGCAAACTTCCAAGGTCCATAACTTTTTAATACATTATCCGTTTAACCCAAACTTTAGGTCCATCTTGACCAGAATTTTGAGATGAACGTAATGGTATAGTCTGTTTTACTTAATTCTTCTTCTAAAAATTAAGTATTCTTCATTTTGCTAAATTTGATATTCATAGAAAATACAAGGTGTTACATTCTCCCCTCCTTAAAGGATTTCGTCCTCGAAATCTCTGAGTTAAGAAGAATGTATCCTAACATCCAACATCCATCCACTCAACCATCAATCACAGGCATCCATTGCCGTTAAAAAGATTTCGAATGCTTTCATGATTATATTTGTAGTGCGTATATGTCTTTATCTAATGCAAAATCAGACGACCAACTGATTCAGTTGACCTCCTTAATGCAAATTATGTCAGTGCCATGATTCCATTATGTATGCAAATAAACCTATTATAACATATAAGCTCTACATGTGTGCACCTCATTCGTCCAAATGCAACATCCGTATGTTAGTTCATCCATTTCCATCCGTAAAAGAAAAGAAAATACAACACATCCATATGTAGTATGAGAGTGATTGAGCCGATCTTAGTGCCTAATGTGTTTGTATATGCGTCCACAGGCAACCACTAGAACGCATTTGCATACACTTGCATCCATCAAACATAACATTTCTCAAACACATGTTTACAATCATGGGATAACCTACCTAAAGGTCGAAGATTTGATTGATAGGATATACTCAGATGATAGAAGCAAATGCGAATAAAAGCTTTTGGAAGAGAAGTTAAGAACATACCCTTAAAAAGGAAAGGGTACGAAGCATAAAAATCTTGTCTTCGGTCTCCCAAGTTGCATCTTCTTGAGTGTCTCCCCACTGGACCTTCACCAACTTGACTTCTCGTTTGCGTAGATTCTTAACCTCGGATCCAAGTATGTAAGTCGGAACTCATCCAATCATTACTTCCTTATTTATTTTCACTTCCTTTTGCAAGTTTGGCCCCACTATCTCGAACTCTATACATTTTATCGCCACTTGGATGAATAGTCATCTTGGAATGATGGGCTTCCTCAAGGACTGTCTTTAATAGGTTTCCCATCATGATATATTTCACCTATCAAACCTCTTCTCAAGTAGCCCTGCCACTTGCTTATCAAGTTTCCCCTCAAGTAGCCCTGCCACTTGCTAAGGAGTTGTCGACATTCATAACTTCGATTCACCACTGAAAATGGATGATGGGCTACTTATCAATGCAGTAGGGTCACCATGACCTGAGGGGCAAAGTGATGGTAGCAAGACTACGTTATCAGTGCAGTAGGGTCATTATGACTTGAGGGGCAAGGTGATGCGTAGTAAGACTATGAGCCAGCGCAGATGGGGTGAATAACTCCATGGGGCAAGTGGACATAGTAAGGATTAGTAAGGCTATGAGCCAGTGCAGTGGGGTTCTTGTGACTCCATGGGGCAAAGTGGACATAGCAAATGATTAGTGGCTACGTTATCAGTGCAGTGAAGCCATTTATGACTTCATGGGGCAGAGTGATCATAGCAAGGTATGTTGGGTGATCGAAGTGGTGAATATCGTATGCTTTACGCACCGAGTGAGAGATGTGAGGATGGATGCTATGTTTGATTGTTTGCCATCCCTATGACATGCACACCTCCCCCACCTCCGTATCTTTACACTATTTGATATGATACCTTAGAGTGTTGTACAGTATGTAGTGCTAACTCTTTGGTTGCAGGTCCAGGTTCAGGTATGTTTTAGTCTACCTGTTATATTCACTTTAGATGCTTATCGCTCATACCAGGCTTTATGTCTGACCCAGAGTTTTATGTCTCCTCTTATTACTCTGGGTGCTCACACGAGCAGACTAGAGACAGGTTAGCTGGTGATGCGCGAGTAGCTGATTCGGAGGCAGGCAGGAGGCTTCCACGTATGATATATATATACACATTCTCCCTGTGTCGTTGGTGGTCGCTACTTGGGCATTAGTAGTGTACCTCCTTTATCTTACTTTTGCTTTGAGACAGTTTGAATGTTGTAATAAGCTGTATTTTGGATTTCCGCTGCTATGATGTTTAGTTCTGATTTTCAGCTTATGCACTGTCTCTCCTGTTTTATGTCAAGTATGTTATTATTATATTTTGTTCTATGCGCTGTGAGACATTCTACAGGTTCTTTGTATGTTCATTTCCTTCTTCCTTTTCCTTCTGACGACCCGTTCCGTGCTAACTGGACATGTGTACAGCGCACCTTTGGAGTAAATGCCGGTTGGTGCGGGGCGGGCCGTCACACTTGGTATCAGAGCTCTAGGTTGCGTAGTTAACCTAGGGAAAGACACTAGGGAGAGTTAGTACGTATATGAGAGCGCGTATTTGTGATTATTTTGGTTTTCAAAAGCTATGTATATATATACTATTAGTAGTATAAGAATGAAGTCGCACTGCACTAGCACCACTATGGGGTCGTTAATCGTTTCCCTTTTTCAGATTGACGATGAGCCGAGACACGAGGGGTGCTGGTAGAGGGACCAACCAAGGGAATGCCTCTGACATAAGGGCAATGTTTACTAACCTCATGAGAGACATGCTTAGAGAAGTGCAAGGGGCAGTTCCCAATCCCGGAGTTGGTATTGGCCCAGTAGTGCAGGCGCCTAGGGTCGATTTCGCCAAGTTGTGCAAGGATTACACTAATCTTGGTGGGAAGCCGTTCCACGGAACGGAGTCGGCCACAGATGTTCAAGATTGGATGGATAGCTGTGATCGTATCTTTGATGACTTGGGTCTTGAGGATGCGATGAAGAGAAGGCTAGCGTCTCGTCAACTGCAAGGGCGAGCGATGAATTAGTGGAATGCCATTAGAACAGCTACTCCAGAGGACCAGGTTACTTGGGTTCAGTTCAAGGCTCGCTTTAGCGAGAAATTTATTCCGGCTGCCCAGAAGTCAGTGTTGTTTAAGAGGTTCTTGGAACTCAAGCAGAATGGGAGGGCAGTTTCTGATTATATTGCTGAGTTCGACAATTTGTCGAAGTATGGACTGTCTCTTGTCGATACTCCTGAGAAGAAAAATGAGAAGTTCATTACTGGTTTGGATGGATACTTGGGGAAAAGGCTTATCAACCACATCGATGAGACTTTTGAATTGATCGTGGGGAAAGCTTTGAGATCAGAGAGTCTTTACCCTAAGTCAAAGACTGAGGCTGCATCTGCAGAAGGGCCAAAGCCGCAAGTAGGCGGTGGAGGCAAGAATAGCTATCAGAATAAGAGGAAGCAGGACCAATCTAAAGGTGGCCAGAAAAAGAGCAAGAAGGATGTTGAGTGCTTCAGCTGTGGAAAGAAGGGCCATTATGCTAAAGAATGTCGGGCCAAGCCAGCGGAAAGGAAGTGCTACAACTGTGGTCAAGTGGGACATCAGAAGGATAAGTGTTCGCAACCTCTTAAGGAGAAGCAGATTGTGAAAGCATATGCTATTGATGCTGTTCCTTCTTCGTCGAATGCCCTAACTGCGGCGGAGAAAGGAAAGAATGTTGTTATTCAAGGTATGCTTTCAATTTATGATGTACCAGTTCGAGTTTGGTTTGATACTGAGGCTTCCCGTTCCTTCATATCTAGTGACCTGGTAGATAGGTTGGGACTGGAACCCGAGATAGTCGATAGACCATTAGTTGTGACGAACCCGATTGGTGGTTCGACTAGCCTTAGTATGATTTGCAGGAATTTGGTCTTATCGAGTCATGGATGTATGTTTGTATGTGATTGCTTTGTTTTGGGCTTTACTGGGTATGGCATTATATTGGGAGTCGATTGGCTCCAAAGATACGGGGTGGTGGTAGACTGTGAGGGCTTTTTGGTGACAGTGAGGGCGGAGGGTAGTGTTTGGTAGTCTACCTAGTGATGGGGTTATGGCTAGTTTTGTAAATTCCCTCGACATCCCGCAGGATGAGTTGTCATATGTGCCCGTGGTTGGCCAGTATCCGGACGTCTTCGAGGAGGTGACCGGGCTTCCACCACACCGAGAGATTGAGTTCCGTATTGATTTAGTGAAAGATGCCAGACCTATAGTGATGCCACTTCGTCGTATGGCACCAAGGGAGCAGCGAGAGCTCGGGGTGCAAGTCAGCAATCTGTTGAAGAAGGGATTTATTAGAAGGAGTGTCTCCGAGTGGGGAGCACCAGTTGTGTTTGCCACTAAGGCAGATGGTTCCCTACGTTTGTGTGTGGACTATCGCGAGTTGAATAAGGTAACGAGGAAGAATAAGTATCCTCTACCGCGGATAGATGGTTTGTTTGATCAACTGGAAGGAGCAAGAGTGTTCTCCCAGTTGGATCTCGCGACAGGATTTCATCAGCTTCGAGTAGCGGATGAGAGTGTTCCGAAAACGGCATTTAGGACGCCGTCTGGATTTTATGAGTGGTTGGTCATGCCATTTGGGTTGATCAATGCACCAGCCTACTTTGTGGATCTCTTGAATCGAGTATTCAGAGATCAGTTGAATAAGTTTGTTCTTGTGTTCGTGGATGATATCCTTGTTTATTCAAGGACAAAGGAGGAACACAAGGGACACTTGAGGATAGTGATGGAGGTGTTGAGGAAACACCAATTGAAAGCGAAATTCTCTAAATATCATTTTTGGAGAAGGGAAGTAAGATTCTTGGGTCATGTTGTTTCAGAGAGTGGTATTGCCGTGGACCCTGCGAAGGTGGCTACGGTACAGGATTGGCCTACACCCAAGAATGTAACAGATGTGAGAAGTTTCTTGGGATTAGCTGGATATTATCGTAAGTTTATCCAAGACTTCTCCAAGATAGCAGCACCGTTGACTCAGTTGACTAAGAAGAATCAGTCCTTCGTCTGGGACGGAGTGTGTGAGGATGCCTTCAAGAGTCTAAAGGAGAAGTTGACGTGTGCGCCAGTGTTAGTCATTCCTAAAGGGAATGAAGAGATGACGGTATACACGGATGCTTGTGGTACCGGACTGGGTGCAGCATTGATGCAAGAAGGTAGGGTTGTAGCTTATGCTAGTCGACAGCTAAAGCCGCATGAGAAGAAGTATCCTACCCATGATTTGGAATTAGCAGCGATCGTGTTTGCACTGAAGATGTGGAGACACTATCTCTTGGGAGAAAGATTTGAGTTGTT
This sequence comes from Allium sativum, assembly GCA_030737875.1. Lineage (NCBI taxonomy): Eukaryota > Viridiplantae > Streptophyta > Magnoliopsida > Asparagales > Amaryllidaceae > Allium > Allium sativum. Next base: position 403,713,218 of record CM060913.1, read on the forward strand.
TACCGATCACAAATCATTAAAGTATCTCTTCTCCCAGAAAGATCTGAATCTCCGTCAGCAAAGATGGTTAGAGTTCTTGGCTTCGTATGATTTTGATATCGCATACACACCTGGGAAGGGTAATGCGGTAGCCGATGCCTTGAGTAGGAGACATGCCAGTTTAGGGGCAATGTTTCTTGAGTGGAAGCAACTGGAGTATATCGCGGGGTTTGATTTCAGACCAAAGTGCGAATTGGATCCAGTCATGCTAGCTAGTTTGACGATCAGACCCACTTTGATAGAGCAGATTGGTTCTAGTCAGAGGGACGATCCTAATCTATTAGAAATCATCTCCAAGTTAGAGATGAACATCGACAGAGAGGAGATGAATGTGTATGGGCTTGATCGAGATGGATGGCTTAGAAGGAATGGAAGGCTAGTTGTACCCAACGTAAATGGTTTGAGAGATGAAGTGCTTAGAGAATGTCATCACTCAAAACTGACTATACATCCCGGTGGTAATAAGATGTATCGAGACATGAGACAGACTTACTACTGGGAAGGGATGAAAAGAGACGTTGGGAAGTTTATATCCAAATGCATGAATTGCCAGCTAGTTAAAGCCGAGCAAAGGAAGCCTAGTGGGTTGATGCAACCATTAGAAATTCCCGAATGGAAGTGGGAGCAAGTCTCGATGGATTTCATCGATGGCCTACCAAGGACTAGATCGGGATATGATAGCATTTGGGTAATTGTGGATCGATTGACTAAGAGTGCAAGATTTGTACCAGTCAAATCGACCAGAACGGCAGCTAAGTTGGCCGAATTGTATATGAAGTGGGTAGTGAGATTTCAAGGAGTACCCAAAAGCATTGTGAGTGACCGAGACCCGTTGTTCACTAGTGGGTTTTGGAAGAGCTTGCAAGAGGCTCTAGGGTCAGGATTACATCTCCTAAGACCGACAGTCAGACGGAGAGGGTGAATCGTATATTGGAAGACCTCTTAAGGGCTTGTATATTGGATTTTGGTGGATCATGGGATGACCATTTGCATCTAGTAGAGTTTGCATATAATAATAGCTACCAATCCAGTATCGGTATGGCTCCATCATGTTGGATAGAGACTGGCGAAAAGTTTGTGCTTGGACCAGATGTGGTGAGAGAAACTTCTGATAAGATCAAGATCATTCAGCAACGAATGAAAGCTGCCCAAGATAGGCAGAAGAGTTATGCTGATAAGAGGAGAAGAGACTTAAAATTCTCCGTTGGTGACTTGGTGTTTGTCAAGATCTCTCCGTTGAAGAGCGTGATACGATTTGGCAGGAGAGGCAAGTTGGCACCAAGATTTGTTGGCCTATTCCCTGTTCTTGAATTAGTCGGGAATTTGGCGTATAGAGTTGGCTTACCAGAGAAAATGGCGGGAGTTCACGATGTATTTCACGTTTCCCTACTGAGGAAGTTCGTTCACGACTCAGATGTGACTATTTCACCTGATCAGTTAGAGGACTTCGAAGTAGAACCCGAGGCGGTTGGGAACCGCAAGCCGATTCGTATTGTGGGGCACGACACGAAGCAACTTCGAAGGAAGGCGGTGAAGCTAGTCAAGGTTCAATGGGGCGAGGACGAGAATGATTGTACTTGGGAGACAGAGGAGAGCATTAGGAAAGTATATCCAGAACTCTTTGCCTGGTAAGATTTACTTTGCGATTTAGTTATTCCGCATGCTAGGATAGACTTGTTTTGCTTGTTTGCATGTTTGATTGTTGTTTTATGATTGATAGGCATGCGGGACCTTTGTGTGTGTTTGGATTAGGGAATTTCGGGGGCGAAATTTCTTAAGGGGGGAGAGTGTAACGACCCGTATTCTACACATCATAGGATTGTAGAATATTTATTTCTTTCCCATGTGAAGTCGTATGGTCATGTAACTTTGGGAAACATCTATTAGAGTCATTTCCCATGTTCATGATTTTTGTCGATTTTTAAATGACCATTTTGCCCCTAGTTGGTACTGTTTTGGCCATAACTTTTGATTGGAAAGGAATTTTGACCTGAAACCACTTCCATTTGATTCGTTTGATGGTTTACCTTTCCGTAGAGTGGTCATAATAGCCAAACGGACTTACCGTTTGGGAGATATGGCTGAAACAAGGTTTGGAGGGTGAAAAACTGCTTAACCGGGCCAAACCGGGTGATTAGTGAGTAGGCCCATAACCCATTTCGGGATTAGGGTTATGGGAGGGCTGAAATGAGATGGAGAATCATTCCATTTCAGTTTTCTAGCCTCCACTTATCACCAAGGAACCCTAAAAATGACCTCTAACCTCTAAATCACCTCCAAATCATCTTTTGGTCAAGGATTTGGCTTAGCAACCCCTAATCAAGGAAGATCTTCACCAAATCAACATAGGAGCTGCTGTTTGGCATTGAAATTTGCATCAAATCAGAGAATTATTTCAGATCTTGGTTTATTTGTGGCTAAGGTGAGTGATTTGCATAGTTTTGCACTAATTATGGCTAATTAGGGATGATTAGTGTTAATTAGCGAATTTAACATGATAAAATTCTGGAAAAATGTTTATAAAATTCGGAATGATGTTTTAGGCCTCTGATATGAATTTGTGTTAATTTGGTTAAGTTTTGCTAATCCTATCATTAGTTTCACCTAAACATGCTTAAGGGGAAATATGGGGGTTTGGGTATGTTTGGTCCATTTTTACCTATCATGTTGATGTTTTGATGTTTGTGGTTGATTATGCATGTTGCTATGACTGTATGAAATGCTTTGTGACTGATTAGAATAGTTGGAATGGTTGAAAACGCCGTCGAGAGGCGTAAACAACTCGCTGGACAAGGTGCAGGGATTCGGATCGCATAGGGGATTGAGGGTCGATCGGATCGCCCTATGGGATCGTGGGTCATCACCACGAGCCGAGTCGTCTCCTCCGAACCGAACCATCTGCGCAAGGCCCACGAGCACCAACCGCGAACTGCTACCCGATCCGATCCACTTGAGCTTCGCGTCACGATCCGACTAAAGGAAAGCAGCATCCACGAACCGATGCACTATGAGACGCCGATTCGAACCAGGGGGAGCCACGAGCTAGAGGGGCGCAATCCGACCCTTGTGGGGGTATTTCGATCCGAATCGAGGAGAGGAGCACGATCCGAAGCAGAGAGAAAGAGGACCGTGATACGATCCGAACCGTGGCAATCTGGAGATCCGACCCGATCCGCCAGGGGTGATGGTGATGCGACCCGATCCAGTGAAGAAGGAGCATTCTGATCCGAACCGAACCGATGAAGACTGATAACCCGAGATGCAAAAGTAGTCAAAATGAAGGGTATTGACTCAGGATCCAGATAGGAACCAATGAGTGGACTTCATGAGTTGGACTTTGCTGCGGGACGTGTGCTAAGGAGTTGTCGACATTCATAACTTCGATTCACCACTGAAAATGGATGATGGGCTACTTATCAGTGCAGTAGGGTCATCATGACCTGAGGGGAAAAGTGATGGTAGCAAGACTACGTTATCAGTGCAGTAGGGTCATTATGACCTGAGGGGTAAGGTGATGCGTAGTAAGACTATGAGCCAGCGTAGATAGGGTGGATAACTCCATGGGGCAAGTGGACATAGTAAGGATTAGTAAGGCTATGAGCCAGTGCAGTGGGGTTATTGTGACTCCATGGGGCAAAGTGGACATAGCAAATGATTAGTGGCTACGTTATCAGTGCAGTGAAGCCATTTATGACTTCATGGGGCAGAGTGATCGTAGCAAGGTATGTTGGGTGATCGAAGTGGTGAATATCGTATGCTTTACGCACCGAGTGAGAGATGTGAGGATGGATGCTATGTTTGATTGTTTGCCATCCCTATGACATGCACACCTCCCCCACCTCCATATCTTTACACTGTTTGATATGGTACCTTAGAGTGTTGTACAGTATGTAGTGCTAACTCTTTGGTTGCAGGTCCAGGTTCAGGTATGTTTTAGTCTACCTGTTATTGTTCACTTTAGATGCTTATCGCTCATACCAGGCTTTATGTCTGACCCAGAGTTTTATGTCTCCATTTATTACTCTGGGTGCTCACACGAGCAGACTAGAGACAGGTTAGCTGGTGATGCGCGAGTAGCTGATTCGGAGGCGGGCAGGAGGCTTCCACGTATGATATATATATATATATATATATATATATACACACACACATTCTCCCTGTGTCGTTGGTGGTCGCTACTTGGGCATTAGTAGTGTACCTCCTTTATCTTACTTTTGCTTTGAGACAGTTTGAATGTTGTAATAAGCTGTATTTTGGATTTCCGCTGCTATGATGTTTAGTTCTGATTTTCAGCTTATGCACTGTCTCTCCTGTTTTATGTCAAGTATTGTAACACCCCGTAATTTGAACATAAAAATTCACAAATTAAAGTATACTTAATTAAGTGAAATGGGTTGCGCAGAGAAATATATATTGATATATATATATATATATATATATATAATTGAAAATTAAATAAATAAATATGCAAAAATGTTCAAAACAGCGAATTGGGAGAGGGGAATAACCGAACCGGCCGATTTTTGAGGTCGACCCAAGCCCGCTGGGTCGACTAGGGGTTAATCCAGGGTGTTTGGCTATCAACCCGTGGGCCGATTCGCTCAAATGCAGATTTTGCATTTGAATGGTTCTCATGGTTCAGCTTTAATCTAAAGGCCCTAGATGGTTCCTACACTTGACTTCTTCCCCAAGACATGCTTTGATGGCTTGGATTGAATCTAGGGTTAATCCTATGGCTAATACTATCCTAAAACTCTATAAAAAGACCCCTAAACCTAGCCTAAATCACCATTATTCAATCCTACAAATAAACTATGTCAAATTTGTTCTTCTCATGGCCTCCACTCTCATGCTAAAATTCCTAAGCCTATTTCTATGAGAGATTGTGAGTTCATACAAGTGCTTTCAAACTTGTATGAGTGTTCTTAGCTTGCATTCAAGTCAAGTTGCAACATTTCTATTTCAAAGCAAGGATTTTTATTGATTTGGCGCAAGGGTTTTTCAATTGGGACTTTCATATTTTGGTGTTTGCATAAGGGCTTCGTCTCAATCTTTATAATAAATATTCATTTGTGTCTTCATAGCGTAGTAAGCCCTTTTCTACTTTCTTTTTATTGAACTCTAAAGTTAAATGAATGATGCAAGTTTGGGGTTGATCATTATATGCAAGTTTGGTTGATCATTATGCAAGTTATGTATGACACATGTTGCCATGTTATGCAAGTTTGGGTTGATCATGTTATCATGTTATGCAAGTTTGGGTTGATCATGTTATCATGTTATGCAAGTTTGGGTTGATCATTATGCACATTTTATCATGTTATGCAAGTTAAACTTGAAGTTGTGAGCTTAAAGCTTCAAGCTTTATGTTAAAGGTTGCATTTTGGCAACATGAAAGTTATCATATCCCTTATGATAACTTGCATGTGAGGCAAAATGCGAACTTCTAGCAACTTCTACATGTTATTTATCACCATGTATCACTCATATGCTAAGTTTGGTTTTATGCATGCTTTTGAAGCCTAATAATGCAATATGCAAGTATATGAACATATGTACATTTCATATGCCACCATGTTAAACTTGTGGCTTCAACACCTATATGTCAAGGTTATGCCAAGTTCCCTATTTTATCCTTTATGCGTTGTTGCGATTATGTAAACGATGGGATTACGTTGGGGTTGGGTAACATAATGACATGAACATGATTTTTGTAACATGACGTGATATGTTAACTTGTAATTATGTTTTGGAAACATAATGGACATGACACTTAGAAAATATGAGTGTGGCCAACTCGAGGTTGGGTTGAGTTTGTAGCATAAATCTACCTGGACCCGCCCGGCTTAACTAGTGGCTACAAACAATAGGACCCAATGTGAGAAGTTGGTCATGTTGCGCTCGAACCCGAGGTTAGACCTAGTTGTGGTGTAAAGCTACCCGGACCCGCCCGGCTTAACTAGTAACCACAACAAAGTCTAATGTGAGAGGTTAAAGCGCATTAAGTTAATTAATGCCTCCTGATTAGGGTTAAGTCATGGTCCACTTAATACTTAACCAATTTGGGCTTGATGGATTAATCGGGTTAAGTCAGGAGCCTTGGGTACTCTTAACCGATTTAATCCACGTTTGGATCGGGTTAACCACATTTAACCCGTTAAGAAACCCTAGTTGCGTGGTCCTTTTCAGCAGTAACCTTCTAGGTAGTATCATAAGACCCTAGGACTAGGCTAGGGTGGGGCACGATTACTGGGCTGATTGTAAGAGACCAAAAGAGACGGCTGAATGATGCCCCGGTTGTTCAGGCGGACCATGGTCGTGCACATCAAGTCGGAGTTGAACACGGGCACCGGTGGGTTTGGACTGTGCATCATGTAATGGTGTCAGAGGGTTACACCATAGGGCCTGATACACCCTAGGGTGGACCCTGCACAGTCAACTACATTACATGATTAAGCCGCACGACACCGACACTTGACAAGTTAGGCTTATAGGGAGCCGATCGACTAGACCGTGTAGTTGGACCTTAATTTAGGTCACCTCATGATGATGGGCCAAGCTTGGGCCAAGGGATCAATTCTTGTTTTTACGTGACATGTTAGAATGCTAGTACACCCGTGGTGCAAAACTTAACCTTAATTATGCGATGACACCTTTATCTATCTTGTTAGTTAATCATCATGCCAGTATGTTGTTATCCTTATGTTCATCTCAGCTTCTCATGCCAGTTAACTTTACTAGTTCATAGACAGATAGTAGTAGGGCTTACCAGTCTTTTTGACTGACCTGTTTTCTTTCGCCTCTTTTCTTCCGTTCCCCCCCCCCCTCAGGTTCTCAGGGTGGGAACATTAGAGCTTAGCTTGGATCTTTACAGCTTGCTTACTGGATTTGCTCATGTACGGTTTTGGACATTGAGCTAGCTATGGTTTATCACTTCATTTTGGGGATAGTACTTTATGTTCTTCAGTTTTTCAGTTTATGCTTTTATCTAGACTTTGTTGTTGGAAAATAATGACCAAGTACTTTGTTATAACATGACTATGGTTTTGAAATGCTAAGTTTTATCCGCTGCTTTACTACTCTGTTTTACTTATATGTTCTGTCTTGTGATATCTGCATGCATGTTTACCTTGTTTAAACGCCCCTCCAAAGTCAGTGCCTTTGCAAGAGTGGTACTGGCGGAGGTGGGGTGTTACATTTGGTATCAGAGCATAAGGTTTACAAGATTTGAGCAAAAGTGTTTTTGAAACTTACCTTTTGAAAAACTATTTTCAAAACCAATTAAGTATTTTCCAAGAAAAGTCTAGTTTATTTTAAAAGGCTATTCCCCAAAAGCCATAGCACTATCCTTCGTTTCTTCGTTTTGAATCTATCATTTTCTTCGTTTTAGTATGGTCGATCGCTTTAACATCCCGGAAGGCGTACAAGTACCCGTCTGGTTCCGAAGATTTATGGAGGCAAGGGCGAATGAAGCCGGCCCCGCGAACATTCCTCCTCCTTTCCCCGTCATTAACATTTCTCCTCCTCCCGTAGCTGAGGTTCCTCCTCCCCCTCAGCATCCGCAAGCGGATTTCGCAAAAGTTTGCAAGGACTTTAAGGCGATGGGTGGTAAGAACTTTATCGGAACGGAGACTTCCGTGGAGGCAAGGAACTGGTTAAAGGAAACTGAGGACCTCTTTGCTATCTTTGATGTGGAAGATCGTAGGAAAGTTCTGTTGGCGGTATGGCTATTAAAAGGAGAAGCTGCTTATTGGTGGGTAGTCACCACCACTACTAGACCAATTGAGACTTGGGATGACTTTAGGAGAATGTTTGGACTAAGGTTTTTATCATCAGCAGAAGAGAACCTTCAGCTAGAGAGGTTCCTATCACTAAAGCAAGGAGACATGACCGTTAGAGAATACGTGGATAAGTTTAATCAACTTGCTCGGTTCGGTCTAGAATGGGTTAACACCGCTCATAAGAAGGCCCTACGCTTTGCTCTAGGATTAAATGAGCCCTTGCGCGGTTTGGCCATATCTCATATACCCCTGGGGGCGACCTTCGAGAGTTTGGTGAATATGACCCTACTTCAAGAAGAAGATAAGAGTGTCAAGAAGGAGGTCAAGGAAAATGAGTCCCAAGGCAAGAAGGAAGATACTGAGAAAAGAGATAAGAACAACAACAATAGCAAGGACAACAAGTCAAGAGAAAGAAGGAAGTGCAACTTCTGTGGGATTACTGGGCACATAGCCAAAGACTGCAGGAAGAAGAAGAGGAAGTTGGGAGAATGCTTTCACTGTGGAGAGCCTGGACATCTTAGCAAGGATTGCCCCAAGAAGCAAGGACAAGGGCAAGGGCAGAATCAGCATGCAGGACCTTCTGGAGGGCTAGTGCATACGCTCAACATCGCTCCAGTTCTTGATCGAGGTAGTATTTCTGTAGAAAACCTTGTTTACATTTCTGATTTCCCTGTTCATACCTTGTTTAATTCTGGCGCATCGCATAGTTTTATTTCTGATATTGTTGAAAGTTTGCACCTAAGTACTAGCTTAGTTGAGGATCCCGTTTGTGTTTCAAATCCAATTGGTGGTTCCGCCCATCTGTCTATGATTTGTGTGGATTTGAAAATTTCTATCTTGGCCGTAGAATTCACGTGTAGTGCTTATGTTCTCGGGGTCACGGGATATGGGTTGGTCTTGGGCATGGATTGGTTGTCTAGTTATGGAGCCATCCTCGATTGTAAGCATAGGGTGGAGAGGCTCATGACTTGCCTCGGTAACACCCTAGAAATTTCTTGTAACCCTAGAGGTCCCGTCATGTTATGTTATCTTGAATCTCTCGACTCGTCCATCGATGATCTGCAATCTGTAAGGGTGGTCCGAGACTATACCGATGTCTTTGAAGAAGTTAAAGGGTTACCCCCTAAACGAGAGATAGATTTCCGCATTTATCTAGTTGATAATGCCAAGCCAGTATCATTGCCCGTTAGGCACATGGCCCCTCGTGAAAGAAGGGAGCTCAGTAAGCAAATCAAGGAGTTGCTTGAGAAGAATTTTATTAGGCGAAGCATTTCTGAATGGGGTGCTCCGGTGGTATTCGCTACTAAGGCGGATGGTTCGCTTCGTCTATGTGTTGATTATCGAGAGTTGAACAAGCTGATAAAGAAGAATAGGCACCCATTACCGAGAATTGATGATCTCTTTGACCAGCTTGTAGGTGCTTCTGTTTTCTCTCAGCTCGATCTAGCCACCGGATTCCATCAGCTTAGAGTGGCTGAGGATAGCATTGATAAAACTGCGTTTAGGACTCCAGATGGATTCTTTGAATGGCTTGTCATGCCATTCGGTTTGACTAATGCACCCGCCTACTTCGTAGATTTGATGAGTAGGGTGTTCAGGGAGTTCCTTAACAAGTTTGTTGTTGTCTTCGTGGATGATATTCTGATCTTCTCAAAGGATGAGGAAGTGCATGCTAGGCATCTCAAGGAAGTGATGAATACGCTTAGAGCGCATCAGTTGAAAGCCAAGTTCTCCAAATGTCATTTCTGGAGAAGGGAAGTTCGGTTTCTTGGACATATAGTTTCTAAGCAAGGCATAGCGGTGGATCCCGCGAAAGTGGTTGTGGTTCAAGATCGGAAGACTCCTAGGAATGTGACCGAAGTAAGAAGCTTTCTCGGTTTGGCGGGCTACTATAGGAAGTTCATCAGAGACTTCGCTAAGATTTCGGCCCCTCTCACTAAGTTGACGAAGAAGAACTTAGTCTTTGCATGGGACTTGGAGTGTGAGCTTGCTTTTCAAAAGCTCAAAAGAGCCCTTACCTCAGCTCCAGTTTTGGCATTACCCGACAGTGGTAAGATGTTTACCGTGTACAAAGATGCATGTGGCACGGGGTTAGGAGCTGTTCTGATGCAAGAGGGAAGAGTGATATGTTATGGGGGTAGGCAACTTAAAGTTCATGAGAAGAACTATCCCACTCATGATTTGGAGTTAGCGGCGATCGTCTTTGCACTCAAATCCTGGCGCCACTATCTTCTAGGCGAAAGGTTTGAGTTGTATACTGATCATAAGTCACTCAAATACCTCTTCTCGCAAAAAGATCTGAATCTAAGGCAGCAACGGTGGATGGAATTTTTGGCATCTTATGACTTCGAGATAGCCTATACCCCTGGCAAGGGTAATGTTGTGGCGGATGCACTAAGCAGAAGGAGATTGACTTTAAGCCCCTTGTTCATTGAGATGAAGAACTTAGGATTCTTGGCAACCTTTGATTTCACGACGGCTGTTGAGTTGATGACGGGTTCATTAGCATCCCTTGAGCTTAGACCCACACTTCTTGATCAAGTTGGGGCTTCGCAGAGGGAAGATCCACAGATAGTCGAAAGTTATGGACAAGTTGATTCGGGGTGAGACGTCTAGTCACCTTGCCAGATATACTATTGATGATAAAGGATGGCTAAGGCGTGATGGGAGATTATGTGTTCCTCGGGTGGGAGATTTGGTCCATAGAGTTCTTGAAAAAGCGCATCACTCGAAGATGACTATACATCCGGGAGGAGATAAGATGTATAGAGATATGAAGCGCAGTTTCTTTTGGGATGGAATGAAGAAAGATGTGGCAGAGTATGTTTCAAGGTGCATGGTGTGCCAACAAGTGAAGGCCGAGTCAAAGAAACCAGGTGGGATATTACATCCATTGGAGGTCCCACAATGGAAGTGGGAGAGTATTTCTATGGATTTTGTGGATGGATTGCCTAGGTCAAGGAGAGGGAACACAAGCATATGGGTCATAGTTGACAGACTTACGAAGAGTGCTCACTTCATCCCAGTAAAGAGCAAGAGGACCGCATCAGGGCTGGCGTCTATTTATCTCCGAGAAATAGTGCGGTTGCATGGAGTTCCTTCTAGCATAGTTAGCGATCGTGACCCGATTTTCACTAGCCAGTTCTGGAACAGTTTGCAAGAAGCGATGGGTACGCGATTGAATTTGAGTACAGCCTATCACCCCCAGACGGATGGCCAAACCGAAAGGGTGAATAGAGTGCTAGAAGATCTCTTGAGGCTTTGTGTTCTTGACTTTGGTGGTACTTGGGAAGACCACCTGCCTCTTGTAGAGTTTGCTTATAATAATAGCTATCAAGCCAGCATAGGGATGGCACCATTTGAAGCTTTGTATGGGAGGCCGTGTAGGTCACCATCTTGTTGGTGGGAGACAACAGATAGACTTATACTTGGGTCCGATATGATACGGGACACATCCGAGAAAGTTGAATTGGTGAGAAGAAGGATGAAAGCGGCCCAAGATAGACAGAAATCCTATGCTGACAAGCGAAGGGCAGATTTGGAATTCGAAGTGGGAGACATGGTTTTCGTGAAGGTTCCTCCTTTGCATAATGTGGTACGTTTTGGAGCAGTTGGGAAGTTGGCACCAAGGTTCGTAGGACCCTTCCCTATCGTAGAGAGAATTGGAAAGATGGCCTATAAGGTGGAATTGCCCGAAAAGCTAGCCGGAGTGCATAATGTCTTTCATGCTCGCATCTCCGAAAGTGCCTGCATGAGTCCGTTGAGGTGGTTGAACCAAGCATTCTTGAAGACATTGAGGTAGAGAAAGAAGCAACCTTGAGAAAAGCTCGGATCCGTATCTTGGGAACAGAGATCAAGAAACTAAGGAATCGAGAAGTCAAATTGGTGAAAGTTCAGTGGGGTGAAGCCGACGAAGATGCAACTTGGGAAACCGAGGAGAAGATGCGTGAGCTTTATCCATTTCCTTTTGAGGGTACATTCTCGATCTCTTTTCCTAATTAGCATATCTTTCTTTTTATCCATGTTTATCTTGTTTATCTTGTTATCTCGTTAAACTTGTCATGAGGACCTTAGGTAGAAACCCTTTGGATGAAACATGTATTTGAAACATGTTATGCTTGATGGTTGCAAGCGGTTGCAAGTGTTTACACGTGGATACTCGTGGATGCATGATACACATTAGGCACTAAGATCGGCTCACACACTTTCATACCGCATATGCATGAGTGTTTATGCTTATTCATGGATGAAAACTTGTACGCTATCACATGGATGTTGCATATGGATGAATATTATGTGCACTCATGTAGAGATTATAAATTATGTTAGGAATTTGCATACATATGGACTCATTTCACTAACATATTTTGCATTAAGGAGGTTTACTGTATCAGTAACCGCCTGATTTTTGCATTAGATAAGTACATATACACACACCTTTGCATATGATCATACAACATTTAGAATCCTTTAAGGACAATGACTGCACGTGGATGATGTTTTGAGTATATGGATGATGGATAGTAGGATACGTTCTTCCTAACTTGGAGATTTCGGGGACGAAATCCTTTAAGGAGGGGAGAATGTAACACCCCGTAATTTGAACATAAAAATTCACAAATTAAAGTATACTTAATTAAGTGAAATGGGTTGCGCAAAGAAATATATATATATTGATATATATATATATAATTGAAAATTAAATAAATAAATATGCAAAAATGTTCAAAATAGCGAATTGGGAGAGGGGAATAACCGAACCGGCCGATTTTTGAGGTCGACCCGAGCTCGCTGGGTCGACTAGGGGTTAATCCAGGGTGTTTGGCTGTCAACCCGTGGGCCGATTCGCTCAAATGCAGATTTTGCATTTGAATGGATCTCATGGTTCAGCTTTAATCTAAAGGCCCTAGATGGTTCCTACACTTGACTTCTTCCCCAAGACATGCTTTGATGGCTTGGATTGAATCTAGGGTTAATCCTATGGCTAATACTATCCTAAAACTCTATCAAAAGACCCCTAAACCTAGCCTAAATCACCATTATTCAATCCTACAACTAAACTATGTCAAATTTGTTCTCATGGCCTCCACTCTCATGCTAAAATTCCTAAGCCTATTTCTATGAGAGATTGTGAGTTCATACAAGTGCTTTCAAACTTGTATGAGTGTTCTTAGTTTGCATTCAATCAAGTTGCAACATTTCTATTTCAAAGCAAGGATTTTTATTGATTTGGCGCAAGGGTTTTTCAATAGGGGCTTTCATATTTTGGTGCTTGCATAAGGGCTTCGTCTCAATCTTTATAATAAATATTCATTTGTGTCTTCATAGCGTAGTAAGCCCTTTTCTACTTTCTTTTTATTGAACTCTAAAGTTAAATGAATGATGCAAGTTTGGGGTTGATCATTATATGCAAGTTTGGTTGATCATTATGCAAGTTATGTATGACACATGTTGCCATGTTATGCAAGTTTGGGTTGATCATGTTATCATGTTATGCAAGTTTGGGTTGATCATGTTATCATGTTATGCAAGTTTGGGTTGATCATTATGCACATGTTATCATGTTATGCAAGTTAAACTTGAAGTTGTGAGCTTAAAGCTTCAAGCTTTATGTTAAAGGTTGCATTTTGGCAACATGAAAGTTATCATATCCCTTATGATAACTTGCATGTGAGGCAAAATGCGAACTTCTAGCAACTTCTACATGTTATTTATCACCATGTATCACTCATATGCTAAGTTTGGTTTTATGCATGCTTTTGAAGCCTAATAATGCAATATGCAAGTATATGAACATATGTACATTTCATATGCCACCATGTTAAACTTGTGGCTTCAACACCTATATGTCAAGGTTATGCCAAGTTCCCTATTTTATCCTTTATGCGTTGTTGCGATTATGTAAACGATGGGATTACGTTGGGGTTGGGTAACATAATGACACGAACATGATTTTTGTAACGTGACGTGATATGTTAACTTGTAATTATGTTTTGGAAACATAATGGACATGACACTTAGAAAATATGAGTGTGGCCAACTCGAGGTTGGGTTGAGTTTGTAGCATAAATCTACCCGGACCCGCCCGGCTTAACTAGTGGCTACAAATAATAGGACCCAATGTGAGAAGTTGGTCATGTTGTGCTCGAACCCGAGGTTAGACCTAGTTGTGGTGTAAAGCTACCCGGACCCGCCCGGCTTAACTAGTAACCACAACAAAGTCTAATGTGAGAGGTTAAAGCGCATTAAGTTAATTAATGCCTCCTGATTAGGGTTAAGTCATGGTCCACTAAATACTTAACCAATTTGGGCTTGATGGATTAATCGAGGTTAAGTCAGGAGCCTTGGGTACTCTTAACCGATTTAATCCACGTTTGGATCGGGTTAACCACATTTAACCCGTTAAGAAATCCTAGTTGCGTGGTCATTTTCAGCAGTAACCTTCTAGGTAGTATCATAAGACCCTAGGACTAGGCTTGGGTGGGGCACGATTACTGGGCTGATTGTAAGAGACCAAAAGAGACGGCTGAATGATGCCCCGGTTGTTCAGGCGGACCATGGTCGTGCACATCAAGTCCGGAGTTGAACACGGGCACCGGTGGGTTTGGACTGTGCATCCTGTAATGGTGTCAGAGGGTTACACCATAGGGCCTGATACACCCTAGGGTGGACCCTACACAGTCAACTACATTACATGATTAAGCCGCATGACACCAACACTTGACGAGTTAGGCTTATAGGGAGCCGATCGACTAGACCGTGTAGTTGGACCTTAATTTAGGTCACCTCATGATGATGGGCCAAGCTTGGGCCAAGGGATCAATTCTTGTTTTTACTTGACATGTTAGAATGCTAGTACACCCGTGGTGCAAAACTTAACCTTAATTATGCGATGACACCTTTATCTATCTTGTTAGTTAATCATCATGCCAGTATGTTGTTATCCTTATGTTCATCTCAGCTTCTCATGCCAGTTAACTTTACTAGTTCATAGACAGATAGTAGTAGGGCTTACCAGTCTTTTTGACTGACCTGTTTTCTTTCGCCTCTTTTCTTCCGTTTCCCCCCCCCCCCCACCCCTCAGGTTCTCAAGGTGGGAACATTGGAGCTTAGCTTGGATCTTTACAGCTTGCTTACTGGATTTGCTCATGTACGATTTTGGACATTGAGCTAGCTATGGTTTATCACTTCATTTTGGGGATAGTACTTTATGTACTTAAGTTTTTCAGTTTATGCTTTTATCTAGACTTTGTTGTTGGAAAATAATGACCAAGTACTTTGTTGTAACATGACTATGGTTTTGAAATGCTAAGTTTTATCCGCTGCTTTACTACTCTGTTTTACTTATATGTTCTGTCTTGTGATATCTGCATGCATTTTTACCTTGTTTAAATGCCCCTCCAAAGTCAGTGCCCTTGCAAGAGTGGTACTGGCGGAGGTGGGGTGTTACAAGTATGTTATTATTATATTTTGTTCTATGCGCTGTGAGACATTCTACAGGTTCTTTGTATGTTCATTTCCTTCTTCCTTTTCCTTCTGACGACCCATTCCGTGCTAACTGGACATGTGTACAGCGCACCTTTGGAGTAAATGTCGGTTGGTGCGGGGCGGGCCGTCACACAACTGGATTTGCATTGTCCACCAGGTATATACGGAAATCAATCTCGCGCCTCGGGGGTAATCCCCGAACCTCATCTAAGACATCAGGATACTCACGGACTACTGGTGCCGATCGCAGATCATCGATAGACGCCTCGAGAGACTCTAGGAAACTAATCATGACAGACACTTGTGGGTCACAAGAAATTTCGAGGGTGCTTAACGACCCTCCTCTCACCACCCAGAATGGCATCACATGTGGTAAACCAACCTATCCCTAGAATCAACCCATAGCCCATAACCTCAAGTATATATGCATCGCATTCAAATTTGACGCCTAACACATATATTCTCAAAGCCCTACAAATCATAGATAAATGAGCCGAATCACCTACGGGGTTTGAGAAAACTACGGGATCCACTACCATACTAGTAACTAAGTTCAGAGATTCAACAGCAGAACTAGATATAAATGAATGTGAAGCGCCAGAATTAAAATATGTTCTAACTGGATGATTTGAAAGAGAAACTAAACTTTCTACGGAAATTTTTCTACCTCTTTCAGGAGCACTGATCGCATCGACCTGCCCTCCAGAAGTTCCGGCTCCTTGACCTTGTCCCTGCGATCCTTGTTTCTTTGGGCATTCTGTAGAATAGTGTCCGAGTTCTCTGCAATTAAAGCAATTGACCTTCCTTCTCTTACAATCTTTGATTACGCAACTGTGACATTTCCTCTTATCCCTGCCTTTTTCACCTTTCTCCCCTTTCTTCTGCTGTTGTTGTTGCTGCTGTTGCCCCTTCTTGGGCCACACCTTCTTATTTTGCAATGACTCCTCAGCTTTCACTTCCTTCTTTTCTCCCTTGTCCTCCTCATGCATTAGGGCCATATCCACAAGCCTTTCAAAGGTGGCCACCCATAGGAAAATGGGACATAGCAAGACCACGCAGAGGCTCATTCAGTCCTTTAGCAAATCATAAAGCCTTTTGTGTTGCGTATCCACCAACTCTAGATCGAACCTTGCCAGCTCGTTGAACTTGTTCACATATTCCTTCACCGTCAAATTTCCTTGTTTGAGAGCTAAGAACCACTCCATCTGAATGCTTCTCTCAGCTTGGGAAAGGAATTTCATTTCGAACTTGTGTCTAAAATATCCCTAAGTTTCCACCGGACGTCCAACTTGGATAACTTCCCACCAAAATGAGGCTTCATCCTTTAACAGCTAAGCAGCTAATTGGATTTTTCTTCGGTCCTCCATTTCAAAGATGATGAATAAGTCCTCAGTCTCCTTAAGCCAATTCCGGGCTTCTACGAATGTCTCTTCCCACGGAATGTCTTCCCTCCCATAACAAGGAAGTCTTTGCAGATCTTGGTGAAGTTATCTGCTCTTGGAGAGGGCGGAGGAGGAATGATTGGTGCAGTTAGGAGGAATGTCTCTTTGTTCTACGGCTGTTGTCGTGGCTTCCAAATACCTATGGAAACAACCGGATATAGTGACGCCCTCTAGGAGATTAGGGATGATTTGTTCCCCAGACATGCTGGAAAAAAAGAAAGGATGAAATTAAGATAAGGGACCGAAGGATACTACATATGGCTTCTTATGGGAATATTTCCAAAATAGACTTTTATTTTTGAAAATACTTTTTTTTAAAACCTTTTTGAAAAATATTTTTCAAAACTTTTATCTAATCTGGTAACCTTCAATTTTGATACTGTAACAACTCGAATTTTAATAACATGTTAAAATCGTAATTCAAGGCAAAATTAAATTTTAACATAAGAATCAAGGGAAACGGGTTGCGCCATTGCGTTCATCTCGAAATTCTGTTTAGAAACGAGTCCGAGTTTTCGAGAAACGGAGTCCGTATGAAGGAGATATGACCCTCCGAAGTTTCAAGGATTTTCAGAATCGAAAGCAGCTCGAAATTCGAATTCGAAATTCGAATTCAAACCCCAGCGCAGACTGGGAGGGAATTTTCCCGCCCAGGACCAGCTCGACCTGGGGGTCGACACTATGGTCGACCTCCCAAGGACCAGGTCGACCTGGGGGTTGACCTGGTGCCAGAACCCAGTTTTGAGTCTGGGTTCATTCTGATGTTTTTGGTCTCGTTTTCATTCTAGATTCGTCCGCCTAATCCTATATAAACAGCCTCCCAGCGTCATTCTCTTTACTCCATTCTTCTCTAACCTTATGCTGCACAAATTCTTGATGGACATGGCTTCTTCTAAATTAAATTAAAATAAAATAAAACACGAAGACTATTTCTTGAAGACTACGGCTAGGAATTGCATATTGGGGATTTTCTGCTAAAATCAAATCGAGATTCAACAATTCGACAACTAGTTTCTAGATTCGACTTCTGCATCTCAATTTCTTAGACCTCGATTAGTAAGTTCTAGTTACTTTGAGATTTAAACTTGTTAATTGTAATTTGGACATGAGATAAAGTGAAATTGGACTTAAGTATGATAACCGATTCACATCTATTCTAGTTGGATCTTGACATTTGGGAATATTGCTATGAAATCAGTTTGGACCTATTCATGTTGTAAATCAAACTCTTTCATGTCCATAACATTATCATGCCTGTGACGTTGAATCAGTCTATTATTTACGAGTTTGGGACTATCACCTTATGCCATGACTATCGCCTTATTATGCTAGATTTGAAATCCTATTATTTTTTATATGCCACTGATGTTGTAACCAATTATCTCAAGTTATATCATGCTAGTCTTGTAATCCCTTTTATCACTTTATGCTCGCCCTTTTTTCCTATCATAGTTTTGATGTTATTCCCTTTAATTCTGGATTTGGATTTACTTGTAATTTAGATCGATTCACGTTTACATGCGATGGGAATATGATTTGGGTAGATTAGGAAAAACATGAATTGGTTATGAACATGAATCATGAACTTGATAATAGGCATAAGTTGAAACTTGACATGAAACTTGCGATGAAACTTGACACGAACTTGACATGACACTAGAATGAACTTGAAAATGGCCAACTCGAGGTTGGGTTGAGTGTGCAGTGTAATTCTGCCCGGAACCTCCCGGCAAATCCAGTTATTGCAAACAATAGGATCCAATGTGGGTAGTTGGTCATATCGCGCTTGAAACCCGAGGTCAGACTGAGTTGTGGTGTAAATCAGCCCGGAACCGCCCGGCGTATCCAGTGACCACAACAACAGGTCTGATGTGAGAGGTTGAGGTGCATTAATGAATTAATGCCACATGATAGGGTTAAGTCATGAACATGAAAGACAACACTTAACCAACTTGACACATGATTAGTGGGTTTAAGTCATGAAAATGAAAGACAACACTTAACCAACTTGACATGCTAGAATGATAAGGGTTAAGTCACGAATTTAAATGACAACACTTAACCTGCTGAACAAAACCCTAGTTACGCGGTCCATTTCAGCAGTAACCCACTTAGATGTATCATGGTACCCTGGAACTAGGCAAGGTGGGGCACGATTACCGGGCTGAATTGTAAGCGGCCAGAACGACGGCTGAGTTGGTGCACCAGTGTAGGTTCAGGCGGACTATGGTCGTGCACGTAGTCCGGAGTTGAAAAAGCAGGCCTTGGGCATCAGTAGGTTTACACTGTGCGTGCTTGGTTCATATCGGTGGTTGGCACCCTAGGGCTTGATACACCCTATGGAGGACCTAGCACAGGTGACTACATTCGTGATAGGGCCGTATGACACAGACACATGACGAGTTAGAACTTGTAGGGAGCTGATCGATTAATGGATCGTTCTGTTGGACCTAGTAATGGGTCATTCATGATATTGGGCCAAGGGATCATTTCATGGTTAATATATGACATGGGTTTGGGATACTAGTACAGTTGGTGCACCGAACCGTGAACATGTAATGCTACACTTGGTTTATACTTGATTTATCATGTTATCTTTGTCTTTCTTGCCCATCTTGGCAACATCCTTATGTTTACTTTCAGTTTATACATGTCATGTTACCTTTACCTGTTTTTATGCTGAAAGTCACTAGGACTTACCAGTCTTTATGACTGACCCATTTTCTTTCACCTCTTTTTCTTTCCTTCCCCCCTCCCCTCCCCCCAGGTTCTCAGGGAGGAAACTCTAGCACTTAGCTTGGATTTCTCTTGCTTTCGGTTCAGCTCATGTACGGTTTGATCTTGAGCTCTGCTATGGCTGCATCTCTGCTATCTTGGGGAATTATGCTATTTTTGTTGTTTAAGCTTTTATGCTTCTTTATTTATGCAAGACAGAATTTGTTGTAATGAAAAATAATGAGTTTGGCTATTTGGTACTTTGGATGTAAAAGGCTTTGACTATTTTGAAAGTAATGAATTTATCTTTTGACACTTCCGCTGTTTTATTTATGTCTGTCTTGTAATATTTCTGTGATTGTTTACCTTGATAACTCTCCTCCAAAACTAGTGCATTCCCTTTGTGATTGACCCTTGCGGAGGTGGGGTGTTACACTTGGTATTAGAGCAGAAGGTTACCAGACTGGACAAAAGTTTTTAAAAACCTTCTAAAACTATTTTCAAAACCGTTTACAAAGAAGCATTTTTCAAGAAAAGTCTTGTTTTATTTAAAGGCTATTCCCCAAAAGCCATTAGCACTATCCTTTGTTTCCTCGTTTGAATCTCTTCTTTTTCATTTCAGCATGTCTGGGAATCTTAACCTTCTAGAGGGCGTGCCAATACCAGGCTGGTTCAGGAGGTACTTAGATGCTAGGGCCAACGATGCAGGCCCAGCAGATATTCCTCCTCCAACCGCAGCGGCTCCTCCTCGTGCAAATGCTTTCCCAAAGATCTGTAGAGGTTTTAGGGCCATGGGTGGAAAGGATTTCAAGGGAAATGAATCATTCGTAGAAGCGAGGAACGGGCTCAAAGAAACTAAGGATCTGTTCGTTATCTTCGAGGTGGACGATAGGTAGAAAGTACAGTTGGCAGTATGGTTGCTCAAGGACGAAGCTGCCTATTGGTGGGAAGTCACTAACGCTGAGAGGCCGGTTGAAACACGGATGGATTTCAGGATAAGGTTTGATATGAAATTCCTCTCACAAGCTGAACGAAGTCTACAGCTGGAAAAGTTCTTATCTCTTAAGCAAGGAAGTATGACGGTCAAGGAGTACCTCAATCAATTCAATCAGCTGGCCCGGTTTGGACTGGACTTAGTGAATACTCCTCATAAGAAGGCTCTCCGTTTTGTCAAGGGATTGAATGAGCCACTTCACAGCTTGGCTATGACCCACATACCTATGGGGGCTACTCACGAAAGGTTAGTAGACATGGCAATCTTAAATGAAGAATACACGGGCAAGAATGAGGAAAAAGCAGAAGTGCCTCAAGATAAGAAGGGGAGGGTCACAGAACAAGAAGGCTGATCCAAAGAATGGAGGGATGAACAACAAACCCGATGAAAAGAGAAAGTGTAATTTCTGTGGTATTCCTGGACATCTGGTCAAAGACTGCAGGAAGAAGAAAAGGAAGATGGGTGGCTATTTCCACTATGGTGAGACAGGACACATGGCTAAGGCTTGCCCAAGGAAGCAAGGGCAGGGTGCTGGACCTTCTTCTGGAGGACAAGTCCATGCTCTCACGGTACCTCCGCAAGAACGAGGTAGAAATATTTCTGTCGAAAGTTTAGTCTTTCTTTTTGATCATCCTGTTCGAACCTTGTTTGATTCTGGCGCATCGCATACTTTTATTTCTTCTGATATTGTTGAAATTCTGCACCTAAGTACTAGTCTAGTTGAGGATCCCGTTATTGTTGCAAATCCAATTGGTGGCTCCGCTCATTTATCTATGATTTGTGTGGATTTGAGGATTTCTATCTTAAGCGTAGAATTCACGTGTAATACTTATGTTCTCGGATTTATGGGATATGGTTTGATTCTAGGCATGGATTGGTTGTCCAATAATGGATCCATTCTCGCTTGTGAACGAAGGGTAGTTAGACCCGTGACTCGCCTTGGTAATACCCTTGAAATTTCTTGTAACCCTATGGGTCCTGTCATGTTATGTTATCTAAAATCTCTTGACTCGTCTATCGATGATTTGCAATTAGTAAAGGTAGTCCGAGAATATCCCGATGTCTTTGGTGAGGTTAAGGGGTTACCCCCTAAACGCGAGATATATTTCCATATATATCTTATTGATAATGCTAAGGCAGTTGCATTGCCCGTTAGACACATGGCCCCGCGAGAGAGAAAAGAGCTTAGTAAGCAAGTTAATGAATTGCTTGAGAAAAATTTCATTAGGCGAAGCATTTCTAAATGGGGTGCTCCAGTGGTATTCGATACTAAGGCGGATGGTTCGCTTCGTCTATGCATAGATTATCGTGAGTTAAACAAGCTGACTAAGAAGAATAGGCACCCACTATCAAGAATCGATGACTTGTTCGACTAGCTTGTAGGAGCGTCTGTTTTCTCTCAACTCGATCTAGCTACAGTATTCCATCATCTTAGAGTGACTGAGGATAGCATTGACAAGACTGCGTTTAGGACTCCGGATGGTTTCTTCGAATGGCTCGTCATGCCGTTTGGTTTGACGAATGCACCCGCATACTTCATAAACCTGATGAGTAGGGTGTTTAGGGAGTTCCTTAACAAGTTTGTGGTGGTCTTCATGGACGATATTTTTTATCTTCTCAAGGGATGAGGAAGAACGTGCTAGACATCTCAAGGAAGTCATGGATACGCTTAGAGCACACGAGTTAAAGGCTAAGTTCTCCAAGTGTCATTTTTGGAGAAAAGAAGTTCGGTTTCTTGGACATGTAGTTTCTAAGCAAGGTATAGCTGTGGACCCCGCAAAGGTAGCTGCGGTGCAAGACTGGAAAGTTCATAAGAATGCAACAGAAGTGAGAAGCTTTCTCGGTTTGGCGGGCTACTATAGGAAGTTCATTAAGGATTTCGCTAAGATTTCAGCCCCTCTTATTAGGTTAATGAAGAAGAACCTAGCTTTTGCATGGGACATAGGGTGTGACGTTGCTTTTCAACGGCTTAAGAGAGCCCTTACCACAGCTCCAGTTTTGGCATTACCCGACGGAGGTAAGATGTTTACGGTGTACACAGATGCGTGCGGCACGGGATTAGGTGTTGTCCTAATGCAAGAAGGGAAAGTGATATGCTACGGGGGTAGACAACTTAAAGTTCACAAGAAAAACTATCCCACACATGACTTGAAATTGGCCGTGATTGTTTTTGCGCTTAAGTCTTGGCGCCACTATCTTCTAGGTGAGAAGTTCGAGTTGTATACCGATTACAAATTGCTTAAGTACCTCTTTTCGCAAAAAGATTTGAATCTAAGGCAACAGAGGTGGATGGAATTCTTGGCATCGTATGACTTCGATATAGCTTATACCCCTGGCAAGGGTAACGCGGCGGCGGATGCGCTAAGTAGGAAAAG
Source organism: Allium sativum (assembly GCA_030737875.1). Classification (NCBI taxonomy): domain Eukaryota; kingdom Viridiplantae; phylum Streptophyta; class Magnoliopsida; order Asparagales; family Amaryllidaceae; genus Allium; species Allium sativum. The sequence continues at coordinate 403,736,052 of CM060913.1, forward strand.
GTTGACTTTGAGTCCTTTGTTTGTTAAAGGAAAAGTCTAGTGTTTATAGCAACCTTTGATTTCACACCTGTTGTTGAGTCGTTGGCTAGCACATTAGCATCTCTTGAGTTAAGGCCTACGCTTCTAGACCAAGTAGGGACTTCACAGAAGGAAGACCCACAAGTTGATTGGAGGTGAGACGTCAAGTCACCTCAGTAGGTATGCCATAGATGACAAGGGATGGCTAAGGCGTGATGGTAGATTACGTGTTCCACAAGTGGGAGACTTAGTAAAGAGAGTTCTCGAAGAGGCGCATCACTCGAAGATGACTATACATCCCGGAGGGGATAAAATGTACAAGGATATGAAGCGCATTTTCTTTTAGAACGGGATGAAAAAGGACGTGGAGGAATTCATTTCTAAGTGCATGGTGTGCCAACAAGTAAAGGCCGAGTCGAAAAATCCCGGTGGACTATTGCATCCTTTGGAGGTTCCGCTGTGGAAATAGGAGAGTGTCTTGATGGATTTCGTGGATGGATTGCCTAGGTCAAGGAAGGGCAATACTAGCATATGGGTTAAGCAGATAGACTCACGAAGAGCGCTCACTTCATTCCTGTGAAGAGTAAGAGGACCGCATCATGGCTAGCGTCTTTATACCTTCGAGAAATCGTACGATTGCATGGAGTTCCTTCTAGTATAGTTAGCGATCGTGACCCGATTTTCACTAGCGAATTTTGGAATAGTTTGCAAGAAGCAATGGGTACACGACTAAGTTTAAGCACGGCCTATCACCCACAGACAGACGGACAAACCGAAAGGGTAAATAGGGTACTAGAGGATCTTTTGAGACTATGCATTCTTGACTTTGGTGGTACTTGGGAAGATCACCTACCTCTCGTTGAGTTCGCGTATAATAATAGTTACCAAGCTAGCATAGGAATGGCACCATTCGAAGCTTTATCGGAAGACCGTGCAAGTCACCAACTTGTTGGTGGGAGTCGACAGACAAGCTCATACTTGGACCCGACATGATAAGGGATACTTCCGAGAAGGTTGAGTTGATACGAAGACGGATGAAAATGGCCCAAGATAGACAGAAATCCTATGCGGACAAGAGAAGGACAAACCTAAAGTTCGAATTCGGAGATATGGTCTTTATAAAAGTTTCTCCTTTACGCAACGTGGTTCGCTTTAGAGCGGTTGGAAAGTTTGCACCGACGTTCGTAGGACCGTTCCCTATCATCGAGAGGATTGGACGGATGGCCTATAAGGTAGAGTTACTCGAGAGGTTGGCCGTAGTACACAATGTCTTTCACGTTTCGCATCTCCGAAAGTGTTTACATGAGTCTGCCGAAGTGGTGAGCCAAGCATCCTTGAAGGCGTAGAAGTGGAAAAGGAAGCAACATTGAGGCGAGTTCTGATTCATATCTTAGGAACAGAAATCAAGAAGCTAAGGAATCGAGAAGTTAAGCTAGTTAAAGTATAGTGGAGTGAAGCCCAAGAAGACGCAACTTGGGAAACCGAAGAGAAGATACGCGCGTTATACCCAATTCTTTTTGAGGGTACATTCTCGATCTCTTAAGTTTACATACCTTCGTATCATGTACATGCTTTTGCTATCCATGTTTGTCTTGTTATCTTCTCGATCCTATCTTGAGAACCTTAGGTAGAACCCTTTTTGGTTGTAAATATGTGATTGAAACATGTTATGGTTGATGATTGCAAGTGGTTGCAATTGGTTGCTCGTGGTTGCATAACACACATCAGGCACTAGATCGGCTCAGTCACATTTTTCATGTTGCATATGCATGAGTGCTTATACTTGTATATGGACGGAAATTTGATATGCTATCATTTGGATGTTGCATATGAATGAATGTTTGTGCACTCATGTAGAGATAATAAAGTATGTTAGGAATTTGCATACATGTTGGACTCGTTACACTAACATATTTTGCATTAAGGAGGTCTACTGAATCAGTAACCGCCTGTGCTTTTGCATTAGACAAGTACATACACACACACACTCTTGCATAAGTTCATACAGGATTAGAAATCTTTTAAGGACAATGGTTGCTTGTGGATGATGGTTGAGTAGATGGATGATTGGATGATAGGATACATTCTTCTTAACTTGAAGATTTCGGGGACGAAATCCTTTAAGGAGGGGAGAATGTAACATCCCGAATTTTAATAACATGTTAAAACCATAAATCAAGGTAGAATTAAATTTTAAAATAAGAATCAAGGGAAACGGGTTACGCCATTGCGTTCGTCTCGAAATTTTGCTTGGAAACGAGTCCGAGTTTACGAGAAATAGAGTCCGTATGAGGGAGATATGACCCTCTGAAGTTTTAAGGATTTTCATAATCGAAAGCAGCTTGAAATTCGAATTCAAACCCCAGCACAGACTGGGCAGGAATTTCCCGCCCAGGACCAGGTCGACCTCGTGCCAGAACCCATTTTTGAGCCTGGGTTCATTCTGATGTTTTTGGTCTCGTTTTCAGTCTAGATTCATCCGCCTAATCCTATATAAACAGCCTCCTAGCCTCATTCTCTTTACACCATTCTTCTCTAACCTTATGCTGCACAAATTCTTGATGGACATGGCTTCTTCTAAATTAAATTAAAATAAAATAAAATACGAAGATTATTTCTTGAAGACTACGGCTAGGAATTGTATGTTGGGGATTTTTCGCTACAATCAAATCGAGATTAAACAATTCGACGACTAGTTTCTAGATTCAACTTCTGCATCTCAATTTCTTAGACCTCGATCAGTAAGTTCTAGTTACTTTGAGATTTAAACTTGTTAATTGTAATTTGGACATGAGATAAAGTGAAATTGGACTTAAGTATGATAACCGATTCACATCTTCTAGTTGGATCTTGACATTTGGGAATATTGCTATGAAATCAGTTTGGACTTGTTCATGTTGTAAATCAAACTCTTTCATGTCCATAACATTATCATGCCTGTGATGTTGAATCAGTCTATTATTTACAAGTTTGGGACTATCACCTTATGCCATGACTATCGCTTTATTATGCTAGATTTAAAATCCTATTATTTTCTATATGCCAGTGAAGTTGTAACCAATTATCTCAAGTTATATCACGCTAGTCTTGTAATCACTTTTATCACTTTATGCTCGCCCTTTTTGCCTATCATAGTTTCGATGTTATTCCCTTTAATTCTGGATTTGGATTTACTTGTAATTTAGATCAATTCATGTTTACATGCGATGGGAATACGATTTGGGAAGATTAGGCAAAACATGAATTGGTTATGAACATGAATCATGAACTTGATAATAGGCATAAGTTGAAACTTGACATGAAACTTGCCATGAAACTTGACACGAATTGGACATGAAATTTGAACATGGACATGACACTAGAATGAACTAGAAAATGGCCAACTCGAGGTTGGGTTGAGTTTGCAGTGTAATTCTGCCCGGAACCGCCCGGCAAATCCAGTTACTGCAAACAATTGGATCCAATGTGGGTAGTTGGTCATATCGCGCTTGAAACCTGAGGTCAAACTGAGTTGTGGTGTAAATATGCCCGGAATCGCCCGGCATATCCAGTGACCACAACAATAGGTCTGATGTGAGAGATAGGGGTGCATTAATGAATCAATACCACATGATAGGGTCAAGTCATGAACATGAAAGACAACACTTAACCAACTTGACACATGATTAGTGGGGTTAAGTCATGAAAATGAAAGACAACACTTAACCAACTTGACATGCTAGACTGATAAGGGTTAAGTCACGAATTTAAATGACAACACTTAACCTGCTGGACGAAACCCTAGTTACGTGGTCCATTTCAGCAGTAACCCACTTAGATGTATCATGGTACCCTGGAACTAGGAAGGGTGGGGCACGATTACTGGGCTGAATTGTAAGCGACCAGAATGACAGCTAAGTTGGTGCGACAGTGTAGGTTCAGGCGGACTATGGTCGTGCACGTAGTCCGGAGTTGAAAAAGCAGGCATTGGGCATCAATAGGTTTACACTGTGTGTGCTTGATTCGTGTCAATGGTAGGCACCCTAGGGCTTGATACACCCTATGGTGGACCTAGCACAGATGACTACATTCGTGATTGGGCCGTATGACACAGACACATGATGAGTTAGAACTTGTAGGGAGCCGATCGATTAATGGATCGTTCCGTTGGACCTAGTAATGGGTCATTCATGATATTGGGCCAAGGGATCATTTCATGGTTAATATATGACATGGGTTTGGGATACTAGTACAGTTGGTGCAGCGAACCTTGAACATGCGATGTTATACTTGGTTTATACTTGATTTATCATGCTATCTTAGGATATCTTTCCCATCTTGACAACATCCTTATGTTTACTTTCAGTTTATACATGTCATGTTACCTTAACCTGTTTTTATGCTGAAAGTCGTTAGGACTTACCAGTCTTTATGACTGACCCATTTTCTTTCGCCTCTTTTTCTTTCCTTCCCCCCTCCCCCGGTTCTCGGGGAGGAAACTCTAGAACTTAGCTTGGATTTCTCTTGCTTTCGGTTCAGCTCATGTACGGTTTGATCTTGAGCTCTGCTATGGCTGCATCTCTGCTATCTTGGGGAATTATGCTATTTTTGCTGTTTAAGCTTTTATGCTTCTTTATTTATGCAAGACCGAATTTGTTGTAATGGAAAATAATGACTTTGGCTATTTGGTACTTTAGATGTAAAAGGCTTTGACTATATTGATAGTAACGAAATTTAACCTTTGACACTTCCGTTGTTTTATTTATGTCTGTCTTGTAATATTTCTGTGATTGTTTACCTCGATAACGCTCCTCCAAAACTAGTGCATTCCCTTTGTGAGTGACCCTAGCGGAGGTGGGGTGTTACAGATACCAAGTGAAACACCCCACGTCCGTTAATATCACTCACTAAGAGAATGCATTAAGTTCTGTGAAGCATTGTAGGTAAACAGACACAAAATAATTACAAGACAGATATAAATAAAGATAGCAGCAGAAGTTTCAAAAATTTTATTTCAGACATAAATCATAATCCCATGGTTTATAATACCATAATTCATAAAACCATTACAACAAAATACTTCTGTCTTGCATAATCAGAGTACATAGGAATAAAAAGAAAACATTATTCCCCAATAAAAGATTAAGCCATCGCAGAGACAAAGACTTGAGCCATACTTCAACAGTAGCTCCTAGCAAGATGATATCCAAATCCTGGCTAAGCCTGGGTGTTTCCTCCCTGAGAACCAGGGGGAGGGGGAACGAAAGAGAGAAGGAAAAACAAAAAGGGGTCAGACATAAAGTCTGGCAAGTCTAGTGACTTTTAGCCAGTAAGTAAATAAAGGTGAACATGACAGACATAAAGTGGATAAGAGAGATCGCTATACAAATGGCAGGAGTGACATGGCAGATAAGGTGAGGTATATACATGCTTCACTAATGACTACTCTGCACTATTACTAGTATAGCTGAAATGAAATGATCCCTTCCACTATAAGCTGGTAGGCTTAGGTCATACGTCCAAGTATACCCTAACCACTACCATAATCGATCGGCTCCCTACTCTGTAGATATCCTGTGCTGGCCCCACAGTAGGGGTATCACTGCCCTAAAGTGGCAACTCAAGATGTGCACAGGGATACCTACTGGTGTCACGGTCGTCTTGTCCCCCTCTACCCGGCCCATGCACGCACATGTCCCCGGTCGGTTTGCGCTGTCTACACCACCCGTCACATTTTGGATCTCTTATAATGAATTAGTAAGCGTGCCCCTTCTCTTCCTAGTATGGAGTTCTCTAATATGATACCAACTACGTGTTACTGACTGAAATGGGTCCCACACAATATGATACAAGCTCTCCCCTTTGTCTTGTATCCCCACTAGGATTTCCACTGACTATGTATACCCTAAAAGGGTGATCTTTAATTACATAGTCCTATACTAGTTATGTATACCCTATAGGGTGGTCTTTAATTACATAACTCCCACACAATATGATACAATCTCTCCCCTTTGTCTTGTATCCCCACTAGTTTTCCACTGACTATGTATACCCTAAAAGGGTGATCTTTAATTACATAGCCTTTATTATTTTATCTACCCGTTATGTATACCACTTAGGTGTCTTTAATTACATAACATGTATTGGGTTAAGTATGTGGGCCTATATATATATATATATATATATATATATATATATATATATATATATATATATATATATATATATATCCCATCCCCTCTAACTTACTAAACCCCTCCTCACTACCCATCCAATTTTACTTAACCCTAACTTAAGTCCATATTCATATTAAATTAGGTTAAGTAATCCATTTCTTTGCCATGTCTAACTATGGTTATAATGGGCTAGACCTCCCACATTAGGCCTACAACGTGTGGATGTTGGATATGCCGGTCGGGTCCGGGCAGTCTTATTCCACAGTTGGGCCTAACTTCGTGTCTTAGCCTGATTCGTATTTGCGTACTTAGACCTCTCACATTAGGTTCAACATTAGTGGCTGCTGGATATGCCGGTCAGGTCCGGGCAGACTTCCGCCACTAATGTAACTTAACCTCGTGTCATAAGTACAATTAAAATTCTTAATTTTAATTACTACCATTCCATTTTTAATTAATTTACCAATTAATTAATCCTTTCCTTTTATAGGTGTCATTACCTATTTTGCAACAATAATTTGAATTACATATCCATAAATGGTCATATTCCAATTATGCCATTTTTACCCAACTTTTCCTATGTCATTATAGGTAATTAATTATACGTTTCCCCATTTGAATTATATGCTCATTTCATATAAATATTATATGAACTATGCCAATTACAAATTCCCTTTATCCGCGTTCCTAACTAACGTATTCACACGCATTTTGGCGGCATCGAGCCTATAAAGTAGCCTCATCATAACAATAAAAGGGAACATGATAAGTAGGGCTATCAATGGATACTTTCGGATACGGATAGTGTCGTATCTGTATCCGCATACGAAAGCATTTTCGAATTTCAGATACCCGCATCCGCGGATACCGACGGATATCGGATAATTATCTACTCCGCTAACGGTTGACAAATCGATGAACATAAATGGTTTTTTAAAGCTAAATATTAAGCTTTTTCAACCCAATTAATTACAAAAGTGCTAAAAATAAATAAATATGATGATAATATATAATTTTGAGCAATTAGTGTGCTTTTAGTTGACTTTCAATTTTGCAAAATAATAAATTAGTATATTTAATTATGTTAAAATACACAAAATTTAAGCTATAATTATGAAAAAATGCGGATGGATAATTTTCGGATGCGGATATGCCTATATCTGCATCCGCATTCGTTTTTCCGAATATCGGATATTTATCCGCTTTTCGGATACGGATGAGGACAGATTTCGGATTTTTCGGGTATCCATTGACAACCATAATGATAAGGATAATAGTTCAACATGTTTTGGCATAAATATTAACCTAACCAGCATAGTAACTAGGTGAATGGACATGTGATAATTATCATAATAAAGTGGACATCAAATTAATAACTTGTGTTTAGGCAAACATAATGAGATCTAGATTCAATATTAGGTGTCCAATTACCTAAATCTAGCATAGACAGGGTGGCATAATAACAAGATTAGATTTACATGTCAAGTTTACCACATATACCAAGGTGTCATAATATGATAAGTGAAAGGTGATCAACACCAAAATCTAGATCCAAGTAATGTCAAATTAATGGATGTACAATCATCCTAACATGGTTACAAATCAATGTTCATATAAACGTCATATCGAATCACCATAATCAGACCTAGAAAGTTAGATCTTTATTAACAAGTTCACATGTACAACAATATAATTGTAATTAAAGATTCACATAGGAAACATAGTAGAATGTCCATATATTAGATCTAGGGAAATTGACATAGTATGCTTGCAAAAGTTCATGATTTACAGCATATACCCAATTCATAGTCTACCACAATTCACATTTATCTATTTAAACCTAAAAGTGACTAGCACTCACAGAAAAAGAATGGATCATGAATTCTGGGATCTAATTTCTGAATTTGTTAAGCTTAACCCTTGATGTAGACTTTGATTTTATCTTCTAGCTTGAATTTGATTTGTTATGGTGGAGGCTAGGTTAGTTTAGGATGCAGCAGCATGTAGGCTCATGAATGATTTTAGCTTAGATTAGGGTTTAGGTTAGATGTGATTATATAGATGTATAGGATTAATTAGAGCCTTTAGATCAACATAGGATCCATCCAAACCGCATAGTCCAGGAAAATGCGTCACCCGGCCAATCAGAGAATGCCACGTATGCCCTAAAACACAAGAATTCGCACAGGCCATTCTGGGCCGATTGGACCGATTCCAAACACCCTGAGCCGACCCAGCAAAGCTCGGGTCGACCAAAAAAATAGGTCGGTTCGGCGTTTTGCCAACCCGCTTTCGCTATTTTGATTTTTTTTCTTGAATTTTAGGTTGATTTTATTTTATTAATTTATATATATACATTTATTCCCCTTATATGTATGCAAACTTCGAAGGTCCATAACTTTCTCATACATTATCCGTTTAACTCAAACTTTAGGTCCATCTTGACCAGAATTTTGAGACCAACGCAATGGTATAGTCTGTTTTACTTAATTCTTCTTTTAAAAATTAAGTATTCTTCATTTTGCCAAATTTAATATTCATAGAAAATACGGGGTGTTACAAGGGTCAGGCATGAAGTCTGGCGAGCTCTAGTGATTTACAAATATGCATGAATTAGGAATGCTAAGACAGGTAAATAAGACTGGATGAGAAAGTTACAGTGTCATATAAGATAATAGATGATAGACAGGAATAACAGAAATAACTATGATCCAGTAATGCTACACATTTATATCCTAAAACAGGTACGTCTACACCAAGACTAGTATAATAGGATTAACAGGATTAGGTATTACCCTAATTACATAACAGCAGGAACATGATTAGGTATTTAACCTAATTACATAACAACAGGAACACGATTAGGTATTTCACCTAATTACATAACAACAGGAACATGATTAGGTGTTTAACCTAATTACATAGCATGAGGAACAGGATTTGGTGTTTAACCTAATTACATAACAGCAGGAACAAAATTAACAGCAGATTAGGCATGCCCTAATAGCATAACATGATTATGTGTTACCCTAATTACATAACAGCAGAATTAGGCGTACCCGAATTACTACCCATGTGATCGACTCCCTATTACCTGAATACCCTGTGTAAACCCCGACAGTAGCGTGTATCACTCCCTGACCCAGAAACTTATAGAACACAGCAATATCCGAAGGTGTTCGAACGTCTTAGGACCTGTAGTTGGATCCATGCATGCTCATGAGTCCGTCGGAAACGCACCCCTAAAACCATTTAACCTCTTACTATCCAAATTAGTAAAGCGTGCCCTGGTCGTTACCTATTTTGAGGCCCCTACCGAGATACTAACAGGGATACTGACTGATATGGATTCCAAATAGCAGATTGACACAAGCCAAACCCCTTAAGCTTGTCCCCCAAAACTAGGATTTAAGCATCCGTAAAACCCGATATAGCAGCAGAACGAGGGACCTCTTAGCTTATTAATAATCATGTTTTAACCTAGCAGGCTTAGGTTCATTAATAAGCACGGTTGTAATATTACAGTTTTATGTAAATGTAATTTTGCACATAACCCTTCCCTAAAATGAACATCTGCCTAGATGTACATGTATAGTATAGTAATTTAGTTTACTAGCCTACATCTAGTACTTACATTTTCATAGCATGTTATTTACTTAATGCCTATATTAAGTCTAGTCTAACATGTATACATATATGCATATTATTCAATTTCATTCCATTATAGTATGCATGCATATTATCCCCAAATATCAGAAAGTACAATTATATGCATATTATCCATTTTCATTATATACATGCAAATTACAGTTTATATGCGTATTATCCTTAAATTTTAACAAGTACAATCATATGCATATTTTACATTTCTAAATGACAACAGGCATGCATATTTTACATTTTTAAATGACAGCAGGTATGCATATTTTACATTTCTAAATGACATCAGGCATGCATATTTTACATTTCTAAATGACAGCAGATATGCATATTTTACATGACAACATGGATGCATATTTTGCATTTCTAAATGACAGCAGACACGCATATTTTACATTTCTAGATGATAGCAGGTATGCATGTTTACATTTCTAAATGATAGCAGGCTTGCATATTTTACATTTCTTAATGACAGCAGGTATGCATGTTATTGTATACTAAATTACAACAATATGCAGATTACATATTACAGCATGTATGCATGTTACAGTAGTTGTGCAAATTACAGCAGGTATGCAAATTACAGCAGGTATGCAGATTACAGCAGGTATGAAAATTAAAGCAGGTATGCAGATAACAACAGGTATGCAAATTACAACATATATAGGTTTATGCATATTTCTATCAAGTTATGCAATATGTACACATTATCCTTTTTATTAGTTTATAGCAGGTCTAAACATGTGTATATTTATCCCTTTTCCCAAAGTATAGCTAATCAGTCCCAAATTAATATGCCTCAATTCCCCTTTTCATATCATTCACTATTGCCCCAATTATACGCACACTCAAATCGGGTATAGCCTAGGCTTAGTGTAAACAAAAGGGAAAACAGAGGAAGAAGGATAGAATCAAATCACATAGGAATATAGGCTAGACTAGTAATAAACATAGAAAATGGAAAAAGGAAGACAGATACATATAACTTGTTAATCTTTCCAACATTACAGGCATATATCTAATTTGTTCAATTATCAATATCACAGGCATATGTATCAACATCACAGGCATATGTATAACTTGTTATTTATTCAACATCACTAGTGTATATATATAACTAATTCTAACGCCATAATTAATTAACAAGTATAACATTTATTTTACTATCACTGTAAATCCTAACCAGTTTTATTTAACTGTCATGTTCGAGGCCAAAGAAATCAAATCTGCAAATAACGGAAACTCATAGTGAGTCTTGGTGAAGATAATTATATATAACACTATGTCATAGAAAAGTCTAAGTCTAATCCAAGTTGTACGAATGCAAGCCCTGGTGTTGTCTCTGTTTGATCCAAGCCTTAGCAGCATTCCCTTTTTTTATTTCATAGTAGTTTCATAGAGGAAGAGATATGAAGAAGTTGTGATTTGGAAATAGGAGAAGCCATCTATTTATAAATGCACAGAGTCAACCTCAGCCTTTAGATTCTAGGTTGTTAATCCATACCGTACATGTAGCACTGAGTCAGCATGAATTTGGCCACAAAACAGTCCAAATTCGCACTCCATGATTTTCCTCAGATTTGTGTGGGTCGACCCATAGGTCCACCCACCGACCCTTGGGTCAACCCATAGGTCCACCCAACCCTTTGGGGGTTGAACCATAGGTTCACCCACCCCTTTAGAGGTCGACCCATGAGTCCGCCCACCCCTTTGGTGGTCAACCTATAGGTCCACCCACCAACTTGGGGGCTATTTTCTGCGTTGGTGACTCAGATTGAATTTATATATATAACCCCCTTGTGTGTATAAAAACTTATAATGCCCTAACTTCTTCATACATTATCCGTTTTATGTAGACTTGGGGTCTATCTGAACCAGAATTCCGAGATTAACGCAAGGGTAATGTCAGTTTCACTTAATTCTGAATATTTAATTTATTTATTCTCAATTTATTATCTTTAAGCATGGTTATAGTGTTGTAAATTCTGGGGTGTTACATTCTCCCCTACTTAAAGGATTTCATCCCCGAATCTTCAAGTAAATAATAAAGCTATTATCCTAAAAACCACAACCATCTACTCATCCATCATCCACATGCATCCATTGTCCTTAAGATTTTTCTAGTGCTTGTATAAACATAGACAAAGGTGTGTGTATATGTCCTTACACTAATGCAAAAATCAGGCGGTCTACTGATTCTGTTGACCTCCTTAACGTATATATGTTTGTGCCATGAATCCATAAATATATGCAAATAGTCCTAGTATAACATGTAAACTCTATAGGTGTGCACGATCATTCATTTAAGTGCAAAATCCATAAAATGATACATCCATTTCCATTTGTTTTCACCAAAAATTGGTTCAAACACCAATGGTACAGGAATCGTACTTCACCAAACAAGGTTAGAATATAAATGGAGTTGCACTCAACAACAATTGAAAGTAAAAATGTGAAGGAAACAAAATGAAGACGAGGTTTTAGAGTGGTTCAGCCTTGAGCTAGGCCGACATCCACTATGAAGGTGATTTGCATTATCATGATGATATTTACAAGATACATCAGCTCTCTTTTTTTATGCATCTCATTGTTCTCTTAATATATTCTCACTTTTGCATACAAATCTTGCTTAGATTCACGAGATTCGATGAAAGAATGGCAGAATCTATGAAGGAAAAGGATGGATAAGCAACGGAGGAAGAGGATGACTTCAGTCTCTTTCATTTATAGGATTTGAATGGACGCCATGGCCAACTGGATGAAAGACCTTGGAATGGAGATCATGATAATGGTTGAAATGGCTGAGGAAGAAGTTTAGCAGCACTTCATGGTGGCCAAGAGCCCCTCATTCCAGTGGTAGCTATGGCCTATTTATAGTTGAGCCCTCATGAAAGTTTGAACTGGAATTCGTATGGGTCGGTTATCCCATTAATGACTAAAATGCAACTATCTTGTTGTAGCCAGCTGTCAGTAACTATTTCTGGCTGTCCAGCATAAGTGACTTTACAGATACAGACGACTTTCTGAGAGTGATCGAGTGCTTTCGATCCAAACAATTTAGACGAGCAATTCTAGTCATGCGAGCGGGCTGGTTGGAGTGGACATGTTTGATTGTAGATGAATGAGTGACCAATCTCTATAATTGGAGGGAAGTGTCTGGTTGAAATAGTAATGATAGATTGAGTGAGCGACTAGGGCTGTAATCTGTCGATGGACATAAAGCGTGTATGTGATCCCAGATATCTTGGACCCTCGGCAGACTAATCTGAAATGGGATTTGCGACCGAACTCTCTGAAATGGCGGTGAGCGGAGCAACCCTTCTAGGGTGTGCGAGTCTTGCTGTTATTGTGTCATGTGTGGTCGGTCATGTCCCTTCACATACTGTTTGAGTGTACTGGATAGCTCTTTGTACGACCGAGCCTAATGATGCTCGACCCATAATGCTAACGCACACTTGATAGACCAATATATGTGTGGTTTTTTAGGGATAAACAATGTCCTTACTTAGTTGTAGCCAACTGGTGATAGTTGTTTCCAACTGTCCTGTGTGGGCGACTTCATAGGAGCGAGTGATTGTATAAGAATGAGTGATTGCACAGGCCTTGGCATATTGAATGGGCGGATGGGCAATGAGTGCACATGCGTGTCTTGTCAAAGCTTTCCGGTTAGTGTAGGAACGGCCGACCGGATCATGCTAAGCCTTCTTGTTGGAGCATCTGTATTTGATGGTGGATGGGTGATCGATCGATGCTTATAGAGCTGCCATATGTGCGAATGTTCTGGAGCTGATATCTGTCGGGCTAGTAGATAGCGTATGATTGTAACATTAATGATTGATGGATGAGAGTCTTTGGTCGCAATCCATGAGCGGTGCATGGGGTACACGTACGACCTTTTTTAATATTCTTGTGTTTTATGATATGGGTGACTGCTTTCTTTGGTCATAAACGGCCGGTCCTCTGAGTTGTGCTCATTCGTTGCGCTATTGGTTATGTGCAAACGACCGTTGGATATTAGAGCGGGCGACCCTTACTTTAAGCACAAATCTCCTAAGCTTTCCTGGGCCGTATTTCCTTTTGGTGTAGTCGAATCAAGCTGTATGACCGGTGTGGGACTTATTAGTTTTGATATTGTGTGTTCCTCTTTATCGATCTGTTCAGAACGATCAAGCATCTTGGATTGTACATGCATGTCTAAGCTCTGTAGTGATCGTTATGTATATCTCATGAAGATTTGATGTACCAATTAGGGATAAACATTTGCCCCTCAAAGTTCGTAATTTCCTAGTTTTATTGAAGATTATGGACTTCGAAAGGAACTATAGCGATTTGGTGAATTAAATCTTCATCTTCCAAGGGGTAATTATTCATGGCTCTTGGTTATTCTGGATTGACCAAAGTTAAAGCTTCCTTAAGTCGCTCGTATCACCAGTCACAATATGGTGGTTCGGGCGAGTTACTTTTGGTGTGTCATTATACTCAATTAACTGGGCCGTTTTGAATTTGACGAGGCTAATGTGGCAAGAACATCTTGGACTAATTTACTTTATATACCTTACTCGTTTCACCTCTTTCCCGAAGAAATCTTCTCGATGGTAACACTGTTCTAGAGAGCTTTACAAGGTAACCCATACCCTTTAATTTTTTCCCTGATTTTTCTTTAAAAAAAATCTCAGCTCCTTTTAGCCCATTATTCTGTTTAATGCTTCCAGTAACTCTAGATTGATTAAGGCAGTTTTTCTTCAGATCCAAAGCATCGTGATTGTTTTAGGTGAGTTCTTGCTTTTTTACTTTGTCTTGTTTTGCTCGAGTAGTTGCCGATTTCATAGTCAGTTTCGAGCTAAGTCGTTCTTAAGTGAGCTTTGATCAGCTCGAATATGGATTGGGATTTTGGCAACAATTAGGTCTATTTGATGAGGGTGTTGCTTCAATATGAACCTAAACAGCATGAAATCTTTTCAAAACTTCAATTTTGGCTTTGCCTATAAACTGTTTGCTGGAATGCCTCATACATTATTGGCTTAAACCAAATGTGGCTTCTGCTCACGCCTAAGCTTGGTTGGGCTGTTTTGATTAACATCCAATCTTCAGACTGAAATGGCCCTTTGATGTTCGACATACCCTGAAATATCTTTTAATCTTTTCTTTAGGCTCATGGATGAAATTTTTTATGTCAAGAAGACCAAGGAAGAAGATAATTAAGAAGGTTGGCAGGAATAGCAGGCCGAAGAGTCGAAGGAATTTGGGTAAAAGTGTCCCACGGAGATGTCGCACACTAGATGAACCTCTCGTCCCGGGTGCTCAAACAGTTTCTGACCAACCATCCTTGGCTTTTCCATCCATCACCTCAAATTCTGCTGATCTCCCAACAATTGTACGTAGGCCTCTTTAAGTTCCTAATCCATGTCATCCAGCACTTGTTGAACGATTAGAAGGTTGGTGTTTAGGAGGCATGTGCTCTGACTTGAACATAGATCCATTTGACAAATGGATTATTGATGGTAAGATGGATGCTATGAAAGACTGCATATTGGCTGATTTTGACCAGCTGGAGGCGTGTCTAAGTTTGGTTGGAGGCCTTGTTGTGGAGGTCAGGGATTACATTGTAAGGCAACTGAGGGCTTGGCATACTCTTGCTGGTGATCTTCAGAGGTTGAACAAAGAGAACATCGACCGAATCCAAGCTTTGGAAAAAGACAAGTTTGAGCTTATCAAGGCCCTTAATTCCTTGGAGAGGGCCACTGCTTTTCAACCTAAAAATCATAATTGGCTAGCTTTATGTTTTATTATTTCCGATGTTTGTCCTATTGTGCCGTGTTTAGACTGGCCTGTTTATACGGGTGCCAGCCCTATTGATTATCATATGCTTTGTCAGTGATTTTATGACTGATTTAGGCCTTGGTTCATGGTACCATAGTTTTTCTTTACATATACATATATGGTTTAATTATCTTCTTGTTGGTGCATCGTGCGTTGCACCTTTATCGTTGTTCATCGGTATGGTTGAGCACTTTGTTAATCGTACGACTGCGCCCGATTTATTACGTGTAAGATTATAATTACGGGTTCGTTATAATCTAATATGTTCATGCATTTGCCCGTGTTTTAGTAGCTTGTTAATTCAAATCCTTCGGAGTTCGGACTTGAAAATGTGCTTTCCATATTTAATTTTTGTTTTTCGCTCGATTAAACACGCTTTCTTATATATACATGTTTGCTATTTTTTATTAAAATGTATTCAATCCCACAGCTCATTGACTCGGTGACCCAAGCCCTTTGGAGACTGGTCTTGAATACATGCCCCCAGGGGAGGACTTGGGTTTCTAGTTTTCGATCCATTTTAGGTCTTGCTTGATCTTGTTATTTTGACTTCAAGAAAGACCTAGAATGGACCCCCCTATTGGCTAGGATTTCTAATTTTGTTACCCCCTTTCGGCTAGGATTTCTGATTTTTGTTACCCTCTTTTGGCTAGGATTTCTGATTTTTGTTACCCCCTTTCGGCTAGGATTTCTGATTTTTGTTACCCCATTTCGGCTAGGATTTCTAATTTTTGTTTCTTCATGCTTTATCCCGGGAGGTGGACACTAATTCTTCTCATCGAGTTTTGTTTGATTTAAAGAATTCGTATCCTATACCTAACGAGGTGCCTCTTTTGGGACTAACAATTTTCTTCCATGGGACGATTTTAATGCTATCTTTGTATTTTCCTCAAAGCTTGACGCTAACACTTCCAACGGATGCTTGCTAAGAGTTTGGCGTGTTTCGTAATGAAAAGTGTAGCCTTTTGACTTGCAGCTTGCTTACTACGCCTTTCCAAACAATTCATTCTTTTGAAGCGAAGTGCTTATTTATCTGAATTAATTTGCATGACGTTTTTGGCACCTAAGTTGTTTTGCTTGAAACATGCTTTTGGAAGCCTTCCAGCATGGTTTAGTTGTCAATGAGTGACCACTTCGATTATGCCTGCATTTTAAGAAACCAACTTGTGCTTGGAAGTATGTTACTCAGGTAAGCATATAATTCTTGGTTTGTAAGGCATTTGCAGTTAAATTACTATCGATTACTTTCATGAATATAGCAAGTTACAAAATAGAATAGAGTAACTACTGGTTTTTAAGTAATAAGTCAAGACAAAAATAATAGAGCAAGCTAAAGCGATGGGAGTTGCTTATTCAGGGTCGCCGATACCAGAAGGCTGACTTCTGGTTCTTAAGTAAGTATCGACTTTGGATTGGTTTGAATGATTTAATCATTACTTGTTGTCCCTTGCATGTAGAGACTTGGGGTAGTGCTCATGAACTCGTATGTATTGCTGTAAACGATTCCTCCTGATCAGACCCTCAATTAATGACTTTAAGTGCCTACAATCATTGGTATCATGCCCAGGCTAGTTATGTAATTGATAAAACCTTCCTGATATCATAATAGCATCTATGACTTGCATTCATTTCGGGATCAGATATTTCTCCATGTCCTTAATAGCCATGAAAATATTCCTTATGATGTCATTGAGGGGGGTGAGCTCAGAATTCTTAAAGAAGCGTAGCTTTTTCTTAGCCCGTTTTTCTTTTCCTTCGTTATTCCTCTTCTGACTGTTAAGGTCACTTTGTGCACCACCTTTCCTTTTTTGTTGTTCACATATTGGATTCTCTTCAACATTCATATATTCTTCGACTTTACTAAGTAGTTGCTCGAGTGTGCTTGGTTTCTTCTTCTTAATCCACTGTCCTAACTTGGTCTTTCTATGTATGGCCCCCTTCAAGGCCATCAGCACTAGTCAGGGTTCATAATTTTCAACCTCAGTCACTGCCATATTAAATCGACTGAGAAAGTTTTTGACGGACTCTCCTGGTCTTTGTTGTATTTCACTTAGCTCCATGACATCCCATATTCTGGCTGCTTGGAATCTGAATTTCTTACTGAACAATTTAGCCAAGGAAGCAAAGTCGTCCACAGATTTCGGCGGTAGCTTTGTAAACCAGAGATAGGCCACTTCTCCTAGATAAGTCAAAAAATATAGGCACTTGATCTCTTCGGTAACGCATGCCCTGTTCATATGCTGATCGTATCTTCATAGGAACGCATTGGGGTCACTTGTCCCTTTGTAGGGTTGCAACATTGGAGGTTTAAATTCCTGTGGTTATATATCCATTTTGATTCTTTCGGTGAGTAGGGTCTTAGTAGGACAAAATTCCCACTCCTCTCGATTATCTTCTTTTCTCAACCTATCCTTCACAATTTTGCATGCCATTTCTAAAATATATTCCTGCTCTTTGCCCCGGCCTATGGAACAAGCGCCTTCTTCCTTGCCAAATTCTTGCTTAAGTGTGTAACTACAATATGGAGACGGGGAATATGGGATTTCTTTTGAGAGGAACGTCCCTTTTGTAGGATCATTTACCCATTGAGAGGTTGTGTCACTGGGGTGGTTGTGCATGGGAACTTTAGCTATTCCATGGTCCAGATTAGCATGATATGCGATTTTCTAAATGGGATTTTATTATTTTACGCCTGAAGCAGAGGATTCCGCACCGTACATTTGGCTTCTTCGAGCGGGTAGAAAACAAGCGGTACTTAGTGTGGTTTTTGCGGTAGTGGCTTGAATAGCAAACATTGATTCAAGTTTTTTCATCATTGCATCATTTGCAATGGTTATCTAGTTCGTCAGTCCCGCCATTGCTTCTTCTAATTCTTTTCTGGTTATAGCTTCCTCAATTTCTGATGATTCTTTGACTTCAAATCAGATAGTGGACGACTCGACAATATTGACACTATTGGTAGGGTCGTCGGTTTTACCAATAGCTTCCTTCGCCATACTCATGATTCAAGCAAAGTTCCTCTCAGGAAATCTCGTTGGACTTCAACAAGGAAAGATGTAAATACGGCCCCACGGTGGGAGCCAAATGTTTTCACCAAAAATTGGTTCAATGGTACGAAAATCGTACTTCACTAAACAAGGATAGAATATAAATGGAGCCGCACTCAACAACAGTTGAAAATAAAAAATGCGAAGGAAACAAAATAAAGACGAGGTTTTAGAGTGGTTCATCCTTGAGCTAGCCATGCATCCACTGTGAAGGTAATTTGCATTATCATGATGATATTTACAAGATACATCAACTCTCGTTTTTTATACATCTCATTGTTCTCTCAATATATTCTCACATTTGCATACAAATCTTGCTTAGATTCACCAGATTCGATGAAAGAATGGCAGAATCTATGAAGGAAAAGGATGGATAAGCAACGGAGGAAGAGGATGTGTCCAATCTCTTTCATTTATAGGATTTGAATGGATGTCATGGCCAATTGGATGAAAGACCTTGGAATGGAGATCATGATCATGGTTGAAATGGCTGAGGACGGAGTTTAGCAGCACTTCGTGATGGCCAGGACCCCCCCCCTCATTCTAGTGGTAGCTATGGCCTATTTATAGTTGAGCCCTCATGAAAGTTTGAATTGGAATTCGTACGTGTCGGTTATCCCATTAATTACTAAAATGCCACTGCCTTGTTGTAGCCAGTTGTTAGTAACCGTTTCTGGCTGTCCAGCATAAGTGACTTTACAGGAGCAGACGACTTTCTGGGAGTAAGCGATTGCTTTCGATCCTAACAGTTTAGACGAGTGATTCCAGTCATGCGATCGGGCTGGTTGGAGTGGACGTGTTTGATTGTTGATGAATGAGTGACCAATCTCTATAATCGGAGGGAAGCACCTGGTCGAAATAGTAATGACAGATTGAGCGAGCGACTAGGGCTATAATCTGTCAGTAGACAAAGAGCGTGTGTGTGATCCCTGATATCTTGCACCCTCAGTTGACTAGTCAGGAGTGCGATTTGCCACCGAACTCTCTGAAATGGGGGTGAGCGGAGCAACCCTTCTAGGGCGGGCGAGTCTTGCTGTTATTGTGTCATGTATGGTTGGTCATGACCCTTCATAGATTGTTCGAGTGTACTGGATAGCTCTTTGTACGACCGAGCCTAATGATGCTCGACCCATAATGCTAACGCACACTTGATAGACCAATATAGGTGTGGTTTTTTAGGGATAAACAATGTCCTTGCTTAGTTGTAGCCAACTGACAGTTATTTCCATCTGTCATGTGTGAGCGACTTCATAAGAGCGAGTGGTTGTATAAGAACGAGTGATTGCACAGGCCTTGGCATATTGAACTGGCGGACGAGCAATGAGTGCACAGGCGTGTCTTGTCAAAGCTTTCCAGTTAGTGCAGGAACGGACGAACGGATCATAATAAGCCTTCTGGTTGGAGCATCTGTATTTGATGGTGGATGGGCGACCGATCGAAGCTTGTAGAGCTGCCATATGTGTGAGTGTTCTGGAGTTGATATCTGTCGGGCTAGTGGGTAGTGTATGATTGTAACATTAATGATTGATGGACGAAAGTCTGAGGTTGCAATCCATGAGCAGTGCATGGGGTACACGTGCGACCTTCTTTAATGTTCTTGTGTTCCCTGATATGGGCGACTGCTTTCTTTGGTCATAAACGGTCGGTCCTCTGAGTTACTCGTTCGTTGCGCTCTTGGTTATGCGCAAACGACCCTCGGATATTAGACCGGGCGACCCTTACTTTAAGCACAAATCTCCTAAGCTTTCCTGGGGCATATTACCTTTTGGCGCAATCGAATCATGTTGTATGATCGGTGTGGGACTTATTAGTTTTGATGTTGTGTGTTCCTCCTTGTCGATCTGTTCAGAACGATCAAGCATCTTGGATCGTACATGCATGTCTAAGCTCTGCAGTGATCGTTATGTATATCTTGTGAAGATTTGATGTACCAATTAGGGATAAACACCATCCATAGAAAATCTAAAATGTACACACATCCATATGCAATATGTAAGTGACTTGAGCCGATTTAGTGCCTAGTTGTGTATATGCATCTACGAGCAACCGCTAGCAAACACTTGCATCCACTTGCAACCATCAATCATAACATGTTTCAAACACATGTTCCATTTGTTTCTATCAAAGAATTGAAAGGTTCGAACGATAGGATAATCTTGAAGAATTGAAGCAAACGCAACGTAAAAGCTTGGAAAAGAAGTCAAGAATGTACTGTAAAACAGAAAAGGATAAGAAGCGTGAATCCTATCTTCGAGTTCTCACGTCGCATCTTCGCGGTCTTCCACCCATTGCACATTAACCAATCTGATTTCCTTGTTTTGTAACTCCTTGATTTCTTATCTAAGGACATGAGTAGGAACTCGTCTTACTAATGCTTCCTTCTCAACTTTCACATCCTTAAGTGTACTTGGATCTACTATCTTTGTCGTATCATGGAGACATTTCCTTAAATGGAAAATGTGAAATACGTCATGTATGCCCGCCAGTATATCCGGTAGCTTAGTCCTATAAGCCATCTGTCCTATTCTCTTCACTATAGGTAGTGGTCCTACAAATCTTGGTGCCAACTTCCCTACTGAGACAAAGAGAACTACATTCCTTAGCGGCGATACTATAATGAAGACCATATCTCCCACTTTGAATTCCAAATCAATCCTCTTTTTATCGGCATAGGATTTATGTCTGTCCTGAGCTTCTTTCATTCTTCGGTGGATAAGATCAATCCTCTCGGAAGTTTTTCAAATTATCTCAAGTTCAAGTAGAAGTCTGTCCGTAGACACCCACCCTTTACCATTTATGGAGTACTTTCTTTAGTGACTAGAGGTGTCTCCTCTACTAAGCATGTCCATGATGTCTGGTATCTACGGGTTCTTTCGCTGCAAAGATCTAATTCGCTCCATAAGAGTAGGTTGCACCTCCAATGGTGCTAACAACCCAAATGTGAAATACATACATGGCTTAAAATCGAAGGTCGATATAAATTCCAAGCTTCGCCTCTTTACGAATAGAGGACTCAAATTCACCCTCTGCCTACTCAGCTGATGGAATCCCGTGGCTAAATTTGTTTGTGAGAAAACTTATGCACCTATTAGCTGATCAAACAAGTCATCAATCCCCAGAAGTAGGTGCCTATTCTTCTTGGTGAGCTAATTTCAGCTCTTTGTAATACACAAATAAACGAAGTGAGCCATCTGCCTTAGTTGAAAAGACGACTGGAGCTCCCCACTCTGATATGCTCTGTCTAATAAACCCTTTCTCAAATAGCTCCCCTACTTTCTTGCTAAGCTTCCTCCTCTTTTTTGGTGCCTTGTGGCACACTGGCAATGCGACTAGCTTCGCATTTTCCACCAAGTAAATCCAGAAGTCAATCTCACGCCCCGAAGGTAATAAAAACACATCTGAAAACCTCTTAACTATGGGAACCTATCGAAGGTTATTAACAGAAATATCAAGCGAATCTAGGAAACTAAGCATCACCGACCCCCGTGGGTCATAGGAAATTTTGAGAGTCCTACCATGACAAGAAAGAAGTCTAACCACTCTCTTTTCGCAATCAAGAATGGCACCATACATGGCTAGCCATTCCATGCCTAGAATCAAACTATAGCCCATAAAGCCTAGCACGTATGTGTTGCATTCAAACTCGACGCCCGAGATAGAAATCCTCAAACCTCTACACGTCATGGATAAATGAATTGATCCTCCTGTAAGGTTTGAGACTATTACATGTTCAGAGACTATACTAGTATTAAGGTGCACACTATCTACTAAAGGAATGGATATAAATGAGTGTGAATCGAAAGAATCAAACAGGGTTAGAACAAGATAGTCAAAAAGGGAAATCAAATCTTCAACCGTGACTTTCCTTCCTCGATTAGGTCCGCTAGCTTCCAAAGCATGCACTTGTCTAGAAGTTCCTGCCCTTGTCCTTGCTTACTAGGGCATTGCATACTGAAGTGTCCCCACTTGTCCACAATTAAAGCAGGCTTTCTTTGCCCTTCTACAGTACTTCACAAAATAACTCATAGCTCTACAACCATGACACTTGATGTCTTTCTTGATTTAAGCCTTGTCGGGCTTTCCTCCTTTCTTTTGTGCTCCCTTCTTGGGCCATTTTTTTCTCAACCTTGGGTTGTACTCCTCGGTCTTGACTTCCTTATTCTCCCGTTTACCGTCCTTGTGCATCATGTCAACAAGCTTCTCGTAAGTCACCTCCATCGCATAGAAATCTTTATGAAGTTCAAAGGAGATTAGTCGCTGGTGATACTACCACAGCTACAGACGGAAGTAGAACATTTCCTTGCCCGTCGTCATGCGCCATAGTTATAACATATCTACGGAACCATGCCACGTTGGGGACACCCTTCGGGAAGTTGGGATTCCCAGATATTCAGAAAAAGATAGAAACAAGGATCCAAAAGGAGGCCGAAAGAATATCGAATATGGCTTGAGGGGATTATTTTTCAAAAACAGGTTTTTATTTGAAAATACTTTGCTTTTGAAGACAATTTTTCAAAACTTTTCCTCTGATCTTGTAACCTTCATCTTTGTTACCAAATGTGACATCCCACGTCCGTTAATGTCACTCATAAGAGAATGCAATAAGTTCTGTAAAGCTCAATAGGTAAAAGTACAGAAATTTACAGAGCAGATATAAAATAAGCAACGGAAAAACTTTCAACTTTATTATCAAAATAAACGTAGTTCTCAAAGCCATGTAACCACTTGCAAGTAATTCAAATCTGTTTTTCAAAAACAAAATAACATAATGTTGTAAAACAATACCATATCTTCACTGCAAGCCATAATGGAATAAAGTCAGAAAGATACATCTCAAGAAATCCAAGTCTAAGCTGCTACAGAAAGTCCTAGTCACTGCTGAGTGCTTCCACTCTGAGGACCTAGGGGACGAATAAATAAGCAAAAGAAAAGGTCAAGCATAAAGCCTGGCAAGTTCAAGTGATTTACAAATATGCATGAATTAGGAATGCCAAGACAGGTAAATAAGACTGGATGAAAAGGTACAGTGTCATATAAGATAACAAATGATAGACATAAATAAGAGAAGTAACTATGATCAAGTAATGCTTCACATTTATATCCTAAAACAGGTATGTCTGCATGAATACTAGTATAACAGGATTAGGTATTGCCCTTATTACATAACAGCAGGAATAGGATTTGGTGTTTAACCTAGTTACATAACAGCAGGAGCATGATTAGGTGTTTAACCTTATTACATAACAACACGAACATGATTAGGTGTTTAACCTAATTACATAACAGCAGGAACATGATTAGGTGTTTAACCTAATTACATAACAACAGGAACATGATTAACAGTAGGATTAGGCATATCCTAATTACACAACAGGATTATATGTTACCCGAATTACATAACAGCAGGATTAGGTGTACACTAATTACTACCCATGCGATTGACCCCTATTACCCGAATACCCTATGTCAGCCCTGGCGGTAGGGTGTATCACTCCCTAACCCAGAAACTTATAGAACACAACAATATCCATAGGTGTTTTGACGTCTTAGGTCCCGTAGACGGATCCATGCACGCTCATGACTTCATCGGAAATGCACCCCTAACACCCCCAAAATCTTTGTACATCTTACTATCCAAATCAGTAAAGCATGCCCTGGCCCCTACCTAGTGCAAGACCCCTGCCGAGATACTAACAGGGATATTGACTGATATGGGTTCCAAACAACAAACTGACACAAGCCAAACCCCCTAAGCTTATGCCCCCAAAACTAGGATTTAAGAGTCCTTAAAACTCGATACAACAGCAGAACAAAGGACCTCTTGGCTTACTAATAATCAGGTTTTAACCTAGCAGGTTCAGGTTCATTAATAAGCGTGGTTGTAATATTACATTTTTCTATAAATGTTACAATGTGTACAATCCTTCCCCAAAACAAGCATCTACCCACATGTACATGTATAATATAGTAATTCATTTTACTAGCCAACATCTAGTACTTACATTTTCATAGCATGTTATTCACTTAATGCCTGTATTAAGTCTAGTCTAACATGTATAAAAATATGCATATTATCCATTTTCATGCCATTGCAGTATGTATGCATATTATCCTAAAATATCGGCAAGTACAATTATATGCATATTATCCATTTTCATTATATTCATGCAAATTACAATATGTATGCATATTATCCTTAGATTTCATCAAGTACAACCATATGCATATTTTACATTTCAAGATGACAGCAGATATGCATATTTTACATTTTTAAATGACAGTAGGTGTGCATATTTTACATTTCTAAATGACATCAGTCATGCATATTTTACATTTCTAGATGATAGCAGGTATGCATATTTTACATGACAGTAGGCATGCATATTTTACATTTCTAAGTGACAGCAACCATGCATATTTTACATTTCTAGATGGCAGTAGGTATGCATGTTTACAATTCTAAATGACAACACGTATGCATATTTTACATTTCTTAATGATAGCATGTATGCATGTTATTGTATCCTAAATTACAACAAGTATGAAGATTACATATACAGCAGGTATGCATGTTACAGCATGTATACAGATTACAGCAGGTATGCATATTATAGCACGTGTGCAAATTATAGCAGGTATGAAAATTACAACATGTATGCAGATAACAACAGGTATGCAAATTACAACATATATAGGTTTATACGTATTTCTATCAAGTTATGGAAATATATACACATTATCCTGTTTATTACTTTACAGTAGGTCTAAACATGTGTATATTTATCTTTTTTCCCAAAGTATAGCTAATCAGTCCTAAAATAATAATATACCTAAATTGCCTTTTTCATATCATTAATTATTGCCCTAATTATATGCACAATCAAATCGCATATAGCCTAGGCTTAAAACGACTAAGCTTAGCGTAAACAAAAGGGAACCTAGAGGAAGAAGAACCAAATCATATAGGAATATAGGCTAGACTGGTAATAAACAAAGAAAATTGAAAAAGGAAGCTAGATACATATAACTTGTTAATATTTCCAACATTAAAGGAATATGTATAATTTGTTCAATTATCAATATCACAGGCATATGTATCAACATCACAGGCATATGTATAACTTGTTATTTATCCAACATCACTGGCATATATATATATATAACTAATTCTAACGACGTAGTTAATTAATAAGTATAACATTTATTTTACTATCACTGTAGATCCTAACCAGTTTTATTTAACTGTCATGTTCAAGGCCTAGGAAATCAGATCTGCAAATAATGGAAACTTATAGTGAGTCTTGGTGAAGATAGTTATATATAACACTATGACGTGAAAAAATCAAAGTCTAATCCAAGTTGTATGTATGCAAGCCATGATGTTGTCTTTGTTTGATCCAAGCCTTAGTACCATTCCCTTTTTTTATTTCGGAGTAGTTTCATAGAGGAAGAAGATATGAAGAAGTTGTGATTTGGAAATGGGAGAAGCTATCTATTTATAGATGCATAGAGTCAATCTCAGCCTTTAGATTCTAGGTTTTTAATCCACACCGTACATGTAGCGCTGAGTCAGCACGAATATGGCCATAAAACAGTCTAAATTCACACTCCAGAATTTTCGTTGGATCTAGGTGGGTCGACTATAAGTCCAATCACTGTCCCTTGGGTCGACCCATAGGTCCACCCACTTTTGAGGGTCGACCCATAGGTCCGCCCACCCCTTTCGGCGTCGACCCATAGGTCCATCCACCGACTTGGGTGCCATTTCCTACGTTGGTGACTCGGTTTGAATTTTTATATATATATATATAACCCCCTTTTGTATATACAAACTTCTAATGCCCTTAACTTCTTCAAACGTTTTATGCAAACTTAGGGTCTACCTGAACCAGAATTCCGAGATGATTGCAATCGTAATGCTGCTTTCACTTAATTCTGAATATTTAATAAAGTTGTTCTCAATTTATTATCTTTAAGCATGGTTATAGTGTCGTAAATTCTGAGGTGTTACATAGAATTAGTAATATCCTATTCAAGAATACTCATTAGAGATAAAATTAGTAGTATCCTAGAATGAGAAATTCATTAGAGATGGGGTTAGTAATACTCTAGAATGAGTTGATTTATGTATTTATAAGTAACGTGTTTGCAGTTATTATATATATAATTTGATCTTCAATTATATTTTGCGTATATAAAAGAAATTCACGCTTTGATGACTTTTATGATTTAAAAATTTAATAACTAATGGATTGTTAGTGTGATTGCTTTATTTCTTGTTTATTTACTTAAGATCTTTAAAAAGGATAAATTGAACGGAATATTTGGTAATTTTGGACAATCGACGAATTCTAAAATACCTTAAGGTTTAAACGAGTAAGGGAAATATATTCAAAATTTTGGACAGTGAATATATGAAACCACTTAAATGTTTTGGTTCAAATTTAAGTCCTAATTTGAAATCTTTTGTTTCGAATTAATAAAGAGGTATGCTAATACTTGGTGGCCAACCCGGGATCCTTCTTATTTTATCTTCTTCATCTTCATATGAAGGCTCGTCTTTAAGCGTAGGCGATAGTTCTTCGGTCTCTCTCCATACTGAGGACAATGTTTATGGGCCTGGCAGTACCAGCTCATCATATAGCTTGGACAGATCTTCAGATAGTTCGGATAGTAGCTCTTCTGTTTCTTCTTATACCAGTAGTGTCCCAGCTACCCTTGATCTAGCAATAGTGATCATATATCTGATGTTGCCTCCATTTTTGTACCTCTGATACTTTTAGATACTGATTCTAGTTCAGATTTGGATGATGTTTCCATGGACTTGGGCTCTCTTGAGCCTGAGGATTCAATGGATTATGATCCATGGATGTTAGAAGATGATGAGGGAATACTGCTTGATGAGCACAGACATGTGATTATAGGATACCCCATTCCGAAGCCCCCTCTTGAGATAAATGTTGTTGTTGAGGAGCAGCTACCCCGTGAGCTACCGACCATCCCTGTTCAGATCCAAGAGCCCGAGTTAGATCTAGTATTATATGACTTAGGCCTTCAGTTCCCCCTTCTTTCCCCAAGATGAGATGGATGCTCTAATGTGGGTGTATATGATGATGGAAGGCTTCGACCCACCTGTGACTCCTGAGGACGATTTTATGATAGTAGACCAGCCACTTCCAGCTCTAGATATTTTCCTTGACTATATGCAGGAGATTGACATGATGATTGCCCACTATGCTCAGCCTATAGTACACATAAAGTCGGCTGTTTGGAACTTATCCCCTGAGCTACTAGGAGATGAGGAGCCATTAGTTGCTCCAATACTAGCGAATGCCGACGAGCCACGGGTATTCCCGATTTTACCAAAGGAAGAGGAAGAGGTAGTGGAGGACGATGAGGATGAAGTAATCATTTACTAGTCAGATCATGACAGCGATCTAACGAAATTTTGACGGAGGACCATATACTAGGTGACTGGCCTCTTTTCCCATCCATGTTTTGAGGATGGGTTTGCACAAGAGCTTGAGGAGATGACTTTGTTTAGGCCTCCCGTGCTGAGCCCTAGTACTGATCACTGATGATAGTTGTTAGTTGTGTGTGTGTGTATATATATATATATATATATGATATCTATATGGTAGTCATGTTTTGGAGCGACGTAGGAACATGATATATATTTTGGGTATGTGATATTTTGTGATGTAGGTTGCCTCAAGTACGTAGCAGTACTCGAGTGAGCATAGATGTGGATAGTCAGATACATATACATGGTTAATACCTCATGTGACACTTTACACTAGGATATATGCTATGTCTATGATATAATTGATCTTTTTTGTAATGACTTCCCTATGATATAATGATATGATGATAATGGTTGATCTTTGTTATGTTTTGTTTATAGTAAATATATGCCTGGATACTTGTGTGATATGACTACACTGCATAGCATATATTATGGACTATATAGCATTGCATATCCGGATGAGCATGTAATCCTTTGATGCTTATATAACGAGGGCAGGAAAACCATATGGAAAAAATAAATGCGGTTACCTTATATTGAGTGTGTGTGTGTGTATGCTGAGCATGTTATGGATTTAAAGCTAAGTAAAGGAATAAATTGTGTACCCGACAAACAAGTGCACCTTTATTTATTTGCACCATTATTTAGTTGATTGCACAATTTAATTATTATTAATGTGCATAATTAAATGCGTTGTGTTGGTTTCTTGTGTGAAATTGAACATATATCGTTGGATAGTAAATAATAACTATGGCTACAATGCATAGCATATATTATGGACTGCATAGCATAACATATCCATATAAGCATGTAATTATCTGATTCTTATATGATGAGGTTTGGATAACCATACGAGCATGTAAGTGTTTGATGCTTGTATGGCGAGGACTGAAATGTGATCAGGACCGAGGATTGAATTATGGACTGATTGTGGACTTAATAAACATATAACGATAAATTATAGGATTTAATAATAAACCCCATCACTGGGTCTTGAGATAATAGAAATATACACGTCTCTCTTGTATGTAGATATGGAACATGAATCACAACTAATCCCCATCTCAGGGTCAAGAAATGATTTTTCACGCATCTCCCTTGGGTGTAGATAAGTCACACTTTCTCTGTTTAGGTTGCATATTGATATATAGATTTGTTAAGCGCCTATTAAGGCCATATATATTTGTTCAGATCAACCCGTACCAAGGAGGTTATGACGAAACTTTTCAAAAATTTAAGGCATTAGCCAAATCTCAGGAAAACTGGAAGTTCTTAGAGACAGAAACGTTGAAGAACTTAAGCCAAAATGAAAGATGAGTTGGTTGGTTAAACAAATTTCAGTTCCATTTCTTTTTCGGGATGAAAAAGTTTTAAGTGGGGAGATTGCAATAACCTGGAATTTTGGAACCAATTTAAAATTTAAATTTAATCTATTTTAATGAATTTTGGAGATAACTTGCTAATTATTGCTCAATAAAATTTGGGAATAATTTTAACATTGATTTAACATTTTATTTGACTTAAAACAAGCTCAGTAAAATTATTAAATCAATTTACAAGTTCAAATTTGATCATCAACATTTCAAAGTTATATCGATCACTTATAAAAAGATCATTTTTGAGATAGACTCGGAATTCAATGAAACCACATTTATTGGATCTAGATTGTCGAAACTCGTCAGATTTAAATTTTCAAGCTCAACGGAGTTCGTATGTAGAAGAACGACATATAAATGTACATTGAAAATTCAGTAAAAATTCGATTTTAACTCAAAATAAGGCCATTTTCCAATGGTCTCCAAATTCGACGAGGTTAGATTCGTAAGAACCGTAATTCCATAACATAGATAGATTTCAAATTTCGTTATTTTTGGACTTAACGTGTGGCCGTGAGACTAGAAAAGATTACTTGTTGTAATTAATACACCTTCCATTTAAATCAATTCATGAATAGTTCTTGTCCAATAGGAATTAGATGATAAGGCCTCTCCCTCCTCCACTCGACATGCTCCCCTAATTGGTGCTTCCATAAATGGATTAGTGGCTAATTAGGGTTAATTAACCTAATTGTTTCATTCACTTTCCCAAACAAAGATTAAAGCTTAGAAAATATTAAAAATGGTAACACCCTCCTCTCCTTTGGCTCCTCCTACCGTCGCCCAAGGGCCCACCTACCACGCCTCCTCCGCTACTAACATCAGTAGGGCCCACGGCCTAGCGCACGTCACCTCCTCTCTCCTCTTGTATCCTCCTTATCTTCTTCCAATGGTGCAAAGGTGCTTCATTTAAGTGTCTACCCCTCTCTACTACCTTCTAGTGGGCCCTACAAGCCACATGTCAACATGTGGACCCCGCTAAAGCTCTCTACTTCACTGGGCAGTCAAGTCCCAAGCTCCACGAGCCTCCAATTGGCCAAATATCATTGCTTTCAAGCTTCATACATAAGTTTTGGTGTATACAAGAGTCGCCAAGAAGTTTGGAGCTATTCTTGTTAAAAAGGTATGATTTTTAATCCGTAGAGCATGCGGAAAAGTCGAACATTGCAGTGCATTGTTATTTGATGGCTGCGTAAGAGATTCTCGCTTTAATTAACATATTTGAGTAGCTCAAATAAGTTTAAAAAGTTAATTAGTCAACCGTTTAATGTTAGAAGTTAGTGAAAAAAAAAGTTAAGTGAAATGCAAGTTAGAAATTAGCTAATTTTGTAGTTAGAGTGACATTTAAATATTTGTCGGTTAAAAAATTAAATGATAGTGAAAACCATAAATTTCATTTGTTTAATATCTAAAAAAGTTATACGATATATGGTAGGTCACATCATTGTTGTTTGCAAACCCAATGGATGAATTACTGATTTGTTTGGTTATGTTGTGATTGTGATCTTGAGGTAATTAACATGTTAAATAATGTTAACATATTTCTGGTAGTTTAAATTGGATATGAATATCCCATTATAATTTGAACGATGGATTTATTATTACACGTTTAAGTAAAATTAGTTAGTTTGAGAAATGATTCGAATTGAATTAGTAAGGTTTAATTCATAAATTAATAGTTGATTTAAAATGATTGTTTGTTGGTTGAAAACCCCACGCAGGCTTCGGGATGATATTTTATTTACACATCTCCCTTGTATGTAGCTCGTGTGTCAATCAATTGATTAATAAAGCAAAATAAGAGTCGGTTATTCGACTGAAATTTGTATGAAGATGAATGCACATTGGATGTCATTTGGATGATTAATAGTTGTTTGCAACTATTGTTGGATGCATGGGATTCATATGAATGAAATTGTATGATTTTTGATTGAATGTTATTCCAATTCGGAATATTTATAAATATTTTAATAATATAATATTCGGTGAAAACCCAAAGTTTAATTTCGACGTTCGATTTTGGATGGATGCGTTTATATCGATGAATATTCATAACAGTAGCGAATGATTTTGAGGTACTTTTAATATACTTATGGCTTATCGAAGTTTTAATTTAAAATGAATAGTAACTTTTTAAAGTGAAGTTCGGTTAGGATATGTAACAAACATTGAAAAAGAAAGGATTTTTTTGGAAGTCCTTCATTTATTTTTATTACGACCATAAGAAAATTTTGAACGTAAAATGACGACTTTCGAAAAATAATATTGTTTTATTCATTAGACTTATAGAAAATTGACCAAATGGTGAAATATTTGATTTTGAAGATAAACGATAGAAATGTATTTTCAAAAGTAATCATGTATATTTTATATAATTAAGAAAGGAAGTTTAGAAGCATTTCGATTTATTTTTAATTAGTAAATCGATTCGGGCTTGAATAGAACACATCGTGCAGCGATAGTTCGCGAATATCATCACGTAACTTCGAATAGAAGTAACGGGTGATCCAACCGTCAGATTCTCCTAAAATCAGAATCTTCGGGTTCGTATCGAAAAGAAATTTCTAGTGAATATAAGGGGCTCAAATTTGAATGGTTAGATTTTAAAATATATCCGAATCTTTTTTGGAGAAGGTCGGTATGGATGCAGTTCGGTGGTCGATATTAGAAACTAACTGTAGGGGCATAAATAAATTTATTAAAAATATAAAGAAATTATGTTAAATCATAATAAATGACTTGGAGAGGGTTTGGATTAAATATTCCACATATTGAAAGATAATTATTATTCTAAAAATGTTGTTTTACAACAGTGGGAAAATTCAGCGTTTGAATATAATGAATTAGGTTAAAAAGGGGGTTTGATATAACTGAAAGATTCCCAATGTATAATTTGAGAAGAATTTTAATGGAAATAATCTTCAGATATTTCAATATTGGATTCCGTAATTATGCGGATATTGTAGAGGGATTTGAAAGATAATTGATATTGTTATTCCAATACGATATCTATTGATTTCAGAATTGGGTATTGAAAGTAAATGGACATGATTTCCATTTAAGATCATATACTAATATCAAGATGATTTGGAGGTTTATTGTGAATGGTGTTTTGAAACGACGTTTGTTCTTTAACTCAAACAAAGATAGGATTAATTTTCGAAATCTTTGAAGTGAAAAGTTATTAAAAAATCTTTCAAAATGATTCCCGGTAAAGGGATTAAATAACAAGCTTAAAGGAATTTATCTTTGATAAAATTGATGGGAACCTATCCCCAAAGATATGAATACTTAATTAAAAGAATATTCTTGATTGGGATAAAATGTGTGTTATCTTTGTGTATTTACCACATGATTATAAAGATACGAGAATTATTCGGAAAGACCAGGTTTAACCCATTTTGAATAATTGTTACGACGATTAAAATTGAAGATATGAAAACAGTGGATGAAGACTGAAGATCTTCACATCGTTTGGGCTATCGCTGATGTCTTGATTGGGTCGTACGCCCAAGACAAGGTAGTAAGTGGTGGTAGTCTAAGACGTACTAGGAAATTGACCGAATATGCAAGGACCTCTCTCCTGTATTGGACATATGGGATGAGGAATAAGGTAACTTCGGTTTCGTTTAGACCCAGAACGGACTTGTAAACAGATTGTATGTCTGACATTGTAATGTGTGTTGTATTCACTAATCTTTGATAAATGTATATCTGTTTGGTGGCGGAGAATTTATTCTCTTAGCTTAACAACATTCTCTGAGACGTATGAGCTTAGAGGATATATATTAGTGAAAATCAATGATACGGTATGGATTGATGATGTGGCACGCTGAGATACAATGATCAAGGCTTTTTGTTGAAAAGCAGGGCCTTGTGGATGATGATCAAAGCACCGCTTCAGTATAGCATCGCTTTGTGTATAGTGTTAATTCGCGAGCTTCACACCCCAGCATGAGTCAAAACGGGATTAGTGACAGCAGGGAGGACAAGCATTTCTTTCTAGCTAGAGGCGATGTCATGGTATGGAGCCCAAACATTTTTACTTATGTTGATGATGGATAGCGAGGGCCCTCGAATATCGAGCCGTAAAAAGCTCGTATGGTCGACATACTTACCAGGCGATAAGTCTGATAGGATTGGGAAACATATGATTTAGGCATAACCTATCAACAACGTGCAGGCTGACCGGCCCTACCAATCCAAGGGTTGCCCAGAGGTGTGATCCTGGACATCTTGCTAGAGATGGTCTGAATTCGGGGGATCTCTTGTCTCGACTTATAGATGGAACCCAATTTCCAATATGCATCTTTTCGATTTTAGTTGTAAACCTATATCACGGCTTAGTAGGATGGGTTACTATGCCGTCTATGATTGATACATTTATATTTGAAGTTGTTTTCTACACTATGCACTTATAATAATATCTATAATATTTGTTTTAAAGTGTATCATGCATATTTGGCTACTATAACTCTATCCTCTGGTTTGTGTTGCATTATGTGATGGGACCTGAGTCTTATAATAGCTTCATTTTCAAAAAGCATTGTGTTGTTTGTTATTTGTTTTTAAGCTTTGGTATTCACATGAAGTAAACCTGTTCTGTGATATACGGCGTGGTCCCGCGATTTACCCTACTTTAAAGTAAAATTTTAATAACTGTTTTAGCTCTTACACCAGTCTCATGACTGACCTGGAGTTTATTGTTTTCCACCTAAACTCTGGGTGCCTTTATATTCCACATGGGCAGTCATTAATTTTGGTTTGCAGATTCTTTTCTTTTGCAGGATCCTGGATTACGGCTGAAGCTATATTCAGAAAGCTTTGTATCTGTGTATTGGCTTCAATTATGTTAGTTGATGTTTTCCGTTGCATTGTATTTATATTTTACATTTCTGCTATGTAATTTATTCATTCTCTGATAATTATATTTCCATTGTATATTTATTTTCCGCACTCTGTTATTCTTGTACTCTTAAGTAAATTGTTGTAATAACAATGAAAATTTCTCTTGTTTCATGTTCCGATGCGCCGTGTTCTCAAACAATCTATATTCCAGTTCAGTCTAGGTTGGACAATGGTTTTGGGTCATGTCAGGGTATTATTTCCTACTATCAACTATTAGTTGTTTCCACTATCATGTTTGATGATACTTTGAGTGATTTGCAGTGAGGCTTTGTGTACAAGCTCGTATGATGTAATCCAGTGGTGTTATCGATATACTTTTGATGATATGAAAGTTTAAGACTCTGCTCAATTATGCTTTACTGCTACTGCTTGTTGTATATGTTCTATTATATTTTATGCTTGCACTATGGGTTATACGATAGGTTTCGTTTGTGTTATTCTACCTTGATGATCATCCACAGATGCCTGGCACATCTTTCTGCGCATTATTTCTCCTGTTAAGTGCGGGAGTTATGGTCGGTCATCACATTTGGTTTTGGAGCCAAGTTAATCGATTTTAGCCAAAGTTCGAAGACATAATGACGTATGAGAGACATATTTGTAGATTTATGATGGATGTATACTATATATTAGTGTATAGTACAATAGGGTTTGAACTCCATTTGCAGATTTCTTATATGTGGACTAATCATTCTATTTTTAGATTTAGAATGATTCTCGAACGTCGAGACATACTGCTAGTGTAACGACCCGGAAAAAGGCGATCTTGTATATCCGATATACAACACATATCGAACATCCAAGGATCGAAAATGTAGTGACCCGCATTTTTAGCTGTAGAATAATTTATTTATTTAATTATTAAATATCGATTTATCGATATCGAGAACGTGAATTAAATAATATTGAATATTTAATTAATATATTATAATGTCGAAATAATCAAAATATTGGAAATCACAATATTCTGTGAACTGGGTCATCCCTAGGATTTAATTCAGCTTAAAGTTGAATTATACTGACGAATATATTCAATCGACGTCAGTTTGAAATGTAGAATTATAATATAATTAAATTCGAGCGCGTAACGACGCGGCAGTTCGCTATTTGGCGATATGAACTTCAACTGAGTATACAGGATTCGTTTTAAATCGGATTTCTGTGAAACAAGAAACGTGTGGAGCTGG
Organism: Allium sativum; assembly: GCA_030737875.1. Taxonomy (NCBI): domain Eukaryota; kingdom Viridiplantae; phylum Streptophyta; class Magnoliopsida; order Asparagales; family Amaryllidaceae; genus Allium; species Allium sativum. Next base: position 403,771,749 of record CM060913.1, read on the forward strand.
TGGAGTATATCTTTCTAGTGGAAGAGAAAAATCTAGATTTCGTCGTGTAGATTTTTATTTATGTCCAAATCAAATTTTAAAATAGTCGCTATAGAATTCGTTTATCGACCGTAACGGTTTATTTGATATAACTAGATATCGGTTGTGAATTTAGACATGGTTCTTTTGAGACATAGTGATATTTTAATTTTTAAAATTTAACAGTAATTTTTAATTAATTAAATAAGCAACTTTTTATTTGAAGTATTTCGCACCCTGAAATCAACATTTTGAAGTTTCAAAATATGAGTCCACCTACCGATATTATTATATTTTTGAAATCGTAAAATGGAGCTCATCTAAACGGTGTATCTATCTCAGTCCGCAATGCTCGTATATGGATATAATTTTATTTAACGAAGTATTTTAAAAGTTTAAAACTAAAGCAAAATATCTCTCAACAAATATCTAGATATTTTTGACACTATAAATACCAATACCATTCCCTTTGCTAAAACCTAATTCATTCTTCACCGTATTCATTCCTTTCAGCCGCCACAAAAGTTTTCTTCCCCAAACCGAAAACTCTCACCTTCAAAACAATTGACATCTCCACTTAAAATATCCAAAGTCATATATATAATAATATATTTATGGAACCACTAAAGCATGTTTTCTCTCCTGGGATGAACACTTGTAGGGTGACGCGGTTCCTGCAGCTGACATGGGCTGACCGGGAGGGAGCCGAGAGTGCCAGTCCCGAGGTGATGTGTAGTGGCGGAAATAGAGAGGGAAGGGGTTTTACGTGGGTATTTCAGGCTGAATCCGTGACATAGAAGAGGAGTTGAGCGAGTTTTGGGTGCTCCAAACTTTGGCACTGGTTTTCGAAGAAGACTGGACGTGTGGAGGAGAGGGAGTATTTGCACAGGAAGATGGGTGTGAGAAGTTGTACACGTATACGAGGGGGTCAGCGTTCATGCGTACTGTGCAAGTGAGTATTTAATTCGGGTTTGTTTGGGTCTGTGGTCTCGTTGTCAGCTGCGTAGGTGACATCATGGGTTTTAACACAAGGAAATGGGGTTCGATCTGGTTTTAAGGGAAGAGGTTTGTGGGTATATTGTGTAGTAGCAGGACCGATATGATCAAGAGGAGTTCAGTAAATGGGTACTGAGGGTGAAGATTCGGTGATGAGAAGCAAAATGGTGAGATTTGTTTGGGTTTTTGTTGACCAGTGTGGGATCGGTGGATGTGTAAAAATCACGATAATGGTATGAGGGAGGTTCGTGAAATCCTGGAAATGAAGAAGAAGGCGCGGTGGGCTTTAAGGGTATGCGGTAGTGAGCTTCAGTGAAGGGAGATAGGCCCAAACGTTTTGGTAAACCCAAGATTTAATTTAAGTTGAATTATATTTTTAATAGTGTGTTGAGTATAACATTTGATAACTTGATCATACGTGATCGAATTTCAGCGAAACAAGATCCGTTGGGATCGTATGGACGGACACTACTCAATGGAACTGACTGGAAGTCCACCGCAGCTCGTTACAATTTATGGTGAAATAAATTGTCCGTCGAAATCAAATAACGCAAACCGTTATTTAACGGCAAACGCGCAACTGTGAGTAAAAACTCACTAACTCTCCTCAATTTATATTTTTAATATAAATTGTATTTTATTTCTGTATTTGACTGCTAGTTATGTACTGTTAATCTGGACTGTTAAGTTGTATTGTTAAATTGAACTGTAGATTGGACTGTTAAATAATTGATTGAAAACAGTATGGATATATATATATATATATATCTACATATATATATATATCGTTATTAAACGGTGATTTTGTTATCAGTGTATTTCATTAGAAATGCAAGTGATGTTATATACGTTGTTTAACATCGGTGGATGCAGGGAAACAGGTTGGGGGAATCCGACTGGATTCCTCAACATTTATTTTACTGTTATTTGTATATTGTGATATATACTGTGATATATAAATCTGTGTTGATTGTATATGTTTGGATGATATTGATCATTGACAGTTGGTTGTTTAAAAACAATAGAAAACACTGAAAAATGTAGAAAAGGGGATTTTCAATATTTATATTGAAAATGAATCTATTTATAAAATCGAAGGATTTTATAAAAGTATATTTATTTAGAAATAAATAAATAAAATAAAGGAATGTTTATTTAGATTAAATAAATAGAATAAAGGATATTTAATTAGGGATTAAATAATTAGAGTTATAAAGGAAAATCTATTTAGTAAAATAAATAGATTATACAAAAGGAAATCTATTTAGGAAATAAATAGAAGTTAAAATAAATAAAAATAAAAGAAAAGTTAGTTAGTCGGATATAAATATTCGAATCAAGTTAGTTAAGTGGTAAAACCAAGCTAGTCGAACCAAACTAGTCAAGCTAGTCGAACCCATCCGAGTCGAAATGGTCGAGTCGAACCAATCGAGCCAAATGGTCGAGTCGAACCAATCGAGTCAAGATGATCGAGTCAAACCAATCGAGTCAAGCTGGTCAAGTTAGTCGAACCTGGTCAGTACAACCAAGCTGGTCAAGTTAGTCGAACCTGGTCAGTCGAGTCGAGTAAATCAAACTTAGTTAATCGAAAGGAGTTTATCGATTTAGTTAATCGATAGGAGTTAATTGATTTAGTCAATCGAGATGAGTTAATCGATTTTAATGAATCGAGAGGAGTTAGTCGAATATGGTATTCGAAACAAATGGTCAAACCAAATAGTCAAACCCAATGGTCAAACCAAATGGGTCAGGTTAGCCAAACCTGGTCAGTCAAACCAAATGGGTCAGGTTAGTCAAACCTGGTCAGTCAAACCAAATGGGTCAGGTTAGCCAAACCTGGTCAGTCAAACCAAATGGGTCAGGTTAGTCAAACCTGGTCGGTCGAACCAAGTTAGTCGAGTTAGCCGAATAGGGTTAGTCAAATAGAATTAATCGATTAGGGTTAAACCATAGAATTAATCGATTAGAGTTAAACCAATAGAGTTAGTCGAGCCTAGTTAATCGAATCGAAATGGGTCGAACCAAGTAAGTCGAGTTAGTCGAGTCAAGTTAAGTTAGTCGAGTTAAGTTCGTCGAGTTAAAGTTATCGATGTTAGTTTCATCGAAAGGAGTTATCGATGTTAGTTTCATCGAAAGGAGTTATCGATTATAGTTTAATCGAAGTGAGATTTTCAAATATGAGATATTTGAAAAGGAAGAGTTATCGAATATTAGTTATTCGAAGAGAGATTTTCGAATATCGTTTATTCGAGAAGGATTTAATCGAATATAGGTTATTCGAAGAAGAGTTAATAAAATAGAGATTTATTTATTTATAAATAAATAAGTGTTAGGTTAATTATTCACTAATAAGAATAGAAGTTATAATTAAAGTTAGATAATTCGAAAGTAGGGATTATAACGTTATCGTTATAACCAATGTTTTAAATATAGAAGTGGACTAGTAATATTGAATCGGAGAAAGGCGTAAAGAAGTTGTTAAAGATTAAAAGATAAACTTTGACCATTTCGAAGTTATAACGTTGTTCAGTTAAGGTCTGAGAGGTAATTATACCCCAACTTGAGTGACTTCCTTCTTAACTAAGAAATGGTAAGGTTTGATCGTAAAGGAGTTTTGGAAATGTTTTCCAAACGAGAATCAGAAATGTTTTCTGATAAGAGAAAAATAAGAATTTAGAATATAGGGAAACAGGAGATAAGTAAATAAATGAACTAAAGAGATTAATGTTAAATGATGTTTATTAGATATAATTTCCATCTGGGAATAATATCGTTGTTTGCACACTTGTTTTTCTTTGATGGTTAAATCACAGACTATCGAAGTTTTGACCATTTTAACGTTGTTAATATGGAGAGACCGGTTGGATTTTTATCCAAAGAACCACTCTGTATTGGCATAAGCGTCGCGAATCATATATGCCAAAGATAATTGAAGACGGAGTAAAATGCAAGGGCTATCCTGTTTACAGAATAGTGCCTTCGGTTTGTCCAGTCCCAGGACAACTTGTATGGACGAAGGTCTGACAGAGTATATCCAATGGATTGCGTAAGTTGATCTGTTCAAACGTATTCACGTTTGGTGGCGGAGGAATTCGTTTCTTTTAGCTGTATACCCGTGTTATTTTTGGATAAGTCAATTTGTGATTTGGCGGGTATGACGATGTGACATTTCTAAGTAAATGAAGATGGATGTCTGACATAGTATTTCCAGACGGTCACGTACATTGATTTCTTCAACTGTACCAAGAGTGGAAGCGGAGAAGGAAACTTCTTTAGTTAACACGTAATGTACTATTGTAGACGTCAATTAGTGATTTTCGATGGATCTAACAAGGTGACATTCGATGTGAATCTGATGTAATGATAAAGCGTAGCTTCTAGCCTCATCAACCGGTAAATGACAGAAATCGGGCAGGCAGCATGGCTAAGTCGGTCGCACCGAAGTAGCGTGTATAATCACCTATCTAGTGAATATTCATTTGTTTAAATCTATAAATGTTGTCCCATATATATACGGGAACGGTTGCTGATCCCAACCGTTGGTGATGTACATTCGATACACTCAAGCGAAATGAGTGGTCGGTCATGTGTGGCTGAGTTGCAAGATGTTCTTGTTGAACTCCAGTGTATCGTTCCTAGAGTACACTGATCGGAAGGTGGTTCCATACCTTGTCATAGTTGAAAATCCAATCATCCAATACGTGCTTGCGATTTTGATTGTATACTATATATGTAGTAACGTGAGATGCAAGCGTTTCTGCTAGATTGATATTTATTTGTACTTAGACATTATTATAATATCAGAATGATATTGCTTTGAAAAGTTATTTGGATTCTCATAAGGGAAAAACCCGTTCCGTATTCACGGCGTGGTCTTATGAGATATCATATACCTGTTTAAATGATTTGAGTTTATTCACACCAGTCCTATGACTGACCCGGAGTTTATTTTGTTGTTTTCCCTAAACTCTTGGGTGCCTAAATTTGTACGGGCAGTCAAGTAGTCGGGATTTTACAGATACACTTGGAGAGCGTGGAGCAGGAGGCTTCAGGATTCTATAGCTATTATTATTTCCGCTGTTGTTGTAAGTGTTGTACTCTGATAAGTGTTATTGTATACATATACTGATGTTATTTCAAAGATATGTTATGTTATATTTTATTCGTTCCGCTGTGAGATTCGTGTTTACTCTGATGATGATGTTCTTCTTCTTCTCCTTCTTCTATTCTATAAGTTCTATCTTATCTATCCTCACCCTCTGTCTTCTTTCTATTAGTTTCTTGAATTTCCAGTGCGATTTGGGTTGGACTTGTGTTATTTAGTCAGCTCAAATTCCCCTGGATTTTCGGGTCACTACAGTTGGTATCAGAGCTTAAGTTAAGAATTACTTGGCTCTGTGGCGTGACTCGGTAGAGATAGGGTTAGTAATACCCTAGATTGAGTTTGAGTGTATATATACGAGTGCGTATTTGTTAGTTAATGTAAAATGATTTTATATTGTGGAGTTTTATTGGTTGAGTTGTTTGTAAATTCTGGTCGATCGGTTTGATCCACTGTATCGATAGGGGTTACTAAACACTCGAATACGATGAACCGTCATGGTATGTTTTGAAAGAGGGTAAATGGAATAATTTTACCCGAATATATTTGATATAGTATATTGGTTGTGTTGGTTGTCATTATAATCGAGTAAGATTATAAAAAGGTAAAATGATTATAAATGACTAATCAGAATTCATATAAGTAAAGTATATGAAATAAGATGAAGAAAAATCTGAATTTAACTCAGATTGGAATTAAAATAAGGAAATTTTAAGTTCCTGGGAGATTTTGAAAACATTTTTCAAATTGAAGGTGATATAGTATTGAACTCACTTCGATAGCTGGAAAATAGATTCTGATGATGAATCGCGACATCATCAGTGTTCATTTTCGAGTTCTAAGTGACGGACTACTACCAAAGGTTTTGTTTTTGAATTGTTTTGAGAAAACAAGTTGTTTAGAAATTCAAAGGTTTTGAATTGGCATTGTAATTTCAAATTGATTTGAAATAGACCCAGGAAATTAAGTTTCGGAATTTAATTTTAACTTATGAAGTTAAATAGAATAAGATAGTAGAAATAAATTGAAATATTAACTTGAACTGAGCTTAATAGAATTGAATTGGATTAGAGAATAATATGTTATGGAATTGGGTTGATGAGTTAAGAATTTGAAATTTGATATTCGGGTTCAAATGAAATTCGATTTAGATTTGAGGATATGAACTGATTGGAATTTGATGGAAATAACACTGGTATATGCTGAGTTGATAACATATGGGAGTGATAGAGTTGATATTCCCGACAAAAGGTACCAGTTTATATTATATATGGATATGAGATTTATGAGCCGAATTGGCAAGCCGCTTGGCTGTTTGATTTTCTTTTGGGTTAAAGAAGGCCCAGAGAGGCGAGTTGGAGTTTGAGATATTGACCAGTACAAAGGAGGTGCTGGCAAAAAAATTCGAAAAGTTAAGGTGTTAGAAAATTTTCAGAATTTTTGAAAATTTAGTTAGTCGGAATAAATTAATATTTTAGTCGATATTAATAGGTTCAGTTGAAACCGGAGACAAGAGGTAAACAGATAAATTTTTACCCAGAAGATAGGGTCATCCCCTAGCTTAGCAATTTCGAGGACGAAATTTTATTAAGGGGGAAAGATTGTAGTGACCCGCATTTTTAGCTGTAGAATAATTTATTTATTTAATTATTAAATATCGATTTATCGATATCGAGAACGTGAATTAAATAATATTGAATATTTAATTAATATATTATAATGTCGAAATAATCAAAATATTGGAAATCACAATATTCTGTGAACAGGGTCATCCCTAGGATTTAATTCAGCTTAGAGTTGAATTATACTGACGAATATATTCAATCGACGTCAGTTTGAAACGTAGAATTATAATATAATTAAATTCGAGCGCGTAACGACGCGGCAGTTCGCTATTTGGCGATTTGAACTTCAACTGAGTATACAGGATTCGTTTTAAATCGGATTTCTGTGAAACAAGAAACGTGTGGAGCTGGTGGAGTATATCTTTCTAGTGGAAGAGAAAAATCTAGATTTCGTCGTGTAGATTTTTATTTATGTCCAAATCAAATTTTAAAATAGTCGCTATAGAATTCGTTTATCGACCGTAACGGTTTATTTGATATAACTAGATATCGGTTGTGAATTTAGACATGGTTCTTTTGAGACATAGTGTAACAACCCAGAAAATCCGAACCAATTTAAAAATTTTATTTTAACTATTTTGGCGGAAAATTGTGGTAGAATTTGAAAATTTTATTTTTAAATAATTTAAAAGCCAGTGAAAATAGCCAATTTTCAAACGATCTCTGTTTTCGACGAAACCACTTTTGTTGGAACCGGAATGTCGAATTATTGCTATGTTTCAATTTTTAGGATTTTCCGAGCTAGTATGTGAGCGTGGCAAAGGAAACTGTGTTTTGACAGTTTCGGTCAAAATTATTCAGCTTAGAAATAGCCATTTTCAAACAGTCTCAGAATGAGACGAAATTAATTTTGTTAGGACTGTATCGTCAAAAGAAAGCCAGAAATAATTTTTCTGGATTTTTCTGAGTTCAGATGTGGCCCCGGTAAATTTCAGTATACGTTCAATTTAAAAATAAATGAATTATATTTTAAATCTAAGAAACGGGGACCGAGACGAACTCCTGGGTCTGCGGGACATATTCAGATGGATCCGGAATGGGGGTAATTAGGTAGGCTAGACAGTCGTTGGGCTGAAAAATATGAAGTTTTGCTAAACGGACTTAATTGGGCTTAATTAATAATTTAATTAATTAAATAACCCTAAAATATACCGTATAAAATACGGGTTACTGTTCCTCATCGTTCTCAACCCCAAAGCAGCCGCCTACCTTTCCTTACCTTCTCTCTTCGAATTCTCCCACCACACTTCGAATCAGAACGCAAGCTATACACCGTTTCGAAGCTCTCCACCTCCTCTTTCTTCTCCGACCAGTAGCACACCGCCTCGTGGTCCGTAGCTCGCGGAATCAGGCCGGAAACCCGCCGCCTTTGGCACGCCGCCGCTGCCACCTCAGCCCACCGCAACCCCCCATACTCCCGGCGCACGTCGGCCTCTCCAACCCGGTCATTTTCCAACAAACGGTGCCTTAAACCGTTGACTAAATATCCGGCAAAGTGGATTCAAAGTTTTGAACCCACTTGCAAAACTCACGGCCAAATATACAGGAGGAGGAAGAAAGGTTTAAGCCTAATCACCTTAGTTATTTATTTAATCCAAATTTAATTATCAATTTGTTTTTGTCATAACTTCTTCGTTCGGATTCGAAATCTGAAAATTTCAGAAGTGTTGTGATCATACGAAAGAGATCTACGCATCAGAACTAAGACGGAGGATTTCTGAGCTGTTGGAATTTTCAGCTTGTTCGCAACGACTGTGAGATTCTATATTTTAATTCAATAATAAATTAAATTATTTAATTGGGATATAATATATATATAGTTATGGCTTAGATGTGTTTGTGTGAACGTATTTGTGATGTTTGATTTTATGTATGAAATGAGTAGTATAGATTTATGTAATTGACAACATCCCTATGCTATACATTTGGTCATAATTAAATTGAAAAATCTTCTATTTAAAATAAGGAAAATGTGTTGTCACCATCCATATGTTATCATCATAGTTTAGAGTTGAATTGATTCACTTTCCAATTCAAATATGATTGTTATCACCATTGAGTAGAAATGGATTGATTTTCTTTTCAATTCAATTATATTGTCACCACCTATGCTGTTATCACTATTGTGTATCGTTGAATTGATTTATTTTTCTATTCAAATACGTTGCCACCATTTGTATGTTAAAACCTCATTTGGATTTGGATTGATTTACTTTTCAATTCAAAGTAAAAAAAAAAGAACAAAGGATTTTATTTTGTTGCATCCCTCGATGCAAACAAAAACGGTCAAAAATAGAAATTCACCAAAGATTTTATTTTGTTTACATTTTTCAATGCGAACAAAATATTAAATAAATAAATAAAAAAAAAGTTTACTTTAAATAAAAGAAAGGATTATATTTGTTTGCATTCACAAATGCAAACAAATTACCAAAATAGAGATTATCAAAAAAATCCACATTTGTATTGATTTACGTTCCTAAAATGTAAATCAAACTTGTGACAAAATTTAGTTTCTTTTATTTTACATTATAAAAAGGTATGTGAAACTCAAGACAATAATTTACTTTTGTATTTATTTACATTTTAAAAATGTGAATAACATTTGGAAAGGAATTTCTTTTTATTTTATGTACATTCTTAAAAATGTACATAACATTTGAAACAAAGTTTTCCCTTTTTATTTTATGTACATTCTTAAAAATGTACATAACATTTGAAACAAAGTTTTTCCTTTTTATTTTATGTACATTCTTAAAAATGTACATAACATTTGAAACAAAGTTTTTCCTTTTTATTTTATGTACATTCTTAAAAATGTGCATAACATTTGAAACAAAGTTTACTTTTATTTTAATTATATTCGCATTAACATTGTAAACAAAATCTTCATACAAAGTTTACTTTTATTTTAATCACAAAGTTACTTTTATTTTAATTACATTCGCATTAACATTGTAAATAAAATGTGCATAACACCTTGTACATTGCGGATAAGACATGAAAATAAAAGCTCACTTTTTATTTTCACTATGTACATTGAAAGTAGGATTTGAAGTATGAATTGCAACAAAATCTTCTTCTATTTTATTTACACCTACATAATGTAAACAACAATGGTAATAAAGTTTGCCTTTTTATTTTATCAACACTTGAAGATAAAGTTTACTTTTATTTTATGTATATTTGCATAGTGTAGATAACACTTGAAGAAAAGTTACTTTTTATTTTTATTTACATCCCCATAATGTAAATAACGCTTAAGGAAAAATTTACTTTTTATTTACATTGCCACAATGTAAATAACCTTTGGAACAAAATTTACTTTTTATTCCATTCACATATCTACCCCGTAAATAATATTTGGAACTAAACTTTCATTTTATCTTATTTACATTTCTACAATGTAAGTGACTCTTAAAAATAAAAGTTTATTGTTTCATTCGCATTCTCAATGCAAACAAAAGATTAAAAATAAAATTTACTTTTGTTTCATTCGCATTCTCAATGCAAACAAAAGATTAAAAATAAAAGTTTATTGTTTCATTCGCATTCTCAATGCAAACAAAAGATTAAAAATAAAATTTACTTTTGTTTCATTTGCATTCTCAATGCAAACAAAAGATTAAAAATAGAAGTTTATTGTTTCATTCGCATTCTCAATGCAAACAAAAGATTAAAAATAAAATTTACTTTTGTTTCATTCGCATTCTCAATGCAAACAAAAGATTAAAAATAAAAGTTTATTGTTTCATTCGCATTCTCAATGCAAACAAAAGATTAAAAATAAAATTTACTTTTGTTTCATTCGCATTCTCAATGCAAACAAAAGATTAAAAATAGAAGTTTATCGTTTCATTCGCATTCTCAATGCAAACAAAAGATTAAAAATAAAAGTTTATCGTTTTGTTCGCATCCTCAATGCAAACAAAAGTTTCAAAACAAGAGTTCATCCTTTTGTTCGCATCCTCCATGCAAACAAAAGTTTAAAAATATAAAATTATCCTTTTGTTCGTATCCACAATGCAAACAAATTATTTAAAATAAGAGGTTGTCCTTTTGTTCGCATCCACAATGCAAACAAAAGATTAAGAATTAAAAATTTACTTTTGTTCGCATCCACAAATGCGAACAAATCATTGTAATAAGAAATTGGCTTTTTGGTTCGCATCCACCAATGCGAACAAGACTTTAGAGTTAAAAATTCACTTTTGATTCGTATGTACAATGCGAATCAAATGTTAGAAATTAAATTTACTTCTTTGTCCGCATTCATAATGCGAGTAAAACACGATTTATAAAGAATACACATGGCTAAAACACTGCATATATTAGAATTTATGTGCAGTATTAGAATCACAATTTATAACATCACATATATTAGAATTTATATGCAACAATAACAAATAGCCATAAATCGGTATAAATAAATATTGATAATATTAAATGATTTAAATAATAACAATACGATGAATTATTTGAAAGCCCGAGTTCAACTCATTTCAAATAATTTTACGGCGTTCAATTCAAAATATTGAAGACGGCGTTTGAAGACCGGTAATCCTCACGTCGAAAGGATGGCTACTGATGCCCAGCGTTGACTAGCTATCAATAATGGGTTAATAGTGGTAGTTGTCCGGACGCACTTGTTGATTGTCCGGATATGCGAGCACCTCGGTGACTCCGGTTTCGTTCAGTCCCAGAACGAACTTTTAAATGGATGTGTGTCCGACATTGAACTTCATGTTGTGTATTTAAGTTGATATTTATTAATGTATATTTGTTGGTGGTGGAGAATTTATTCTTCACTTAACACCCTAGTATATATTAACACTTATCAATCGCATGGCGTGAGTTGTCAGCGTGGCACGCCAAGATGCTATCGATCAAGGCTTTTGTTGTAAAGCAGAGCCTTGTGGAATGATCAAAGCACAGCCTAATTTGGCATAGCTTTGTGTATAACGTTACTTCGCGAGCCTCACACCCCGGTTGAGTCTAAAACGGAGCATAGGAACGCAGGGAGTGCACACGTTCTCTTTCTAGCTTATAGTGGTGTCAGGGACCTACCAGCGCTGACATTTTACTTTTGTGGATGATGGAATTTTCGAGGCCTCGGTTTATTTTTGCGGTCGCCAACGACCGTATTATAGGTTCAATAGGACCGGGAGGCGTGTGTTCAGGCATAACTAATCCACTAAAGTATTTGTGGACCGGCCCTGCAGGATCCAAGGGTTCGCCAGCGTCCGAATCCTGAGGCATTTGCTAGAGTGTCTCGAATCGGTCAGGAGATTGTTCCTAGCCATGACTTGTGATGGAATCCAACTTTCCAATACGTCCCACGCGTCTTTGATTGTATTACTAGTATGGAGACATGATATCATGGTACCCATGCCGTCTAGGATTAATATATTTACTTTGAATTGTTTATCAAAACATATACACACTATTAATAGTACCGCTTTTACGTATTTATCATCTCTTGACTGTTATAAGGGAAAACCCTATCCTCCGGTTTGTGTTGCATTGTGTGATGGGACTTGGGTCTTATAACGGTTTCACTTTTCAAATAAAGCATTTCGTTATTTTACGTTCTACTTATATATCTGTTTAGTTACCTATTATGCACGGCAATTCATTGGTTAAACCCATTCCGCGTTAGCGGCATGGTCTTTGAATTTGCCTCTTTACTATTAGTATTCTAGTTAGAATTCTCATACCAGTCCCATGACTGACTCGTAGTTTGTTTCACCTTTGCAAACTCGGGTGCCCTCTTTCCACACGGGCAGCCAATTGACAGAACTTTAGGTAAGGATATCTTCTGGACTAGAGCTTGCTGATGAAGATGATGAAGAACCTTATCATTCTATCTTTTATTTTGCTTCCTAAGTATTTGAGACATTTTAGTATTGATGTACTTTGGGAGATTGAGACTTTATTTCTTTCCCTGTTTTAGACATCTGCTTTGCTAAGTTGTATCCTGTACTGCGTATTCTGATTTCTGAGATGTTATGCTGTGATGACGTTTACATTTCCGCTGTAATGGTTTTTATGTTCTGTGATCTGTTATTGTTTTAATTATGTTATACTCCTATGATTATCCTTATTTCCGTTCCTCGGAAGTTTGGGTCGTCACACATAGTGATATTTTAATTTTTAAAATTTTACAGTAATTTTTAATTAGTTAAATAAGCAACTTTTTATTTGAAGTATTTCGCACCCTGAAATCAACATTTTGAAGTTTCAAAATATGAGTCCACCTACCGATATTATTATATTTTTGAAATCGTAAAATGGAGCTCATCTAAACGGTGTATCTATCTCAGTCCGCAACGCTCGTATATGGATATAATTTTATTTAACGGAGTATGTTAAAAGTTTAAAACTAAAGCAAAATATCTCTCAACAAATATCTAGATATTTTTGACACTATAAATACCAATACCATTCCCTTTGCTAAAACCTAATTCATTCTTCACCGTATTCATTCCTTTCAGCCGCCACGAAAGTTTTCTTCCCCAAACCGAAAACTCTCACCTTCAAAACAATTGACATCTCCACTTAAAATATCCAAAGTCATATATATAATAATATATTTACGGAACCACTAAAGCATGTTTTCTCTCCTGGGATGAACACTTGTAGGGTGACGCGGTTCCTACAGCTGACATGGGCTGACCGGGAGGGAGCCGAGAGTGCCAGTCCCGAGGTGATGTGTAGTGGCGGAAATAGAGAGGGAAGGGGTTTTACGTGGGTATTTCAGGCTGAATCTTCGACATAGAAGAGGAGTTGAGCGAGTTTTGGGTGCTCCAAACTTTGGCACTTGTTTTCGAAGAAGACTGGACGTGTGGAGGAGAGGGAGTATTTGCACAGGAAGATGGGTGTGAGAAGCTATACACGTATACGAGGGGGTCAGCGTTCATGCGTACTGTGCAAGTGAGTATTTAATTCGGGTTTGTTTGGGTCTGTGGTCTCGTTGTCAGCTGCGTAGGTGACATCATGGGTTTTAACGCAAGGAAATGGGGTTCGATCTGGTTTTAAGGGAAGAGGTTTGTGGGTATATTGTGTAGTAGCAGGACCGATATGATCAAAAGGAGTTCAGTATATGGGTACTGAGGGTGAAGATTCGGTGATGAGAAGCAAAATGGTGAGATTTGTTTGGGTTTTTGTTGACCAGTGTGGGATCGGTGGATGTGTAAAAATCACGATAATGGTATGAGGGAGGTTCGTGAAATCCTAGAAATGAAGAAGAAGGCGCGGTGGGCTTTAAGGGTATGCGGTAGTGGGCTTCAGTGAAGGGAGATAGGCCCAAACGTTTTGGTAAACCCAAGATTTAATTTAAGTTGAATTATATTTTTAATAGTGTGTTGAGTATAACATTTGATAACTTGATCATACGTGATCGAATTTCAGCGAAACAAGATCCATTGGGATCGTGTGGACGGACACTACTCAATGGAACTGACTGGAAGTCCACTGCAGCTCGTTACAATTTATGGTGAAATAAATTGTCCGTCGAAATCAAATAACGCAAACCGTTATTTAACGGCTAACGCGCAACTGTGAGTAAAAACTCACTAACTCTCCTCAATTTATATTTTTAATATAAATTGTATTTTATTTCTGTATTTGACTGCTAGTTATGTACTGTTAATTTGGACTGTTAAGTTGTATTGTTAAATTGGACTGTAGATTGGACTGTTAAATAATTGATTGAAAACAGTATGGATATATATATATATATCTACATATATATATATATATATATATATCATTATTAAACGGTGATTTTGTTATCAGTGTATTTCATTAGAAATGCAAGTGATGTTATATACGTTGTTTAACATCGGTGGATGCAGGGAAACAGGTTGGGGGAATCCGACTGGATTCCTCAACATTTATTTTACTGTTATTTGTATATTGTGATATATACTGTGATATATAAATCTGTGTTGATTGTATATGTTTGGATGATATTGATCATTGACAGTTGGTTGTTTAAAAACAATAGAAAACACTGAAAAATGTAGAAAAGGGGATTTTCAATATTTATATTGAAAATGAATCTATTTATAAAATCGAAGGATTTTATAAAAGGATATTTATTTAGAAATAAATAAATAAAATAAAGGAATGTTTATTTAGATTAAATAAATAGAATAAAGGATATTTAATTAGGGATTAAATAATTAGAGTTATAAAGGAAAATCTATTTAGTAAAATAAATAGATTATACAAAAGGAAATCTATTTAGGAAATAAATAGAAGTTAAAATAAATAGAAATAAAAGAAAAGTTAGTTAGTCGGATATAAATATTCGAATCAAGTTAGTTAAGTGGTCAAACCAAGCTAGTCGAACCAAACTAGTCAAGCTAGTCGAACCCATCCGAGTCGAAATGGTCGAGTCGAACCAATCGAGCCAAATGGTCGAGTCGAACCGATCGAGCCAAATGGTCGAGTCGAACCAATCGAGCCAAATGGTCGAGTCGAACCGATCGAGCCAAATGGTCGAGTCGAACCAATCGAGCCAAATGGTCGAGTCGAACCAAATCGAGCCAAATGGTTGAGTCGAACCAATCGAGTCAAGATGATCGAGTCAAACCAATCGAGTCAAGCTGGTCAAGTTAGTCGAACCTGGTCAGTACAACCAAGCTGGTCAAGTTAGTCGAACCTGGTCAGTCGAGTCGAGTAAATCAAACTTAGTTAATCGAAAGGAGTTTATCGATTTAGTTAATCGATAGGAGTTAATTGATTTAGTCAATCAAGATGAGTTAATCGGTTTTAATGAATCGAGAGGAGTTAGTCGAATATGGTATTCGAAACAAATGGTCAAACCAAATAGTCAAACCCAGTGGTCAAACCAAATGGGTCAGGTTAGCCAAACCTGGTCAGTCAAACCAAATGGGTCAGGTTAGTCAAACCTGGTCAGTCAAACCAAATGGGTCAGGTTAGCCAAACCTGGTCAGTCAAACCAAATGGGTCAGGTTAGTCAAACCTGGTCGGTCGAACCAAGTTAGTCGAGTTAGCCGAATAGGGTTAGTCAAATAAATTAATCGATTAGGGTTAAACCATAGAATTAATCGATTAGAGTTAGTCGAGCCTAGTTAATCGAATCGAAATGGGTCGAACCAAGTAAGTCGAGTTAGTCGAGTCAAGTTAAGTTAGTCGAGTTAAGTTCGTCGAGTTAAAGTTATCGATGTTAGTTTCATCGAAAGGAGTTATCGATGTTAGTTTCATCGAAAGGAGTTATCGATTATAGTTTAATCGAAGTGAGATTTTCAAATATGAGATATTTGAAAAGGAAGAGTTATCGAATATTAGTTATTCGAAGAGAGATTTTCGAATATCGTTTATTCGAGAAGGATTTAATCGAATATAGGTTATTCGAAGAAGAGTTAATAAAATAGAGATTTATTTATTTATAAATAAATAAGTGTTAGGTTAATTATTCACTAATAAGAATAGAAGTTATAATTAAAGTTAGATAATTCGAAAGTAGGGATTATAACGTTATCGTTATAACCAATGTTTTAAATATAGAAGTGGACTAGTAAAATTGAATCCGAGAATGGCGTAAAGAAGTTGTTAAAGATTAAAAGATAAACTTTGACCATTTCGAAGTTATAACGTTGTTCAGTTAAGGTCTGAGAGGTAATTATACCCCAACTTGAGTGACTTCCATCTTAACTAAGAAATGGTAAGGTTTGATCGTAAAGGAGTTTTGGAAATGTTTTCCAAACGAGAATCAGAAATGTTTTCTGATAAGAGAAAAATAAGAATTTAGAATATAGGGAAACAGGAGATAAGTAAATAAATGAACTAAAGAGATTAATGTTAAATGATGTTTATTCGATATAATTTCCATCTGGGAATAATATCGTTGTTTGCACACTTGTTTTTCTTTGATGGTTAAATCACAGACTATCGAAGTTTTGACCATTTTAACGTTGTTAATATGGAGAGACCGGTTGGATTTTTATCCAAAGAACCACTCTGTATTGGCATAAGCATCGCGAATCATATATGCCAAAGATAATTGAAGACGGAGTAAAATGCAAGGGCTATCCTGTTTACAGAATAGTGCCTTCGGTTTGTCCAGTCCCAGGACAACTTGTATGGACGAAGGTCTGACAGAGTATATCCAATGGATTGCGTAAGTTGATCTGTTCAAACGTATTCACGTTTGGTGGCGGAGGAATTCGTTTCTCTTAGCTGTATACCCGTGTTATTTTTGGATAAGTCAATTTGTGATTTGGCGGGTATGACGATGTGACATTCGATGGATCTAACAAGGTGACATTCGATGTGAATCTGATGTAATGATAAAGCGTAGCTTCTAGCCTCATCAACCGGTAAATGACAGAAATCGGGCAGGCAGCATGGCTAAGTCGGTCGCACCGAAGTAGCGTGTATAATCACCTATCTAGTGAATATTCATTTGTTTAAATCTATAAATGTTGTCCCATATATATACGGGAACGGTTGCTGATCCCAACCGTTGGTGATGTACATTCGATACACTCAAGCGAAATGAGTGGTCGGTCATGTGTGGCTGAGTTGCAAGATGTTCTTGTTGAACTCCAGTGTATCGTTCCTAGAGTACACTGATCGGAAGGTGGTTCCATACCTTGTCATAGTTGAAAATCCAATCATCCAATACGTGCTTGCGATTTTGATTGTATACTACATATGTAGTAACGTGAGATGCAAGCGTTTCTGCTAGATTGATATTTATTTGTACTTAGACATTATTATAATATCAGAATGATATTGCTTTGAAAAGTTATTTGGATTCTCATAAGGGAAAAACCCGTTCCGTATTCACGGCGTGGTCTTATGAGATATCATATACCTGTTTAAATGATTTGAGTTTATTCACACCAGTCCCATGACTGACCCGGAGTTTATTTTGTTGTTTTCCCTAAACTCTTGGGTGCCTAAATTTGTACGGGCAGTCAAGTAGTCGGGATTTTACAGATACACTTGGAGAGCGTGGAGCAGGAGGCTTCAGGATTCTATAGCTATTATTATTTCCGCTGTTGTTGTAAGTGTTGTACTCTGATAAGTGTTATTGTATACATATACTGATGTTATTTCAAAGATATGTTATGTTATATTTTATTCGTTCCGCTGTGAGATTCGTGTTTACTCTGATGATGATGTTCTTCTTCTTCTTCTCCTTCTTCTATTCTATAAGTTCTATCTTATCTATCCTCACCCTCTGTCTTCTTTCTATTAGTTTCTTGAATTTCCAGTGCGATTTGGGTTGGACTTGTGTTATTTAGTCAGCTCAAATTCCCCCGGATTTTCGGGTCACTACAGAAAATAACCGAAAAGTTAATAGAAAGAAGTTAGAGGGTGAGGAAAGATAAGACAGAGACTTAGAATCGAAGAAGAAGAAGAAGATACAACATCAGAGTAACACGAATCTCACAGCGGAACGGACAACATATAATAGATAACATATCCTTGAAATAAAATCAGTATATGTATACAGTAACATTATCAGAGTACAACACTTGCAACACAACGGAAATAACTATAGCTATATAATTCTGAAGCCTCCTGCTCCAAGCTCCCCAAGTGTATCTGCAAAATCCTAACTACTTGACTGCCCATACAAAATTGGGCACCCAAGAGTTTAGGGAAAACAAAACAAAATAAACTCTGGGTCAGTCATGGGACTGGTATGAGTAAAACAGTTTAAAACAGTTTGAGCCATTAAACGATATCTCATAAGACTACGCCGTATAATGGAATAGGTTTTTCCCTTGTGAGAATCCAAAATATCTTTATATCAAAAACCCTTTGATATTATAATAATGTCTATCAACCACAATATAATAATCATCTAGCAGAAACGCTTTCATCTCATGTTCTACATATATATTATACAATCAAAACCACAAGCACGTATTGGGTAATGGATTTTCAACTATGACAAGGTATGGAACCACCTTTCGCTAGTGTACCTTTAGAGAGGAATACACTAGGTTCAACAAGAACATCTTGCAACCCGGCCACACATGACCGACCACTCATTTCGCTTGAGTGTATCGAATGTATATCACCAACGGTTGGGATTAGCAACCATTTCCCGAATGGGACAGCATCGACAATAGATTTTTAGAAGTAAATGAAACTCTAGATCAGGTGATTATACACCCTAATAGGTGCGACCTACATAGCCATGCTACCTGCCCGATTTTTGCCATTTCCTGGTTGTGAGGCTAAAGGCCACGCTTATCTCTGACAGATCACACATTTATTTACTTTGAATGCCACATCGTCATACCCGCCAAATCACAAATTGATTTCCCTAAAAATACCACGGGTATACGGCTAAGAGAAACGAATTCCTCCACCACCAAACATAAATACATTTGAAGAGATCAACTTACGCGATCTATTAAATATACTCTGTCAGACATTCTTCCAAACAGGTCGTCCTGGGACTGGACAAACCAAAGGCACTATTCAGTACATCCATCTTAGGCAACCTTTACCTAAGATTTATACAACAGCCCTTGCACTTGACTCCGTCTTCAATTATCTTTGGCGTGATTCGAAACGCTTATGCCAATAAGGAGTGGTTCTTCGGATAATAATCCAACCGGTCTCTCCATATTAACAACGTTAAAATGGTCAAAAACTTCGATAGTCGGTGAGTTAACTATCAAAGAAAACACGTGTGCAAACAACGATATTATTTCCAAATGGAAATTATATCAATCAATCATCATTGAACATTTATCTCTTTAGTTCATTAATTTATTCATTTTCCATTTCCTACTTCCATATATTCGAAATTCTAATTTTCTATTATCAGAAAACATTTCTGATTCTTATTTGGAAAACATTTTCAGAACTCCTTCATTTGGTTTAAACCGATGTTTAAATCAAACCTCGCCATGCCAACTCAAACCCTTTCACTCATTAACTAAATTCTCTTAACCATCCTTCACTTTTCACTCATTAACTAAATTCTCTTAACCATCCTTCACTATCAAACCTTACCATTCCTTAGTTAAGAAGGAAATCAATCAAGTTTGGGTTTAATTACCTCTCAAACCTTAACTGAACAACGTTTTAACTTCAGAATAGTCAAGGTTTATCTTTTAAACCTTTAACAAACTTCCTTACGTAACTATCGGATTCTATTTACGTATCCACTTCTTTTACAGAAACATTGGTTATAACGATAACGTTTTAATCCCTACTTTCGAAATATCGAACTTCAATTATAACTTTTATTCTTTAATTTGAATAATTAACCTACTCTAATTTATTTATAAGTAAATAAATCCTGATTTTAAAAACCGGAAAGTAAATAATACTTTCACGAATTCGATATCGAATTCGACATATAAATCCCTTTCGAGTAATCTCTATTTGATTAACTCTTCTTCGAATAACCTATATTCGATTTATCTCTCTTCGAATAACTTATATTCGATCAACTCACTTCGAATAACTTATATTCGATTAACTCACTTCGAATAACTTATATTCAATCTCATTCTTTCGAATACGCTATATTCGATAATCTCATTAACTCACTTCGAATAACTTATATTCAATTAACTCACTTCGAATAACTTATACTCGATCTCTTTCTTTCGAATACACTATATTCGATAATCTCATTAACTCACTTCGAATAACTTATATTCGATTAACTCACTTTGAATAACTTATTCGATCTCTTTCTTTCGAATACACTATATTCGATAATCTCATTAACTCACTTCGAATAACTTATATTCGATTAACTCACTTTGAATAACTTATATTCGATCTCTTTCTTTCGAATACACTATATTTGATAATCTCCTTTCTTTCGAATACACTATATTCGATAATCTCCTTTCTTTCGAATACACAATATTTGATAACCTCCTTTCTTTCAAATACACTATATTCGATAATCTTCTTTCTTTCGAATACACTATATTCGATAACCTCCTTTCGAATAACTTATATTCGATAATCTCACTTTCGAATAACTAAATTTGATTAACTCCTTTCGATTAAACTAACATCGATAAACTCCTTTCGATTAACTAAAATCGATTAACTCCTTTAATTTTATTCGAATAAACTATATTCGATTAACTCCTTTAATTCTATTCGAATAAACTATATTCGATTAACTCCTTTAATTCTATTCGAATAAACTATATTCGATTAACTCCTTTAATTCTATTCAAATAAACTATAATCGATTAACTCCATTCGAATAACTAGATTCGATAACTCCTTTCGAATGAATTATATTCGATGACTCTTCTCGAATGAACTACATTCGATTACTCTTCCCGAATAAACTATATTCGATTACTCTTCTCGAATAAACTATATTCGATAACTATTCTCGAATAAACTGTATTCGATAACTCTTCTTTTGAATACACTATATTCGATAACTCTAATTCGAATAAGTGATATTCAATAACTCTACTTTGAATAAGCGATATTCGATAACTCTACTCGATTTACTCCATTTGAATAACTCTAACTGGTTAACTCTACTGGTTAACTCTAACTCTAACTGGTTAACTCTAACTGATTAATTCTAACTGATTAACTCTAACTGGTTAATTCTAACTGATTAACTCTATCTAATTTACTCTATTCGATTAACTCTAACTGAATAACTAATATTCGATTAACTCATTTCGATCAACTCTTTTAAATTAACTCCTTTGATTTATTCCTTTGAATTATTTCTTTGAATTATTCCCTTGAATTATTCCTTTGAATTATTCCTTTTTTTGTTTACTTAACAAATAACTATTCCCTTTTCAAATTCTATTTATTTAACAAATAAATATTTCTTTTATCTTTCCTATTTATTTAACAAATAAATATTTCCTTTATCTTTTCCATTTATTTAACAAATAAATATTTCCTTTTACATTTGTTTTACAAATATTTTCTTTTATATTTGTTATACAAATATATTCCTTTATATTTGTTTTACAAATATATTCCTTTATATTTGTTTTCACAAATATTTCCAATTCAATTATATTTGTTTTACAAATATAATTTATTTTCAATATACATTTGGACAAATCCCTTTGTATATTCCAGTATTTCTTATGGTGTTTCAAATACCATATATCACTGCTCAGTATCACCCAAACACACACAATCAACAACAGATTGTATATCACATCATATATCACAATATACGAAAACATTAAAATAAATGTTGAGGAATCCAGTTGGATTCCTCTGACCTGTTTCCCTGCATCATAGATGTTAAACAATATAATAAAGATCGATTTCATGTCAATATGAAATATTCTGCTAAACAGAATCAATATTTGATTAACGATTTATATCTATATTGTTATCTACAGTTTCAACCAATACATAAGCAATTCAACCAAACAGTTAACACACAGCAATCAACAGATAATTATCAGTTCTAAAATACGTTATAGAAATATAACTGTTCAGAGTTAGTGAGATTTACTCACATTTTGTGTTAACCATTAAATAACGATTTGCGTCTGTTGATTCAGACGGACAAATTATTTTGCAATAAATTTTAACGAGCTCCAATGGTCTCCTAGTCAAATTCATTTCGAAGTCCTCGTCCCTACGGTCCCAACGGATCCGACCGTTCGTGATTCTGATATCATATGATAAAGATATAAATTATACAAGGTATACGGTATTTAAATTAAATTAAACCCAAACAAATTTCAAACCTGCCTCAACCCCATTTGATACCGGCCCATCTCCCTGTACAAAACCTGTTACTACAGTGATCTTCCTCATTCATTACACATCGCGTCCCCTGCTCCATATAATTCACCATTACCGATCCTCAAAGCCGAACTCCCTCTACAAGCTATCGAACCCAAAAAGAAATCCACCAAAGTTCATCTCGCTATTCCCTCTTCATCTCCATCCCACCTTTAATCAACTCGAGCTCACCATCTCCATGGCGTTCCAAGCGAGTTCGACGTCAAGACAGTGAAGTATCGCGACACCATTCAACGCGGAATCCTTTGAAAATCCACCAACACCTTCCATTCTCCACTACGAATCCAAAAATGACCTCAAAAATCATGAATCATTGCTTCAAATCCCTAAATCCTTAACCCTAGAACTCTTGCTGGAAAACCCGACCACGACAGTGAAGTTAGAATGCCTCAAAACCGGTATCAACATGTTGGAAATCATCTCAGGAACTCAAGAAGATTTACCTTGGGATTTGTAGAATTTTACTGCATTTGATTTTGATTTTTTCCTTGAGGTCGAAGTTTTTGCTGTGAGAAATAAACACGGAGGAAAAATGTTGACATGAGAAAATGGGATTAGGGTTTTAGAAAAGTTAAGGTGTTTATATAGGAGATTTTTATTATTTTTATATTCGATTATTTAATTTATTTTTAAGCAAACACTATTTACATTTGTCCTTAAAAATTCTTCTGTTCACAAAAGATACCCAAAAATCACGAAAATCGGCATGCAGCTACAGTTCAATATTACGGTCCCAACGAAACTAGTTTCGTCGAATTCCGACTTCGTATGCTCACACAGCGTAATTTTAACCGCCAAAATACTAACTGTTCCTCACATTAAAATCCCTTACGGCCACATGCTGACTTCAAAAATCACGGAAATTGAAATCTAGCAATAATTTAATATTGCGGATCCAACAAAATTAGTTTCATCGAATTCTGAGGTCGTTTGAAAAACTGACTATTTTTAAAGCTCTAAATAACCCATTTAAATATATAAATATATTTAAAAACAATTAAATTAAATATTTATAAATAAATATTATCGTATATATTCGCAACATAATATCATACAGCTCTAGAATATTCCTATATAAATTTCTAACTCGATATTTCAAATCCCGCTTAAATTGATATTCGATCTATAATGAAATTCCTTTTATAATATATATATAAATCATTATAAATTATAAAGGAATTCCATAGAGACTTTTCTAAAATTTGATTTGGACATAAATCAAAATCTACACGACGAAATCCTGATTTTTCTCTTCCACTCGAAAAATATACTTCACCAACTCCTACCGTTTCTTGTTTCATAGAAATCCGATTTAAAACGGAACCTGTATATCCAGTTGAAGTTCAAATCGCCAAATAGCGAACTGCCGCGCCATTTCGAGCTCGATTATAATTATATTATAATTTCTACCTTCAACTGACGATTATAAATATATTCGTCAGTATAATTCAATATGAACTGAATTATATATTTAAAATTGCCCAATTCACACTATATCATGGATTCTGTTATTTCCGATTATTCCATAAATATATTATTTTATTATTTATATTAATTAAATATAAATATTATTTAATTCGAGTTATCGATATCGTTAAATCGATATTTAATAATTAAATTAATTAATTATTTAACAGTAAAAATGTGGGTCATTACAATCTTTCCTCCTTAAAATAATTTCATCCTCGAAATTGCTAAGGTAGAAGACGATCCTATCTACTGGGTAAAGAATTATATGTTTACCTCCTGTCTCCGGTTTCTCCGAACCAATTAATATCGACTAAAATATTAATTCATTCCGACTAACTAAATTTTCAAAAATTCTGAATTTTTTTCTAACACCTTATAATTTCGGAATTTTTTTCCATAACCTCCTTTGTACAGCCCTATCGGTAAAACCACAACTCGCCTCTCTAGGCCTTCTCCAACCCAAAAGAAAATCAAACAGCCAAGCGGCTTGCCCAATTAGCTCATAAATCTCATACCCAATATGAAATATAAACTTGTACCTTTTTGTCGGGCATATCATTATATCCTTTACATCTGCTGCTAATTCAGCATATGCCAATGTCAACCCAATCAAACTCAAATCACTTTTTCTCCTACACAACCCTTCGCTTATACTTAAGCCAAATTCCATTTCAAATTCGAGTTTCATTCTTAATTCCAAACTCTTTACTTGATTATCAAATTACACTTCAAATTCGAATCTTACTATCCAATTTATCTTGATATCATTCTAATTCAATCTCAGTTACCACTTAACTGGCTTTACTTTAATTCAAATTGGCTTTCCCAGATTTCAATTCAGTTTGGTTTTAAATCAAACAATATTTCCCTAGGAATTTTTAAATCATTTAGCTTTTCAAAAACCAAACTTTCCTTTTCGGGATTTTAAACAACTTGTTTTTCTCAAAACAATTAAAAACAAAAATTTTGGTAGTAATCTGTCACTTATATACTCGAAAATGAACACTAATGATGTCGCGATTCATCATCAGGGTTATTTCCCAACTATCGAAGTGAGTTCAATAGTATATCACTTTTCAAAACCATTTCTAAACACTTCTATTTTGAAATATATTTCAAAATACCATTCCCAATGCTTGTAAAACAATTTAAAATCTCCCAAGATTTTAAAATTTTCATATATTCAATTCAAACCCATTTACAAACACTTTTCCAACTTCCAGGGTTTAATTCCAATTATGATTTAAATTTATATTTTATTCAGTTCATAATACTTATACGAATCTTAATTGGTTATTTACATAACCACGTCAATTTTATAAACTTACTCGATTATAATAACAACCAACATATCCAATATACTAATATTTCAAATATTAGTAATTCCTTTATACCAAAATATAATTCGGGAAAAATTATTCTGTTTACCCTCTTTTCAAAACATACCACGTCGGTTCATCGTATTCGAGTGTTTAGAAACCCCTATCGACTCAGTTTGCATTACTGTATCGACCAGAATTCATAAACTACTCGACCAATAAATCTCCACAATATAAAACAAATTTTTATATCGAATAACAAATACGTTCACTCGTATATATACACTCAACTCAATCTAGGGTATTACTAACCCCATCCCTACCGAGTCACGCCACAAAGCCAAGGTAATTACTTAACCTTAAGCTCTGATACCAACTGTAACGAACCGGTTTTTAGACGAGTTAGGCTTTGCAACCATCCTCTCCAATCCCCAAGGCAGAGGGTTACCGTCCCCCCGTGGCTTACATTGGTACCCCAACTCCATGCTTTACGGCCAGCCTCTCGACTCGACCAACCCGCTATATTGCAAGACCTGTAGGGGTAAGAGTCTCCCATTCGCCACCAAACCGCGAAGCGAGAACCCCCTATCATACTTACCAGTTAAGCAACATGGACTGGTATGAGTAAAACAGTTGAAATAGTTTGAGTCATTAAACGATATCTCATAAGACCACGACGTATAACGGAACGCTTATGCCAATATATGATTCGAAACGCTTATGCCAATACGGAGTGGTTCTTCGGATAATAATCCAACCGTTCTGTGAAAACCCGCAACTTCCCCGTAAAGGAAAGCGGCGGATAGTTCGAGAACAAGCCACAACAGAACTCATATAAAAGAACATTTCATTGCTTATTACAACAATGCATCAGATTACAAGAATATACAGAGTATAAATGAATATTACGCAGAAATATCAGAGATTTAAATTACATTTAAATACATCGCAGCGGAAAATAATACAATACACAACTAGAAGGAGATATACGGATACAAAGCTTTCCGGATATCATTCCAGCTGTAAACCAGGATCCTGTGAATATAAATCTGCAAAACCAAAACTACTAGCTGCCCGTGTCAAAATAGGGGCACCCAGAGTTTAGGTTAAAACAATAAACTCCAGGTCAGTCATGTGACTGGTGTGAGAACTAAAACAGTTATTAATTCTTTATTTTAAAAGTTAGGTAAATCAAGGGACCACGCCGTATAACACGGAACGGGTTTCCTCCCAAGAATACCAGTGCATAAAACAAACAGCGCAATTCTAAATAAAGAAAAATGAAGCTATTATAAGACCCAGTTCCCATCACACAATGCAATCGCAAGCCGGAGGATAGGGTTTTTACCTTATAATGGCCAAGAATGCTTGATACGTTTAAAACAAATCATTTGATACTATATTAAGTGCATAGTGTATAAAACAACTTCAAATCATAAGTATCAATCATAGGCGGCATGAGCGCCCCATCCCACTATGTCACCATACTAGGTTCTACAATTAAAACCGCAAATGTCACGTATTTGGAAATTGGATTTCCGTCTATGAACCGAGGCAAAAGATAGTCCTCAACCGATTCGAGACAATCTAGCCCATGTCTCAGGATCAGAGCTCGAGTGACCCTTGGATCGTCAGGGCCAGTCCACCGATGTGGATTAAACTAAAACCCTGAACATGCGTTTCCCCGCCCTATGGGGCGTAGGTGAGCCAACTAAATGACTCCATCGGTTCGAGAACGACCGATCAATCCGAGGCGCCTCGCAACAGCAACAACCACATAAGCCAAACTCGTCAGGGCGTGTAAAACCACTGACGCCACTTTTTAGCTAGAAGGAAACGCATGCCCTCCCTGAGGTCCTCTCCCGTTTTTGGTTCATACCGGGTGTGAAACACGCGAGGTAAACGTTACACAAAGCTACGCCACAAAGGCCGTGCTTTGATCATCACCACAAGACTTTGCTTTTCAACAGAAGCCTCGATCAATTACCACTTAGGCATGCCACACAGGCAATTCACTCCATGCGTTTGATATCCATCAATATATAACCCCTGAGCTCGTACGTCTCAGAGAAGGGCGTTAAGCAAGAGAATAAATTCTCCGCCGCCAAACAGATGTATATTTAATAGAGATCAATCACACGGACTAAAATCCAATGTCAGACACACAGTTCATTTACAAGTCCATTCTGGGTCTGAACGAAACCGGAGGCACCTAGTACCCCGCATATCCATCGATCTCCAAGTACGTCTGGACGATCACTAACTGTTTCCATCTTCTTGGGTGTACAGCCCAATCAAGATCATCAGTAATTACCCAAACGACGTGAAGACTTCTGGTCTTCGACCACCGTCTCCATCTTCGACTTATCGTCGTATCAGTTATTTAGAATGGGATAAACCCGGTCTTTCCGAATAACTCGCGTATATTTTATAAAAGTGCTACACAAACACAACATACGCCTCATTCCAATTCATCAGTCACTAACCGTAAATTAATCAAGAGAATAATTCCCCAAATATTAACCCCGAAGGCCGAAACCAACATCAGATCAATATCCAGAAAACCATTCTGCTTGGCTAACCGACAGTTTGTTTCTAAATTTCACGTTCATAGGGAAAGGTTCCCATTAATTTTATCAAAGATAAATTCCTAGAATTTGTTCTTTAATCTACTTTTGAATTTCGATTCAACTAGTCGGGATTAACGAAACTTACCGAAGTAATCATTTGTTTTAATTTCCCAATCCCAACCTATTTATCCCATGAAGTAAAACTGGTAATACTTCATATCTAACACCACAGTGTTATCGGTAAACTCAATTACCATTTCACGTTCAAATCTAATTAAAGATTTGACTATCGTCTGGAGCAAAACTGGTGATACTCCATTCTCGACCATTTCAATCTAATTAAAGATTCATTAAAACTCAACTTAGTTTTAATCGTTAACTGGGTTAAAGAATCCGTGTCATTTAAAAACACAGTTCACAACAAACCCAAAATCACCTTCATTAATTATCGGGTTAAAGAACGAGTGTTATTTAAAACACTGCCCACGATAAACCCAAAAATCAATATCAATTCAATTCCAATTAAATATTATTTAATTGGTACACTTCATTAAATCTAAATAAAAAGATTTAATCTTTTCTCAACTGGGTTCAAGAACAGTGTTAGTGAAGACACCATTCACGACAAACCCCAAATCACATTTGATATTCAATACAAGGCTCTGAATAGAAAATATATCGGCTTATATTCAATATCAAATTCTACGACTAACAAATGTCGTATTGGAAATAACGATATAAATATATCTTTCAAATTTCCATAACAACACCTGTATAATCACGAATTCCAACATCGAAATATTCCGAAGACAATTTCGATTCAGATCCACTCCAATGCAATCATTGGAAATTCTGGTTATTTTTAAAACCCTTTTCAAATTCAATTTATTTATTTAAAAATAAATAGAATTATATTTCTAGTTCAAAACTAGTTCATTTCGATAAAAATCTATTTTTATCTTTTCAAATATGGAGTTTTTCATCCCAATTCTTCCCAAATCATTTCTTATGATTTTACACAAATTATTACTATTTTTAATAATTTTATCAAGGCCCGTACAGTCGATTTCCATCAACGGTCATCGAACTGCACTTACAGCGACCTTTTTCGAATTTGATTTGGACGTATCTCCAAATCCAACCGTTAGATTTCAAATTTCTAATATTCATTAGAAAGCTCTTTTCGATACGAACCCAACGGTTCCGGTTTTAGGAGAATCCGACGGTCGGATCTCCCGCAATGTCCGTTTGAAATAAATGGTCGAAATTCACGAACTGCCGCGGCGCGGCGCGTTCTATTCAGGCCATCATATTATATATATAACATATATATAATATATTTCGTCGATTTCTATTTAAAACGAATTATATAAATAGTTTTAAATTCGATTCAAAAGCAATTTCAACTTCCGTTTCAATTCAAATCAAAATTGAATTCTTCTCTATAAATTCGTTTTAAAATTCATTTCTATTCAATTCAAATTTCAATTCAATTTGAATTCGTTTCAATTTGCTTTCAATTCAATTTGAATTCGTTTTCAATTCAATTCATTTCGAAATCGTTTTCAATTCAATTCATTTCGAAATCGTTTTCAATTCAATTCATTTCGAAATCGTTTTCAATTCAATTCATTTCGAAATCGTTTTCAATTCAATTCATTTCGAAATCGTTTTCAATTCAATTCATTTCGAAATCGTTTTCAATTCAATTCATTTCGAAATCGTTTTCAATTCAATTCATTTCGAAATCGTTTTCAATTCAATTCATTTCGAAATCGTTTTCAATTCAATTCATTTCGAAATCGTTTTCAATTCAATTCATTTCGAAATCGTTTTCAATTCAATTCATTTCGAAATCGTTTAAAATCGATATAGATATCGTTCACGTCAAAATGGCGTCAATCTAATCAACACGGCTTCATAAATTTCTATTTTCAAATATTCTATTTCAAATATTTCTTTTTCAAAATAGTTGTTATCAAAATATTTCGTTCAACACATGACCAATCTCAATGGATGAGTACTGTCAACACATGAACTTTTATTTTATAATATTCTTTATTTTTCAAATTGGAATGAGGCCCAATCAATTACCATATAAAGTTAATTATATGGATTTTCATACAACACATGTATATAATAACATTGAAAATAATCAACCATCAACCAAAGTGCACTACACTGTATAAGCATCAAATATAGATATTCAACGCTTATAACAGCCTGTCAATCAATCGATCGATATATTTAATCAATCAGGATGAGTGAACTTCAAATTTAGTCCCAACACCCGTGTGGGGTTTCAATCAATCAAACACATATTTTATTTGTGCTGTTGGGCGATGTGTAAAATTTATCGTCCCAATCAATGTCATTCAAATAGGTGTACATAAACAAACCGTCTGGTTTGTAAATGAATATTCTATTTTATTCACTTCACGTTAAAAATTATATTTTTAACGATAAAACATTTTATTTCAACCTATGAATTTCTATTCAATTCATTCTTGAAATAAAATGATATTTTTATTTTTCTAACTTATTTTAGAAAATTTCGGCGGCATAACGGCACGATACTAGAAACGGGACGAGGCCTAGCCTTATCCCCGGTCTAGTGAAGGCCCACGCCATTCACACATCAATCAAAGTCACCAAACAACCAAATTCAAATCAAATCATATAACTAATCTATGCAACCAAACAAACAAGTCCATGGTCTGTGGACGATTGTGTCGGGTGCTACTAAGCACCGTCTGCATCCTAGTATATATATAACTAGAAAAAGAATTTGAAAGGTGAGAAGTTCTCACTTATAGCTATCCTAGCTCCACGACACTTCATTGATAGAAATCTTCATCGTCATCGCATCTTCGTTGCTGTAACCACTACATATGTAAAAATCACATTTTTACTTCGTTATTCAATATATAAAAATCGAATTTTTACTATGCTATTCAATATATAAAAATCGAATTTTTACTATGCTATTCAATATATAAAAATCGAATTTTTATTATGCTATTCAATATATAAAAATCGAATTTTTATTTCGAAGTTCAATATATAAAAATCATATTTTTATTTCTTTACAACATAAATAAAAACCAGTTTTTAAAGTAAATAAAATTCCGTTTTTAAACAAAATAAAATTCAGATTTTAAACAAAATAAAATTCAGATTTTAAACTCTTTAAAATTTAGTTTTTAAACTCTTAAAATTTAGTTTTTAAACTTTTAAAATTTAGTTTTTAAACTCTTAAAATTTAGTTTTTAAACTCTTAAAATTTAGTTTTTAAACTTTTAAAATTTAGTTTTTAAACTTTTAAAATTTAGTTTTTAAACTTTTAAAATTTAGTTTTTAAACTTCTAAAAATTTAGTTTTTAAACTTCTAAAAATTTAGTTTTTAAACTTCTAAAAATTTAGTTTTTAAACTTATAAAAATTTAGTTTTTAATATTCTGAAAATTCAGTTTTTAAACTTCTATTTATATAAAATAAAAATAAAACAAATAAATTAAAAAAAACGACTTACAGGGGGGGACTGTCGGGGAAGGGGCCCCTTGGCCTGAGGTGGCGCCGCCTTGGTCGGAGCAGCACTGGGGTGGTCGGAGGACGAGCAGGAGGCGGCGACAGGGCTTCAGGTGGCGGCGGCTACTCGCGTTCGCGAGGCAGGGGGTGGGGGTTAGGGCATCGCGCACTGGAAAGAGAGGAGGAGAGAGCGTGGTCTGAGGTGGGAGGCTAGCGGAGCGGATCGCCTGAGGTCGGGCGATGATCGTGGGAGGCGGCGGACGAGGTCGGAGGGACTGAGCGATTTCGTTCGTAGGGTTTTTCTCTTTATTTTTTTTTAATTTTTTTGTCCTTCGATCTGAGTGGTATAGGAGGAGAGAGGGAAGGGCTTTAATATATATTTAATAATTAAATATTATTATTTTTCTTCTTAGAAGTTGACTTTCACATATGACCTCTAAACGAGGCCCGCCGCCTGTCGCCTATAGCATTTCACCCCTATTCCGAACACAATGGGATATGTTTCGTATGTTGATTCGATCGATTGAATCAGTTTCCGTTGAATTAACATTTAAATCACTATATTGAATTTTAAACGTACATTTCAAATTACCGGGGTCACATACTAACTAGAAAAATTCCCGAAAAATATTTTCTAGCTTCGTATTGACGATACGGTCCTAACAAAACTAGTTTCATCGAATTCTGAGACCATTTGAAAAATGGCCAATTTCCAGTCGATTAAAATCGACTAAAACTGGTCAAACGCGTTTTCCTTTGCCACGCTCACATATTGATTCGAAAAATTATGAAATTTGAAACCTAGCAATAACTTTACGTCACGGACCCAACAAAACTGGTTTCGTCGAAATCCGAGGTCGTTTGCAAAATTCCCATTTTTAAGGGCCTGAATTCCATAGCGACTATTCAGAATTTTCAACTGGACATATCTTTTGATTCCTGGCATGAAATTTCGATTTTTCGGATTCGTTGGAAAGATATTATCAAATAGATCCTATCATTTTTGGTTTCACTAAAATCCGGATTGTTTTGCACACGGTACATTCAATTGAAGTTTGAAATCGAATTATCGAACTACCGCGCCATTTTCAATTCTATTTATAATTATATATAATTATTAATATTCTAACGACGACGTATATAATATATACGTTCAAATTATATTCAAAATAAATTTCTCGTCGATATTATTTAAAATAATTCATTTTAAATAATCAAAATTCGCTAAAATTGCCAAAATAAAAATTTTAAACTGGCCCAGATTTTCGGGTTATTACAATCTCCCCCACTTAAAACTTTTCGTCCCCGAAAAGGAACAAAGTCGAAAGTAGTTTGATTAATTAACTCTACGTTCGATCAGGCTTCCATTCTCCAACTTTTCAGTTTCTGAGAATTTTCAAATTCTTCAAAAATTTGGCTAACACCCTAAAATTTTGAAAAATTTCGCCATAACCTCCCCTGCACCGGGAGCATCGGGGAATTTCAAATAGCTTCCCCGGTCCTTCAGATCTCAAAAAGAAAAAGAAAAAGCCAAGCGGCTAGCCAATAGGCTCATAAAATCATCATCACCCAAACAAAACAGTAAATTATGTAGTAAACATGTACCTATTTGTCGGGCAAACAAATTTTATTCTTCGGCTCTAGCCTCCTTGCTATGACCTGTTCAATGATATACATGTATATGCAAGCAAATGCGACCAATTTTCAATACAGTCAATATGTGATTCAATTAGGCTAAATGGCTAAAAATTAGCAAACAACTAAACAAACAACACAAACATCAATCAATTAGTTGATTAGCTTTTCAAATTCATAACTTTGATACATAGTCAAAAAATCAAATTTTTGATGCCAAATCACAACAATAAGCCCTATCTAATTTTGGTTCTCACACCAGTCAAAAGGAAATGTATAGAAATCACACCTTCGAAACACGAACATAATTATTGATGATGCCATGGTCATTATCAACATCATCCCCGGGCGACTATAGTGTAATTCTATATCTATCCAATATATTAAAATTTCAAATACATGTGGATCAGACGTATACGCAAAATCTTTATATACTGGACTGTCCAACTCAATATATAGATAATCAAATACGAATAATTGATTTAAATTTTCAAAACAAAATTTGTTTTCATTTTCAAAAATATACTCTTCACACTCGTTCTAGGATACTACTGATCCCATCTCTAACGAGTCGTTCCATTGGATATTACTAATCCAATATCTGATGAATTCTTTCGTATGGTTCTAATGTGTCTTGTTCTCTGAGCTTTGTAAACCAAAGCTCTGATACCAACTGTGAAAACCCGCAACTTCCCCGTAAAGGAAAGCGGCGGATAGTTCGAGAACAAGCCACAACAGAACTCATATAAAAGAACATTTCATTGCTTATTACAACAATGCATCAGATTACAAGAATATACAGAGTATAAATGAATATTACACAGAAATATCAGAGATTTAAATTACATTTAAATACATCGCAGCGGAAAATAATACAATACACAACTAGAAGGAGATATACGGATACAAAGCTTTCCGGATATCATTCCAGCTGTAAACCAGGATCCTGTGAATATAAATCTGCAAAACCAAAACTACTAGCTGCCCATGTCAAAATAGGGGCACCCAGAGTTTAGGTTAAAACAATAAACTCCAGGTCAGTCATGTGACTGGTGTGAGAACTAAAACAGTTATTAATTCTTTATTTTAAAAGTTAGGTAAATCAAGGGACCACGCCGTATAACACGGAACGGGTTTCCTCCCAAGAATACCAGTGCATAAAACAAACAGCGCAATGCTAAATAAAGAAAAATGAAGCTATTATAAGACCCAGTTCCCATCACACAATGCAATCGCAAGCCGGAGGATAGGGTTTTTACCTTATAATGGCCAAGAATGCTTGATACGTTTAAAACAAATCATTTGATACTATATTAAGTGCATAGTGTATAAAACAACTTCAAATCATAAGTATCAATCATAGGCGGCATGAGCGCCCCATCCCACTATGTCACCATACTAGGTTCTACAATTAAAACCGCAAATGTCACGTATTTGGAAATTGGATTTCCGTCTATGAACCGAGGCAAAAGATAGTCCTCAACCGATTCGAGACAATCTAGCCCATGTCTCAGGATCAGAGCTCGAGTGACCCTTGGATCGTCAGGGCCAGTCCACCGATGTGGATTAAACTTAAACCCTGAACATGCGTTTCCCTGCCCTATGGGGCGTAGGTGAGCCAACTAAATGACTCCATCGGTTCGAGAACGACCGATCAATCCGAGGCGCCTCGCAACAGCAACAACCACATAAGTCAAACTCGTCAGGGCGTGTAAAACCACGGACGCCACTTTTTAGCTAGAAGGAAACGCATGCCCTCCCTGAGGTCCTCTCCCGTTTTTGGTTCATACCGGGTGTGAAACAAGCGAGGTAAACGTTACACAAAGCTACGCCACAAAGGCCGTGCTTTGATCATCACCACAAGACTTTGCTTTTCAACAGAAGCCTCGATCAATTGCCACTTAGGCATGCCACACAGGCAATTCACTCCATGCGTTTGATATCCATCAATATATAACCCCTGAGCTCGTACGTCTCAGAGAAGGGCGTTAAGCAAGAGAATAAATTCTCCGCCGCCAAACAGATATATATTTAATAGAGATCAATCACACGGACTAAAATCCAATGTCAGACACACAGTCCATTTACAAGTCCGTTCTGGGTCTGAACGAAACCGGAGGCACCTAGTACCCCGCATATCCATCGATCTCCAAGTACGTCTGGACGATCACTAACTGTTTCCATCTTCTTGGGTGTACAGCCCAATCAAGATCATCAGTAATTACCCAAACGACGTGAAGACTTCTGGTCTTCGACCACCGTCTCCATCTTCGACTTATCGTCGTATCAGTTATTCAGAATGGGATAAACCCGGTCTTTCCGAATAACTCGCGTATATTTTATAAAAGTGCTACACAAACACAACATACGCCTCATTCCAATTCATCAGTCACTAACCGTAAATTAATCAAGAGAATAATTCCCCAAATATTAACCCCGAAGGCCGAAACCAACATCAGATCAATATCCAGAAAACCATTCTGCTTGGCTAACCGACAGTTAGTTTCTAAATTTCACGTTCATAGGGAAAGGTTCCCATTAATTTTATCAAAGATAAATTCCTAGAATTTATTCTTTAATCTACTTTTGAATTTCGATTCAACTAGTCGGGATTAACGAAACTTACCGAAGTAATCATTTGTTTTAATTTCCCAATCCCAACCTATTTATCCCATGAAGTAAAACTGGTAATACTTCATATCTAACACCACAGTGTTATCGGCAAACTCAATTACCATTTCACGTTCAAATCTAATTAAAGATTTGACTATCGTCTGGAGCAAAACTGGTGATACTCCATTCTCGACCATTTCAATCTAATTAAAGATTCATTAAAACTCAACTTAGTTTTAATCGTTAACTGGGTTAAAGAATCCGTGTCATTTAAAAACACAGTTCACAACAAACCCAAAATCACCTTCATTAATTATCGGGTTAAAGAACGAGTGTTATTTAAAACACTGCCCACGATAAACCCAAAAATCAATATCAATTCAATTCCAATTAAATATTATTTAATTGGTACACTTCATTAAGTCTAAATAAAAAGATTTAACCTTTACTCAACTGGGTTCAAGAACAGTGTTAGTGAAGACACCATTCACGACAAACCCCAAATCACATTTGATATTCAATACAAGGCTCTGAATTGAAAATATATCGGCTTATATTCAATATCAAATTCTACGACTAACAAATGTCGTATTGGAAATAACGATATAAATATATCTTTCAAATTTCCATAACAACACCTGTATAATCACGAATTCCAACATCGAAATATTCCGAAGACAATTTCGATTCAAATACACTCCAATGCAATCATTGGAAATTCTGGTTATTTTTAAAACCCTTTTCAAATTCAATTTATTTATTTAAAAATAAATAGAATTATATTTCTAGTTCAAAACTAGTTCATTTCGATAAAAATCTATTTTTATCTTTTCAAATATGGAGTTTTCATCCCAATTCTTCCCAAATCATTTCTTATGATTTTACACAAATTATTACTATTTTTAATAATTTTATCAAGGCCCGTACAGTCGATTTCCATCAACGGTCATCGAACTGCACTTACAGCGACCTTTTTCGAATTTGATTTGGACGTATCTCCAAATCCAACCGTTAGATTTCAAATTTCTAATATTCATTAGAAAGCTCTTTTCGATATGAACCCAACGGTTCCGGTTTTAGGAGAATCCGACGGTCGGATCTCCCGCAATGTCCGTTTGAAATAAATGGTCGAAATTCACGAACTGCCGCGGCGCGGCGCGTTCTATTCAGGCCATTATATTATATATATAATATATATATAATATATTTCGTCGATTTCTATTTAAAACGAATTATATAAATAGTTTTAAATTCGATTCAAAAGCAATTTCAACTTCCGTTTCAATTCAAATCAAAATTGAATTCTTCTCTATAAATTCGTTTTAAAATTCATTTCTATTCAATTCAAATTTCAATTCAATTTGAATTCGTTTCAATTTGCTTTCAATTCAATTTGAATTCGTTTTCAATTCAATTCATTTCGAAATCGTTTTCAATTCAATTCATTTCGAAATCGTTTTCAATTCAATTCATTTCGAAATCGTTTTCAATTCAATTCATTTCGAAATCGTTTTCAATTCAATTCATTTCGAAATCGTTTTCAATTCAATTCATTTCGAAATCGTTTTCAATTCAATTCATTTCGAAATCGTTTAAAATCGATATAGATATCGTTCACGTCAAAATAGCGTCAATCTAATCAACACGGCTTCATAAATTTCTATTTTCAAATATTCTATTTCAAATATTTCTTTTTCAAAATAGTTGTTATCAAAATATTTCGTTCAACACATGACCAATCTCAATGGATGAGTACTGTCAACACACGAACTTTTATTTTATAATATTCTTTATTTTTCAAATTGGAATGAGGCCCAATCAATTACCATATAAAGTTAATTATATGGATTTTCATACAACACATGTATATAATAACATTGAAAATAATCAACCATCAACCAAAGTGCACTACACTGTATAAGCATCAAATATAGATATTCAACGCTTATAACAGCCCGTCAATCAATCGATCGACATATTTAATCAATCAGGATGAGTGAACTTCAAATTTCATCCCAACACCCGTGTGGGGTTTCAAACAATCAAACACATATTTTATTTGTGCTGTTGGGCGATGTGTAAAATTTATCGTCCCAATCAATGTCATTCAAATAGGTGTACATAAACAAACCGTCTGGTTTGTAAATGAATATTCTATTTTATTCACTTCACGTTAAAAATTATATTTTTAACGATAAAACATTTTATTTCAACCTATGAATTTCTATTCAATTCATTCTTTAAATAAAATGATATTTTTATTTTTCTAACTTATTTTAGAAAATTTCGGCGGCATAACGGCACGATACTAGAAACGGGACGAGGCCTAGCCTTATCCCCGGTCTAGTGAAGGCCCACGCCATTCACACATCAATCAAAGTCACCAAACAACCAAATTCAAATCAAATCATATAACTAATCTATGCAACCAAACAAACAAGTCCATGGTCTGTGGACGATTGTGTCGGGTGCTACTAAGCACCGTCTGCATCCTAGTATATATATAACTAGAAAAAGAATTTGAAAGGTGAGAAGTTCTCACTTATAGCTATCCTAGCTCCACGGCACTTCATTGATAGAAATCTTCATCGTCATCTGTAACGACCCAGAAAATCTGAACCAATTTAAAAATTTTTAATTGGCTAAAATAATGGATTTTAAATATTTAAAATAAATATTTTAAATAATGGCGATGAAAACTAAGTTTGAATCGACAATTAAAAACGAATATAATTAATTATAATTATATATAGAATTGAAAATGGCGCGGTAGTTCGATAATTCGATTTCAAACTTCAATTGAATATACCGGGTGCAAAACAATCCGGATTTTAGTGAAACCAAAAATATTTATATCGGTTAGTGAATATCTTTCTAGCGAATCCGACCAATCGAAATTTGATAGCGGGAATCAAAAGATATGTCCAGTCGAAAATTCTGAATAGTCGCTATGGAATTCAGGCCCTTAAAAATGGACATTTTGCAAACGACCTCGGATTTCGACGAAAACACTTTTGTTAGGTCCGTAGTGTCAAGTTATTGTTAGGTTTCAAATTTCATAATTTTTCGAATCAATATGTGAGCGTGGCAAAAGAAAACGCGTTTGACCAGTTTCTGTTGATTTTAATCGAATGGAAATTGGCCATTTTTCAAACGTTCTCAGAATTCGACGAAACTAGTTTTGTTAGGACCGTATCGTCAATACGAAGCTAGAAAATATTTTTCTGGAATTTTTCTAGTTAGTATGTGACCCCGGTAATTTGAAATGTGCGTTTAAAATTCAATATAGTGATTTAAATGTAAATTCAAAAGGAAACTGATTGTAACGATCAAATCAGCTTGCGAGACATATCCCATTGTGTTCGGAATGGGGGTTAAACGCTATGGGCGACAGGCGGTGGGCCTCGTTTCGAGGTCGTATGTAAAAGTCAACCCTTTTTACCAAAATTTAATAGTTAATTAATAAAAAAAAAATAGTGTTTTGAAATGAATCGTTTTACAATAAAAATCGCATCTTCGTTGCTGTAACCACTACATATGTAAAAATCACATTTTTACTTCGTTATTCAATATATAAAAATCGAATTTTTACTATGCTATTCAATATATAAAAATCGAATTTTTACTATGCTATTCAATATATAAAAATCGAATTTTTATTATGCTATTCAATATATAAAAATCGAATTTTTATTTCGAAGTTCAATATATAAAAATCATATTTTTATTTCTTTACAACATAAATAAAAACCAGTTTTTAAAGTAAATAAAATTCCGTTTTTAAACAAAATAAAATTCAGATTTTAAACAAAATAAAATTCAGATTTTAAACTCTTTAAAATTTAGTTTTTAAACTCTTAAAATTTAGTTTTTAAACTTTTAAAATTTAGTTTTTAAACTCTTAAAATTTAGTTTTTAAACTCTTAAAATTTAGTTTTTAAACTTTTAAAATTTAGTTTTTAAACTTTTAAAATTTAGTTTTTAAACTTCTAAAAATTTAGTTTTTAAACTTCTAAAAATTTAGTTTTTAAACTTCTAAAAATTTAGTTTTTAAACTTCTAAAAATTTAGTTTTTAAACTTCTGAAAATTCAGTTTTTAAACTTCTATTTATATAAAATAAAAATAAAACAAATAAATTAAAAAAACGACTTACAGGGGGGGACTGTCGGGGAAGGGGCCCCTTGGCCTGAGGTGGCGCCGCCTTGGTCGGAGCAGCACTGGGGTGGTCGGAGGACGAGCAGGAGGCGGCGACAGGGCTTCAGGTGGCGGCGGCTACTCGCGTTCGCGAGGCAGGGGGTGGGGGTTAGGGCATCGTGCACTGGAAAGAGAGGAGGAGAGAGCGTGGTCTGAGGTGGGAGGCTAGCGGAGCGGATCGCCTGAGGTCGGGCGATGATCGTGGGAGGCGGCGGACGAGGTCGGAGGGACTGAGCGATTTCGTTCGTAGGGTTTTTCTCTTTTTTTTTTTTTGTCCTTCGATCTGAGTGGTATAGGAGGAGAGAGGGAAGGGCTTTAATATATATTTAATAATTAAATATTATTATTTTTCTTCTTAGAAGTTGACTTTCACATATGACCTCTAAACGAGGCCCGCCGCCTGTCGCCTATAGCGTTTCACCCCTATTCCGAACACAATGGGATATGTTTCGTATGTTGATTCGATCGATTGAATCAGTTTCCGTTGAATTAACATTTAAATCACTATATTGAATTTTAAACGTACATTTCAAATTACCGGGGTCACATACTAACTAGAAAAATTCCCGAAAAATATTTTCTAGCTTCGTATTGACGATACGGTCCTAACAAAACTAGTTTCATCGAATTCTGAGACCGTTTGAAAAATGGCCAATTTCCAGTCGATTAAAATCGACTGAAACTGGTCAAACGCGTTTTCCTTTGCCACGCTCACATATTGATTCGAAAAATTATGAAATTTGAAACCTAGCAATAACTTTACATCACGGACCCAACAAAACTGGTTTCGTCGAAATCCGAGGTCGTTTGCAAAATTCCCATTTTTAAGGGCCTGAATTCCATAGCGACTATTCAGAATTTTCAACTGGACATATCTTTTGATTCCTGGCATGAAATTTCGATTTTTCGGATTCGTTGGAAAGATATTATCAAATAGATCCTATCATTTTTGGTTTCACTAAAATCCGGATAGTTTTGCACCCGGTACATTCAATTGAAGTTTGAAATCGAATTATCGAACTACCGCGCCATTTTCAATTCTATTTATAATTATATATAATTATTAATATTCTAACGACGACGTATATAATATATACGTTCGAATTATATTCAAAATAAATTTCTCGTCGATATTATTTAAAATAATTCATTTTAAATAATCAAAATTCGCTAAAATTGCCAAAATAAAAATTTTAAACTGGCCCAGATTTTCGGGTTATTACACGTTCTCTCCATATTAACAATGTTAAAATGGTCAAAAACTTCGATAGTCGATGAGTTAACTATCAAAGAAAACACGTGTGCAAACAACAATATTATTTCCAAATGGAAATTATATCGATCAATCATCATTGAACATTTATCTCTTTAGTTCATTCATTTATTCATTTTCCATTTCCTACTTCCATATTTTTGAAATTCTTATTTTCTATTATCAGAAAACATTTTTGATTCTTATTTGAAATTTTTTTCCAAAACTCCTTCAATTGATTTAAACCGATGTTTAAATCAAACCTCGCCATGCCAACTCAAACCCTTTCACTCA
The DNA here is from genome assembly GCA_030737875.1 of Allium sativum. Classification (NCBI taxonomy): domain Eukaryota; kingdom Viridiplantae; phylum Streptophyta; class Magnoliopsida; order Asparagales; family Amaryllidaceae; genus Allium; species Allium sativum. Next base: position 403,813,142 of record CM060913.1, read on the forward strand.
TTAACTAAATTCTCTTAACCATCCTTCACTATCAAACCTAAGCATTCCTTAGTTTAGAAGGAAGTCAATCAAGTTGGGGTATAATTACCTCTCAGACCTTAACTGAACAACGTTTTAACATCGGAATAGTTAAGGTTTATCTTTTAAACCTTTAACAAACTTCCTTACGTAACTATCGGATTCTATTTACGTATCCACTTCTTTTACAGAAACATTGGTTATAACGATAACGTTATAATCCATACTTTCGAAATATCGAACTTCAATTATAACTTTTATTCTTTAATTTGAATAATTAACCTACTCTAATTTATTTATAAGTAAATAAATCTTGATTTTAAAAACCGAAAAGTAAATAATACTTTCCCGAATTCGATATAATCGAATTCGACGTATAACTCCCTTTCGGGTAATCTCTATTTGATTAACTCTTCTTCGAATAACCTATATTCGATTTATCTCTCTTCGAATAACTAATATTCAATTATTTCTCTTCGAATAACTTATATTCGATTAACTCACTTCGAATGACTTATATTCGATTAACTCACTTCGAATAACTTATATTCGATTAACTCACTTCGAATGACTTATATTCGATCTCTTTCTTTCAAATACGCTATATTCGATAATCTCATTAACTCACTTCGAATAACTTATATTCGATTAACTCACTTCGAATAACTTATTCGATCTCTTTCTTTCGAATACGCTATATTCGATAATCTCATTAACTCACCTCGAGTAACTTATATCCGATTAACTCACTTCGAATAACTTATATTCGATCTCTTTCTTTCGAATACACTATATTCGATAATCTCATTAACTCACTTTGAATAACTTATATTCGATTAACTCACTTCGAATAACTTATTCGATCTCTTTCTTTCGAATACGCTATATTCGATAATCTCAGTAATTCACTTCGAATAACTTATATTCAATTAACTCACTTCGAATAACTTATTCGATCTCTTTCTTTCGAATACGCTATATTCGATAATCTCATTAACTCACTTCGAGTAACTTATATTCGATTAACTCATTTCGAATAACTTATATTCAGTCTCTTTCTTTCGAATACACTATATTCGATAATTTCCTTTCTTTCGAATACACTATATTCGATAATCTCCTTTCTTTCGAATATGCTATATTCGATAACCTCCTTTCTTTCAAATACACTATATTCGATAATCTCCTTTCTTTCGAATACACTATATTCGATAACCTCCTTTCGAATAACTTATATTCGATAATCTCACTTTCGAATAACTAAATTCGATTAACTCCTTTCGATTAAACTAACATCGATAAACTCCTTTCTATTAACTAAAATCGATTAACCCCTTTAATTTGTTTCGAATAAACTATATTCGATTAAATCCTTTAATTCTATTCAAATAAACTATATTCGATTAACTCCTTTAATTCTATTCGAATAAACTATATTCGATTAACTCCTTTAATTCTATTCGAATAAACTATATTCGATTAACTCCTTTAATTCTATTCGAATAAACTATGTTTGATTAACTCCGTTCGAATAACTAGATTCAATAACTCCTTTCGGATAAATTATATTCGATGACTCTTCTCGAATGAACTACATTCGATTACTCTTCCCGAATAAACTATATTCGATTACTCTTCTCGAATAAACTATATTCGATAACTATTCTTGAATAAAATGTATTCGATAACTCTTCTTTCGAATACACTATATTCGATAACTCTAATTCGAATAAGTGATATTCAATAACTCTACTTTGAATAAGCGATATTCGATAACTCTACACGATTTACTCCATTTGAATAACTCTAACTGGTTAACTCTACTGGTTAACTCTAACTCTAACTGGTTAACTCTAACTCTTACTGGTTAACTCTAACTGATTAATTCTAACTGATTAATTCTAACTGATTAACTCTAACAGGTTAATTCTAACTGATTAACTCTATCTAATTTACTCTATTCGATTAACTCTAACTAAATAACTAATATTCGATTAACTCGTTTCGATTAACTCTTTTAAATTAACTCCTTTGATTTATTCCTTTGAATTATTTCTTTGAATTATTCCCTTGAATTATTCCTTTGAATTATTCCTTTTTTTTGTTTACTTAACAAATAACTATTCCCTTTTCAAATTCTATTTACTTAACAAATAAATATTTCTTTTATCTTTCCTATTTATTTAACAAATAAATATTTCCTTTATCTTTTCTATTTATTTAACAAATAAATATTTCCTTTTACATTTGTTTTACAAATATTTTCTTTTTTATTTGTTTTACAAATATATTCCTTTATATTTGTTTTACATATATATTCCTTTATATTTGTTTTCACAAATATTTCCAACTCAATTATATTTGTTTTACAAATATAATTTATTTTCAATATACAGTTGGACAAATCCCTTTGTATATTCCAGTATTTCTTATGGTGTTTCAAATACCATATATCACTGCTCAGTATCACCCAAACACACAAAATCAACAACAGATTGAATATCACATCATATATCACAATATATGAAAACAGTAAAATAAATGTTAAGGAATCCAGTTGGATTCATCCGACCTGTTTCCCTGCATCACAGATGTTAAACAATATAATTAACATCGATTTCATTTCAATATGAAATATTCTGCTAAACAGAATCAATATTTGATTAACGATTTATATCTATATTGTTATCTATAATTTCAACCAATACACAAGCAATTCAACCAAACAGTTAACACATAGCAATCAATAGATAATTATCAGTTCTAAAATACGTTATAGAAATATAACTGTTCAGAGTTAGTGAGATTTACTCACATTTCGCATTAACCGTTAAATAATGATTTGTGTCTATTGATTCAGACAGATAATTTATTTTGCAATAAATTGTAACGAGATCCAATGGACTTCCAGTAAGTTTCATTTCAAAGTCCTCGTCTCTATGGCCCCAACGGATCCGACCGTTCATGATTCTGATATCGTATGATAAAGATATAAATTATACAAGTTATACGGTATTTAAATTAAATTAAACCCAAATAAATTTCAAACGGGCCTCACCCCCATTTGATACCGGCACATCTCCCTGTACAAAAACCCGTTACTACAGTGATCTTCCTCATTCATTACACATCGCGTCCCCTGCTCCACATAATTCACCATAACCGATTCTTCCTCAAAGCCGAACTCCCTCTACAGGCTATCGAACCCAAAAGGAAATCCGCCAAAGTTCATCTCGTCATTCCCTCTTCATCTCCATCCCACCTTTAATCGACTCGAGCTCACCATCTCCATGGCATTCCAGGCGAGCTCGACGTCCATACAGTGAAGTATCGCGACATCATTCAATGCGGAATCCTTCAAAAATCCACCAACACCTTCCATTCTCCACTACGAATCCGAAAATGACCTCAACAATCATGAATCATTGCTTCACATCCCTTAAATCCTTAACCCTATAACTCTCGCTGGAAAACCCGACCACGACAGTGAAGTTCGAATGCCTCAAAACCGGTATCAACATGTTGGAAATCATCTCGGGAACTCAAGAAGATTTACCTTGGAATTTATAGAATTTTATTGCATTTGATTTTGCTTTTTTTCCTTGAGGTCGAAGTTTTTACTATGAGAAATAAACACAGCGGAAAAACGTTGACCTATGAAAATGGGGTTAGGGTTTTAGAAAAGTTAAGGTGTTTATATAGGAGATTTTTATTATTTTTATATTCGATTATTTAATTTATTTTTAAGCAAACGCTATTTACATTTGTCCTTAAAAATTCTTCTGTTCACACACGATACCCAAAAATCACGGAAATCGGCATGCAGCTATAGTTCGACATTATGGTCCCAACGAAGCTGGTTTCGTTGAATTCCGACTTCGTATGCTCATAGAGCGTATTTTTAACCGTTAAAATACTGACTGTTCCTCACATTAAAATCACGTACGGCCACATAATGACTTCAAAAATCACGGAAATTGAAATCTAGCAATAATTTAATATTGCGGATCCAACAAAATTAGTTTTGTCGAATTCTAAGTTTATTTGAAAAACTGGCTATTTTTAAAGTTGTAAATAATCCATTTAAATATATAAATATATTTTAAAACAATTAAATTAAATAATTATAAATAAATATTATCGTATATATTCACAACAAAATATCATACAGCTTTAGAATATTCCTATATGAATTTCTAACTCGATATTTCAAATCCTGCTTAAATCGATATTCGATTTATAATGAAATTCCTTTTATAATATATACATATATAAATCGTTATAAATTATAAAGGAAGTCCACAGCGACTTTTCTAAAATTTGATTTGGACATAAATCAAAATCTATACGATGAAATCCTGATTTTTCTCTTCCACTCGAAAAATATACTTCACCAGCTCCTAACGTTTCTTGTTTCATAGAAATCCAATTTAAAACGGACCCTGTATATCCAATTGAAGTTCAAATCGCCAAATAGCAAACTGACGCACCATTTCGAGCTCGATTATAATTATATTATAATTTCTACCTTCAACTGACGATTATAAATATATTCGTCAGTATAATTCAATATGAACTGAATTATATATTTTAAATTGTCCAATTCACACCATATCATGCATTCTGTTATTTCCGATTATTCCGGAAATATATTAATTTATTATTTATATTAATTAAATATAAATATTATTTAATTAGATTTATCGCTATCGTTAAATCGATATTTAATAACTAAATTAATTAATTATTCAACAGTAAAAATGTGGGTCATTACAACTCAGGAGGAGATTGTTCCTCGAAGGAGAAATAGCGGTATACTGGATTACCCATCTATGTTTAATGCTATGGCGGCAGCGATCATGAGAAGGGTAGCCGCTACAGAGACAGCCATAGTAGATGTGGGGGTTCAGGTGCAAGTGCCTAGGGCTGTGGACTTTGCAAGGATATGCAAAGACTTAACTACTCTAGGACAAAAGCCTTTCAAAGGGACAGAGCCGACTGTAGAGGTTCAAGGGTGGCTTGATACTTGCATTCGGATATTCAGAGACTTGGGCATTGACGATGCAACGAAGAGGAAGCTGGCATCATTACAGCTACAGGGAAGAGCTATGGATTGGTGGAATTCTATTACTCTGGAGACTTCAGAAGATAAGATCACTTGGGAGCAGTTCCAACTCAAGTTCGAGAGAAAGTTTATTTATATCGTTCAGAAGTATATTCTGTTCAAGAGGTTTGTCAAGCTAAAGTAGAATGGTAGACCAGCGCTAGAGTATGCTTTTGATTTTGAAGCTTTGTCCAAGTATGCTCATTCGTACGTGGAGACTCCTTACTAGAAGAATGAGAAGTTCGTTATGGGCTTGGGTAAGTATCTTGGGAATCAGCTGGTGGACCAGTTAGATGACTCTTATGAGAAGATCGTTGAAAAAAATTTGAGGCATGAAAGCTTGTTTCCTAGGGAAGAGACTATTGTTGCAGCAAAAGAGGAACCAAAATCACAATAGGGTTGTAATAATAAGAAAAGGAAGCAACAACAACATAAGGGAAAAAATGACCAGAAGAAGCCGAAAGGCGAAGTGACTTACTGCCAGTAGAAGGGCCATTTTTCCAAGGATTGTAAGAATCCAAAAGTCGAGAGGAAGTGTCACAGTTGTGGAAAGCCCGGACATCTCAAGAACGATTGTCTAGAACCAGCTAAGGGTAAGCAGGCTGTGAAGGCGTATGCTTTGGAGGCTGTTCCAACTTCTTCGAGAGCTCCTACGATGGAGGAGAAAGGCAAGAATGTCATCATTCAAGGTATTCTTTCCATTATAGATGTTTTAGTTCGTGTGTTGTTTGATACTGGAGCATCACATTCTTTCATTTGCAATGAGCTTGTGTGCCAGTTGGGTTTGGAACCCGAGATTTGTGATAGACCTTTGATTGTGACAAATCCAGTTGGGGGTTCGTCCAGTTTGTATATGATTTTTCGTGGTCTAGTGTTGTCGAGTCATGGTTGCTCCTTTGTGTGTGATTGCTTTGTTTTGAACTTCACAGGGTTTAAGATCATTTTGGGTATGGAATGACTCAAGAAGCATGCAGAAAAAGTGGGTTGCTAGAATCTCGAGGTGATAGTCGGGAATGTGGAAAGGTGAATGGTTGTGATTTGATGTAAGCCTGAAGATGGTGTCTTCGTAAGCTTTTTATATTCGCTTGTGATTCCATGAGAAGACTTGTCATCGGTGCCAATTGCTAGTGAGTTTGATGATGTCTTTGACGAGGTCAAAGGATTGTCGCTGCATCGTGAGATTGAGTTCATAATAGATTATTCGAAGGTGCTAGACCAATCATTATACCTTTTAGGAGGATGGCGCCTAAGGAACAACGAGAGTTAGAGGTGCAAGTACATGACCTTCTAGGAAAAAGATTCATTCGGAGAAGTGTGTCCGAGCGGGGTGCAACAATTGTGTTTGCAATTAAGGTTGATGGATCTTTGAGATTGTGCGTGGATTATCATGAACTGAACTAGGTAACCAAGAAGAAAAAGTATCTGTTGCCAAGGATAGACGACTTGTTCGATCAGCTTCACGAGACCAAGATGTTTTCTCATATGGATTTGGCAATGGGATTCCACCAGTTGAGGGTGGAAAAGGATAATGTGTCGAAGACTGCTTTTAGGACACCATCCGGCTTCGTCGAGTGGTTGGGGATGCCATTTGGGTTGACTAATGCGCCAGCGTATTTCGTGGAACTTATGAATAGGGTTTTCAAAGATCGGTTGAACAAGTTCGTGCTTGTGTTCATGGATGATATTCTGGTTTACTCCTGGAATAAGGAAAAGCAAAAGATGCACTAGTGAGTTGTTTTGGAAATCTTGCGAAAGCGTTAGCTAAGGGCTAAGTTTTCAAAGTGTCACTTATGGAAGAGCAAAGTGAGGTTCTTAGGCCATGTTGTTTCTAGAAACGGAATAGCGGTTGATCCCGCTAACGTGGCAGCAATCCAGGACTAGGATAGACCTAAGAATATGATGGATGTTCGGAGTTTCCTTAGGTTGGTGCGATATTATCATCAGTTTGTCAAGGATTTCTCCAAGATAGCTGCATTATTAATAGAATTGACGAAGTAGAACCAAGTGTTCACATAGGATGCGAAGTGTGAACAAGCATTTGGAATCCTGAAATAGAGACTAACGAGTGCTCCTGTTTGATGATTCCAAGTAGAAGTGAAGAAATGGTGGTATACACTGATGCATGTTGTACTGGACTTGGAGCAATGCTGATGAAGAAGGATAGAATTATGGCCTACGCGAGTCGACAACTGAAGCCGCACGAGAGGAATTACCTAACTCGTGAATTGGGGTTGGCAGCGATCATGTTTGCTTTGAAGATGTGGAGACATTACCTGTTGGGAGTTCGATTCGAGCTATATACGGATCACAAGTCATTAAAGTATATTTTCCCCCAAATGGATTTGAATCTTTGGTAGCAAAGGTGGTTAAAGTTTCTGACATCGTATGATTTTGGTATCACCTATACTCCTGGTAAAGGTAACACGGTGGACGATCCATTGAGTCAAAGACACGCAAGTATGGGAGTGATGTTTTCGGAATGGAAGCGCCTCGAGTACTTGGAAAGATTTGATTTCAGACCTCGATGTGAGTTAGAGCCTGAAATGTTGGCAAGATTATAGATAATACCTACTCTAGTCGAAAGGATTGACGAAAACCAGAAGCATGAAGTAAAGCTTGTCGAGATTATCTAGAAGTTAGAACCCGAGAATAAGGAATTCGAAGTTGATCGAGAAGGTTGGCTTGGAAAGAAAAGACGTCAGGTTGTCCCTGATATCAATGGAGTGAGAGATGAGGTTCTAGAGGAATGTCATCACTCAAGGTTGATGATTCATCCTGGTGGTAATAAGATGTATTAGGATTTGAAGCTAGTTTACCATTGGGAAGGTATGAAGCGGGATGTTGGGAAATTCATTTCCAAGTGTATGAATTGTCATTTAGGGAGAGCTGAACAAAAGAAGCCGAGTCATTAGCTTCAGCCATCAGAATTTCTGATGTGGAAGTTGGAGCAGATATCGATGGATTACTTAGAACCAGGGCAGGAAATGAAGGAATTTTGGTCATAGTGGATCGCTTAACCAAAAGTGCATGGTTCTTTCCTATCAGATTGACTAGGACAACATAAAGTTGGCTGAACTATATATAAAATGGATAGTTCGATTCCATAGTATTCTGAAGAGCATCGTGAGTGATCGAGATCCATTGTTCATAAGTGGATTTTGGAAGAGTTTGCAAGAGACTTTGGGAACTGAGTTATGTTTGAGTATGGCTTATCATCCCAACACTAATGGTCAAACCGAGAGAGTTAAATGAGTTTTGGAAGATCTCCTTGGAGCTTGTGTATTGGAATTCATAGGATTATGGGAATACCATCTACATCTAGTTGAGTTTGCGTATAACAATAGCTATCGGTCGAGTATTGGAATGACACCATACGAGGCGTTGTTTGGTAGACCATGTAATTCTCCAGCATGTTGGTTAGAGACTGTACATAAGCTGATTCTTGGGTCAGAGATGATCAGAAAGACTTCGGATTGTATGGAGATCGTTCTGCAACGAATGATGGCAGCCCAAGATAGTCATAAAAGTTATGCCGATAAACATCGAGAAGATTTGGAGTTCGATGTGGGTGACATTGTTCTTGTGAAGATTTCGTCGTTGAAGAGTGTTGTTCAGTTCGGAACTAAGGGAAAATCAGCTCCAAGGTTCGTTGGAGCATTCCCGGTAATCGAGCAGATTGGAAAGCTATAATATAGATTAGATTTACCTGAGAGAGATGTCGAGTGTGCACAATGTTTTCCATGTGTTGTTTCTATGGATGTGTGTGCACGATTTGAATGTGGTGGCATCTCTGGAGCAGTAACCAAGATCTAGAAGTCGAGTCCATAGTTACAAGACCTCGTACGGTGCTTCGCATTGTGGGGGAATGACACGAAACAGCTTAGATGGAAGACGATTTAGCTAGTCAAATTGCAATGGAGTGAGGATGATGACGATTATACATGGGAAACAGGAGGGAGTGTGAAGACGATACATCCAGAACTCTTTATTGGTATGACCACAAATGTCGTGTCACCTTACACCATTATAACTTATACTATAATTGTTAGAATTCCGCGTCGACCTAGGTTAAGTCTATAGATGCATGGCTTGATGGACGCTAGTTTGGATGATAAATTGACAGTTTGTAGGTGGTAGGCATATAGAATTATTTATGGTTGCTTGTATTTGCTTGGAATTTCGAGGGCGAAATTCCTAAGGGGGGAAGAGTGTAATAACCCGCATTTTACGTATCAGAGAATCACAAAATATTTTTATTTAATTCCATAAGGGTCGAATCATTCACATATTTTGATATGTTGGTCATGGAGATGTGAGATTTGCCCATAATTTTTATCAAATTTATTTATGGTCATTTTGCCCCTGTCAGTTTTGTATGGGGAATAATTTTTGATTGAGGTCGAATCAGATGCTGAGTTAGATTTCATCGAAAAGGAAATAATGTTTACAATTTTGTAGAGTGGTCAAATTAAATATTTGGTTCAGCGGTTTGGGAGGAATCATTATTTTATCGTTACACAATTTCTAGATCGGTTAACTAGTCATTAGTGGGCTGATTTGGTGTGGCCCATTAGGGGGATAGTTAGATGGCTATAAATAGAGGGTAGAGCTATGGAGAATAGTTTGGTTTCTTCATTTCTTATTTGGTTAGGGTTTGAGATTCTTCCTACCCCAATCCAATAGATCTCTCCTCCATTAATTGCTTAGATCTAGATTAGTAGATTGAAGATCAACATTGAAGAAAGGTAGATCGCATCAAAGTGATTGATTCAGAGATCATTCTTCGTTGTTTGGATTTTTAGATCATTGATTTCAAGCTAATTTGAAGATTTGATGAGTGATAAACATCTCTCACACGGATTCAATCGAGTATATGGGTTGTTTGATCTTATTTTCATCATTTTCAAGTCATTTCACCTGGATCTGTATCATGGTAAGTATATTTTCATTCGAATCACTATAGGATCTAATCTAGCAACTTAAATCTGTAAATTCGTATGTTAGTTCATGTGTTTAGGCAAGTTTAGATCCATTTAATTGTCTATTTATCATTTTATTTGGATTTGGTGAATTTCTTATGGTTGAATGGTGAATAATCATTGTGTTAATACTTGTTGATGGCTGATTTTGATTGTTTGTGAAATTGAAAGTTTTCATGATTTTTGAATCAGATTGGAGATGGATCGGTCACGAAATTTCATGGATTGGTGGAGTGTGCTCCAAAAAATGGAGATGGGTCAATTGAAGACAAGTTTGATGGATCGGTCGCGGTTTCCTGCTATGGATCAGCATGCATACTTTGATGGTCGGCCACGCTCTGGATGGATCGGTCATGGAGATCGAAGCATGAATCGGTCGTGGAGACCGAAGCATGGATCGGTCACGTTATGGGTGATGGATCGGCACAGTTTGGCACCAAGGATCGGTCGTGTTTCTAGGTGGATCGGACTTGGGTTTAGGGGATGGATCAGTCACGTCTTCTGGAGTTGGGTCGGTCACATTTTTGTGGTGGATCGGGCAAGATCATCTGATTGATCAGTGTAGGCCTTGGATCGGTTGGAAATTTCTACAATACTAAGGGATGGATCAGTAGCATTAGGGATGGATCGGTAGCTGTAGGATGGATCGGTAACGTGTAGAAATGCTATGAAAAGGAGATTAAATGTTGTGAAATGTATATATGGATCGGTGTACTATCCATATGAAAGGCAATGATGATCCATCGAATATCGACCAGAAGTGATGATTATTTTGGTTCGGGAATGGATGTGACTTAAAAGTAAATTCAAGGTGGAATGTTCGAAGTGTTTTGATATGTTCGTTGATTGGTGAAACGAAACGAATATGCAGACAACTCAAGTGTGTTTTGAGCTCGTGGATAATGGTTACTCAAGTGTGTTTTGAGCTTATAGATAGTTGCCGGTTATGACGACCAGAGTTATAAAGGATGAGGAATTATCGTTAGTCGGAGGTTCTAACAAACTCAAAGCGGGGGTATTTTGGGGATACCCACTAAGATCTAATTCGATAAATATCGTATACCTGGGTAGTCATGATGAGCCTAGTTGTCGAGAATGCAAAAAGACAAACATACGAGTCACTATGGGATATTAAGTTTAGCTAGAACAGAGGTTACCATTAGCCCTTGACGGATGGTAGAACGGATGCAGTCATTCGATTAACGATGGTTTCAAGGAATGATTGGCGATGGTAGCCAGAGTCATGGATGATGGTTGTTTTGCTTGTATCATTTTGTGTAGATTGTCCGACATCGAAGGTGATATCTCTTGGGTGGTTGTTGATGCTGATTTAGGCCTTCGGGGTTTGTGCTTGGGAGATGTCGAGTTTGATTAGGATGGTCCACCCTTGATAACTAGTTTCTATGCCTGTTTGTTTCTATCTGATTGTTTGTAAAGGTTATCACTGTCAGATGTAGAGAAGGGTTTGGAGTTCTTCTCTGTTGCTATGTTGGTAGATTAGATGTTTAATCTACCTACTTCCCATATGCTTTATTAATGATGTTAGATAGTTGTTTTTATCACTTACTAGGACTATTGTTTGACTCAAGGTTTTATATTTCCTTTTATTACCTTGGTTGTTCATCCATGTGTTGGATAGGCAAACTAAGTAGTAGGTAATAGGTAGTAGATCTTGATGAGGACGATGCTGCTGAGCGGCAACGAGCACGAGGTAGGTGTATTATTTCCTACTATCTACTATTAATTGTTTTCGTAGTCGTGTTTGATGATACTCTGAGTGATTTGTAGTGAGGATTTTTGTACAAACTCTTATGATGTAATCCAATGTTGTTATGGATATTATTTTGATGATATGAAAGTTTGAGATTCTTCTCAATTATGCTTAACTACTACTGCATGTTGTATATGTTCTATTATATTTTATCCTTGCGTTGTGAGTTATATAAAAGGTTTCTCTTGCGTTATTTTACCCTGATGATTGTCCATGGATGCCTGGCACATCTTTCAATTCATTATTTCTCTTGTTAAGTGCAGGAGTTATGGGCGGTCGTCATAGCTCATATGCCATTTGAGTCTTGAACAACACCAACAAGATTCTCCGAGCGAAGTTCTCGAGCCTTCTAAGGCCCACCATGAACTTCACTAAACCAGGACAATCATCGACTAGATCCCCCGGGATCATCCTTCGATTCAGCAAGATTGCAGCACCAATAAGTGGCTTAGATCTCCAGCGCCACAAAGCCTCGTATTGTTTGAGTTGCACCCTATTGTTTACTCTTAGTTGTAGATTGTCTCCAAGCATATACTTTGACTTACTACTCAAGTTCCTAGCATGGTCTGCTTTGATGTAACCTTCGCCTGAAGTACCATAATTGCAATAGTAAACGAACAATCTCACTGACAACTTACCCTTAATATGGGGGGAAGCGCCATAAGTCCAACGGATTTAGCCCTACATATGCTTGGGCATACTCTAGCAGTGGTATGTTGGCACCACCAATCAATGATCAATAGAACTAGACAACCAAACAATGCTTATGCTTACTCTGGAGTTAGTCTACTGGCACCATTCCACCCGAACTTCGCACGTCTCGACCTAATCAAGAGAATGACTCACCTACTCAAACTCTATTCGACTCGAGTATGTCGAGAGTGGAGTTTCAAACAACTCAATCCTAAGTGCAACGCCGAGTCATGATACTCGAGCACTTGAGACCACAACTTTTGTGGCACTGTGCACTCTGAGGTCATCATCAGAGATACCAGATTACAACTCATTCCCACCTTTGCCTCCCTCGTCGGAGGCGAAATGGGAATGGAATGCAAGCCCTCTTCTCCAAATAATGCCTCCTGTTCACTATGTCGTGGGTCATGCCCCCCCCCCCACCTGATGCTCCGGGCACCCTCCAATTAGCTAGGGGCATGCCAGGAAGTACTACCGGAGGCATGTTCGGAAACAGGCCCGAGGTCACCGGTCCTGTAACCTTCCTCTATGATGTAGTGGTCTCTGAGGTCATCATCGTAGATACGGGTTCGCGACTCATTCCCACCTTTTCCTAACTCGTCAGAAGCGAAACAGAAGCGAGAACCAAGCATTCGTCTCCAAAAGACACCTCCTCTTCATTGTGCCATAGCCATTTCCCCCACCTGATGCTCCGGCCACCTTCCAGTCAGCTGAGGGAATGTCGGGAAGCACTACCACTAAAGGCAGGCCTGGGGGCACCGATTTTTCACGAGTTACTGCATTCTCACCACTGTCATCCTCTCCACCACCGTGGAGCAACCTTTTGGGGGAAACCCTGCCACGCAGAGAAGATGGTCTAGAACCGAAGTCTTAGCACCATAGAAGTCATCTATGACATCTTTTTATGCTAAGGCTTCCTACATAAAAGCGTTCCGAAACAGAGGGACAACATTTAGTTTTAGTGACCAAAACCATAGTCATTGCTGATCATCAGCAAAAATCTTGGATTGGACTACGATTACGACATGATTGGATAAGAATCGAACCCCAGAACTAAAAACTCAACCATATATCCACACTTATGTGCATATCCCAACAGTCATCCCAAATAAGTTCGCTTCTCGAATGTTACGCCAACCATTTGTGTTACGTTCGAATTCAATTACAATCCACTCATGAGACATTGTGTGACGATCCGAACTTGCTAACTCAGTCTCGAGACCAAAGTGAATTCAGCAAGTAAACAGGCCGAGGGCAGCCCTTTGCTGATTCCCGCACCGGCATGGCCATCGCCGGACCTGAGGCAAAACCCCACCGGTTCCTGCACTAGCATCATCTTCACCATAGCCCTGGGAGAAACCATCATGGAAGCACATCCATATCGTGGAGAAGACGATCTGGTTACAAAGTTTAGGCCCCAGAAGTCACTAATACGCTATCAGTGTCTGGACTCCACAAAAGCAAACACTTCGAAACGCGATAACAACCTTTAGTCTCAACAACTAATGCCATGGTCATCACCGACCGCCGGTGCGATGCTTGGGTTGATATGCGAGTACGGCTTGATTGGGTTAAGTATTGGTTCTTGAAACAAACGACTCAACTATATGTCCACATCCTAAGTGTACATTCGTGGAAATCCGATTCGCCAGTTCAAACATGTCCATTCCTTGAGTGTCACGCCGCAAGGCCACAGAACACCAATCCCGATCCGATCACGCGCCTTCTGGAAGCATTCAAGCTCGCTAGCTCGAGCTCGAAATCAAAAAGACAAGGGAGTTTAGCCATGTCTTCGGAGTATGAAATCCTGTTTCATGTTCCCATGCACTCACTAAGTTATCATTCCCCTCAAACCAATTTCGAGCCCATGAAAAACCTAGAAGATTTACTAAGTGCTTGTGATATGAAGTCCAATCCCATATCCACACATACTTGGCGACTTTTCCGAAACTTCTACTTTTGTTTCCCGAAATCTACCACTCCACATTCCTGAGCAACGATCCCAGAAACCCTCTCACTTTCTGTATCTCTCTTTCTTTCTCCTGGAAACTAAAAAACGACTCGGATATCCGAGGTACAAAAGCTGCATTTTGTATCCTCCACACCTTAAGTTGATTTTCTTTATAGAGGAGAGAAGAGAGTAAGTAAATTCAATTTTGGGATTGGCATGCTCCAAACATACATTTTGAGATTGGAATTCAAAATCATACACCAAGCTATGGTCACGTTCACTTGCCTTCGAAGCCCCAATTGCTAAACGAATCTCGACTCAACGACCACTCGTGTACTCATCCGGTGTTCGACCATCCAAGTATATGCGTTTGGCATCTAAGTTCAACCCCGCTTTGTAGGCAAACATATGTGATCATATGCCACAACATACACCATGTATTATCATTACAGCGACGGACGCGTATACGAGTTTTCAACGCTTCAACCGTTGGGACCAGCTTGGATCATTGAACAATTGTGTAGTAACGAATTCAAGGGATTCAACGGCACGCGTCAGGTGATCGAGCTCCAATTCAACGATGTTTCGATAACCACCTTATGTATTCATATAACCGAACAACGGATGCGGCGACGCATGCACGCTTTCGATATCTCGATCAATCATGTGACAGCCCGCCCCACACCATTAGACATTTCCCTTGAAGTGCATTGTGTCAATGCCCGACTGGCATGCGACGGTCATCAAAAGGAAGGGTTTTGAAACTATGAATCACCAAAAACCTGTAGTATATCTCACAGCGCATGGAATAAAATATAATGATAACATAACTTGACATAAAACAGGCAAGACAGTGCATAAGCTGAAAACTAAACCAGCATAGTAGCAGAATGCAAAATACAGCTTATGATCCAAACCATTATTACAACTTCAAAATAATGTCTCTAAAAAGGAAATAAAAGAGTTACACTACTAATGCCCAAAGAAGTGACCAGCAACAACACAGGGAGAATATATGTGTATAGTACGTGGAAGCCTCCTACTCGTCTTCAGACAGCTACTCGTGCATAAACACCTAGCATATCTCTAGTTTGCTCGTTTAGGAGCACCCAGAGTAATAAGAAGAGACATAAAACTCTGGGTCAGACGAAAGTCTGGTGTGAGTGATAGCAAATCTATGCAGCTAAATAAAGCAATAACAGGTATAAATGATCGTACCTGACCTAGACCTGCAACCAAAGATTTAGCACAACAAGATGTACAATACTTTAAGGTGACACTAACATAGAGTGTAATATGGGAGGATACGTGTCATGATGATAGCAAACATCAAACATAGCAATCATCCTCACATCTCTCACTCAGTGCGTAAAGCATAGTATATCCATCGCTTTAATCACCAGATCCATTGGGGCCATGACAGAGTTCCACTCCGTACAACTAATGCTACGACCACTTTGCCCTTTGGAGCCCTGATGGAGTCCAACTCCATACAACCTCTCGCCCCACTGCACTGGTCCATAGGCAATACCCCCACCCTCAATAGTAAACCAAAGTTATGGATATCGATAACCCCTTTGCACACGTCCCGCAGCAAAGCCCAATCCTTGAAGTTCATTTGTTGGTTCCCATCTAGATGCTGGGTACTGGCCTCTCATTTGGGCTTCCTTTGCATCTCGGGTTTTGGTTGGATTGGATTTGGTCTTCGGAAGAGTCGTCGCATGGTAGTAACTTCAAATCCAGTTTGGTTCGGTGCTCGTGGTCTACACCCTAGTTCGGTTCGTGCTCATCGGTTCGGTTCGTGCTTTCCAGTTGGGTTCGGTTCGTGGTCATTGCCTTGGTTCGGGTCGTGGTGCTCCATGGTGCGGTTCGGTTCGGTGTCTCCTGGTGTGATCTGAATCCCACTCCAACTCCAATTCTATACAAGTGGCCTTCCTTCTCGCCATGCCCCAATCCGGTTTGGTTCAACTCATCTGATCCGATCCCCTATCCGATCCGATCCCCCTAGCGATCCGATCCGGATTACTGCAGAATTTCCAACAAGCTTGTATCGTCCGTTCTCGCCATACGACGGCATTTTCAACAATTTTAACTTTACTAAACAATCATAAAACATACTAAACAGTAGTGGCAACATATAGGTTCAATAAAAAAGATCAAAACATCAATCATATAGGTTATTTTAGATTAAACATACCCGAATTCATGATTTTCCACTTAATCCCCTAAATTCCGGGATTAGCAAACTTAATCCAAATTAACCCAACTTTATACCAATGACATAAAATAGTATTTTAGAATTTTTCCATATTTTTCTGATGTATAATTTCGCTAATTATCACTAATTACCCCTGATTAGCCATAATTAGTGAATAAACATGCTAATCACTCACCTTAGCCACAAATGAATGTTAGATCTGAAACTTATACTAATTTGGCTAGGATTCCTATGTAGTGCAGTAGCTCTACCTCAGATTTGATGCTAATCCGACTTGATTTGATGTAGATTTGGTTAATTAGTGATTAGAAAGTGATTAAAGAGAGATTTGGAAGATGGATGCCATTACTAGGGTTAAGGAAATGTTTGTGGCGGCTGGAAAAATGAAAAGGAATCATTTTCTAACTCCTTTCAGCCCTCCCATAACTGTAATCCCGAAATGGGTTATGGTCCTAACTGCTAATCACCCTATTAATCCCGATTATGTTGTTTTTCATCTTCCAAACCTTATTCCAGCCATATCTCCCAAGCGGTAAGTTCATTTGATTAATGTGACCACTCTACGGAAAGGTAAACCATAATCTACATCCAATGGAAGAGGTTTCAGATCAAAACTCCTTACCAATCAAAAGTTATAGGCGAAACAAGATTCGCCAGGGGCAAAATGCCCATTTAAAATTTGGCAAAAATCGTGAATGTGGGAAATGACACCAGTAGGTGTTTTCCAAAGTTACACGACCATATGACTTCGTATGGAAATAAAATAAATATTTTACGATCCTTCGATACGTAGAATGCGGGTCATTACGCTCCCCTCTCCCCCTGCCCCCTTAAGAAATTTCGCCCTCAAAATTCCTTAACAAAAACATACAATGCCATGCATGCCTATCAGCCATTTACAAACAGTCAAACATACAATGGTGCCCCGCATGCCTACCAACCATTTACAAACAATCAAACATACATAATAACACAACAAGCCTATCCTAGCATGCGGTTTACTAACAAGGGAGTAACTATATCACAATTAAAATCTTACCAAGTAAAGAGCTCTGGATATAACTCTATTATGCTCTCCTCGGTTTCCCAAGTACAGTCATTCTCATTATCACTTCACTGGAACTTAACCAGTTTCACCGTCTTCCTCCGGAGCTGCTTCGTATTGTGTCTGATAACATGAACTGGTCTACGGTTTCCAACTGCTCGGGTTCTATCTCGATATCATCCAACTGATTTGGTGAAATAGTCATATTAGAATCTTGCACAAACTTCCTTAACTGGGAAACATAGAATACGTTGTGTTTTCCCGCCATCTTGTCAGGTAATCTCACTCTATATGCTAAATTCCCAATTTGTTCGAGAATTGGAAATGGACCAACAAATCTTGGTGCCAATTTACCTCTCCTACCAAATCGAATCACACTCTTCAATGGAGAAATCTTGACGAATACCAAGTCACCAACGGAGAATTTCAATTCTCTTCATCTTTTATCAGCATAGCTCTTCTGCCTATCTTGGGCAGCCTTCATTCAGTGTTGAATAATCTTGATCTTATCTGAAGTTTCTCTTATTACATCTAGCCCAAGTACAAACTTTTCACCATTTTCCAGCTAACATGATGGTGAGTTGCACGGTCTTCCATACAAAGCTTCAAATGGAGCCATACCAAACTGGACTGATAACTATTATTATATGCGAACTCAACCAAATGTAATGGGCATCTCATGACCCACCAAAATCCAATATATAAGTTCTCAGGAGATCCTCCAATACACGATTCACCCTCTCTGTTTGACCGTCGGTTTGAGGATGGTATGCGGTACTGAGATGTAATTCTGACCCTAAAGCCTCTTGTAATCTTTTCCAAAACCCACTAGTAAATAGTGGATCTCAGTCACTCACAATTCCCTTAGGTACTCCATGAAATCTCACTACGCACTTCATATACAGTTCTGCTAACTTAGCTGCCGTTCTATTCGATTTGACCGGTATAAACCTTGCACTTTTGGTCAATCGATCCACAATCACCCAAATACTATCATGACCCGATCTAGTCCTTGGTAAACTATCAATGAAATCCACTGAGACTTGTTCCCATTTCCATTCGGGAATTTATAACGGTTGTAACAAACCACTAGGATTCTTTTGCTCAGCTCTAACTAGCTGGCAGTTCATGCACTTGGATATAAACTTTCCAACGTCTCTCTTCATCCCTTTCTAGTAGTAGGTCTGCTTCATGTCTTGATACATCTTGTTACCACCAGGATGTATAGTCAGTTTCGAGTGATGACATTCTGTAAGCACTTCATCTCTCAATCCATTAATGTTGGGTTCAACCAGCCTCCTGTTCTTTCGAAGTCATCCCTCTCGATCAAGTCCATACTTGTTCATTTCCTCACCGTCGATACCCATCTCTACCTTGGAGATGATTTCCAATAGGTTGGGATCGTCCCTCTGACTGGAGCCAATCCGTTCGATCAAAGTCGGTCTTATCGACAAACTTGCTAACATCTCAGGATCCAATTCGCACGTGGGCCTGAAATCATATCCTGCGATATACTCCAATTGCTTCCATTCAAGAAGCATAGCCCCCAAATTGGCATGTCTCCTACTCAATGCTACCGCATTGTCCTTCCTAGGTGTGTATGCGATGTTGAAATCATATGAAGTCAATAACTCTAACCATCTCTACTGTCGAAGATTTAAATCCTTTTAAGAGAAAAGATACTTTAAAGACTTATGATCGGTAAACAATTCAAATCTTTTTCCCAAGAGATAGTGTCTTCACATCTTTAAAGCGAACACAATCACTGCCAATTCTAAATAATGGGTAGGATACCTTTTCTCGTGTGGTTTCAGTTGCCGACTTGCATAAGCTACAACCCTACCTCCTTGCATCAGTACAACACCTAGTCCGATACCACAGGCATCTGTGTATACCGTCATCTCTTCGTTCCCTTTAGGAATAACTAACACTGGTGCGCACGTTAAATTTTCCTTTAGACTCTTAAATGCATACTCGCACCTTCCGTCCCAAATGAAAGCTTGATTTTTCTTGGTCAACTGAGTTAACGGTGTCGCCATCTTAGAGAATTCTTGGATAAACTTTCGATAATACCCCGCTAACCCCAAGAAACTTCTCATGTTAGTTGCATTCTTAGACGTAGACCAATATTGCACCGTAGCCACCTTCGTAGGATCCACGGTAATACCATTCTCTAAAACAACATGGCCCAAGAACCTCACTTCCCTCCTCTAGAAGTGACACTTAGAAAATTTCACTTTCAATCGGTGTTTCCTCAACACCTCCATCACTTTTCTCAAATGTCCCTTATGTTCTTCCTCTGTCCTCGAGTAAACCAAGATATCGTCCATGAACACAAGAACAACTTATTTAATTTATCCCTGAGTACCCTATTCATACGATCCACAAAATATGCGGGTGCATTGGTCAACTCGAATGGCATGACCAACCACTCATAGAATCCAGACGACGTCCGAAATTTCATTTTAGGTTTACTCTCAGCTGCTACTCGGAGCTGATGAAAACCTATCATGAGATCCAATTGGGAAAACACTCTTGCTCCATTCAGTTGATCAAACAAATCATCTATCCGTGGAAGAGGATACTTATTCTTCCTAGTCACCTTGTTCAACTCGTGGTAGTCCATACATAAGCGAAGGGAACCATCGGCCTTAGTAGCAAATACAACCGGTGCTCCCCACTCGAAGACACTTCTTAGAATAAATCCCTTCTTCAAAAGAACGCCTACTTGCACTTCGAGCTCTCGCTGCTCCCTTGGTGCCATACAACGAAGTGGCATCACTATAGGTCTGGCATCTTTCACTAAATCAATCCAAAACTCGATCTCTCAGTGTGGTGGAAGTCCGGATACTCGCCAACAATAGGCACATCTGATAACTCATCATGCGGGATGTCGAGGAAATTTAGAAAACTAGCCATCACCCCATCACTAGGTAGGAAACCCAATACCACCCTCCGCCCATCATCCACTCTAATGGTTACCGAAGACCCCTCACGGTCTACCACCACCCCATACCTTTGGAGCCAATCGACTCCCAAAATAATGCCAAACCCAGTAAAGCACAAAACAAAGCAATCACAAGCAAACGAACATCCGTGACTCGATAAGACCAAATTACAACAAATCATACAAAGGCTAGTCGAACCACCGATCGAGTTCGTCACAACTAAAGGTCTATCGAAAATATCGGGTTCTAGTTCCAACCTATATACCAGGTCACAAGATACGAAGGAATGGGAAGCCCCGGTATCAAACAGTACTCGAACAGGAACATCATAAATAGAAAGCATTCCTTGGATAACGACACCTTTCTCTTCTCCCCATTGTTGGTGCAATCGATGAAGAAGGAACAGTGTTGATAAAATATGCTTTCACGATCTGCTTCTCTTTAGGAGGTTGGGGCATTTATCCTTATGTTGTCCCACTTGGTCACAATTGAAGCACTTCATGTCCGCTGGCTTTACTCGACAATCTCTGGCATAGTGGCCCTTCTTGCCACAGAAAAAGCACTCAATATCTTTCTTATCCTTCTTTTTCTGACCATCCTAGGTGTGGTTCTGTTTTCCCTTATTCTGAGAATTATTATTGCCTTCACCGCTCGCCCACGGTTTTGGCTCCTCTACAGATGCAACAGCGACCTCAGTCTTTAGCTTAGGGTAAAGGCTCTTCTATCTCGATGCTTTTCCCACAACATATTCGAAAGTCTCATCTATATGATTTATCAGCCTTTCCCCTAAGTACTTATCTAGGCCAGTTATGAACTTCTCATTCTTCTTCTCGGCAACAACGATAAGAGATAATCCATATTTCGATAAAGTATCGAATTTGGAAATATATTCCGAGGCTGCCCTATCATTCTAATTAGGCTCCAAAAACTTCCTAAACAATTTTGATTTTTGAGCAGCCGGAATAAACTTGTCATTGAAGCGAATCTTAAACTGATTCCAAGTAATTTGATCCTCGGCAGTGGCCGCTTTAATGACATTCCACTAATTCATTGCCCGTCCTTGAAGCTGACGTGATGCTAGCTTCCTCTTCATTGCATCATCGATCCCCAAATCCTCGAAGATGTGCTCACAATTATCCAGCCAATCTTGAATCACCTTAGCCGATTCCATTCCATGGAAAGGCTTCCCACCAAGACTAGTATAATTCTTGTTAAGCATGGCGAAATCGGCTCTAGGCGCCTGCACTACTGCACCAACACCGTTAGTAGCATTAGGAAATGCTCCCTGAGCATCCCTAAGCATCTCTCGCATGAAGGCAGTAAACATCATCCTTATATCAGGGACGTTCCCATTATTGGCTCTTGAACCCGTACTCCTCGTATTTCAGCTCATCGTTCAATCTGTAAAGAGAAAACGATTAACCATCTCCTTTAGTGGTGCCCGTGCAGTGCGACTTAATCCTTAGATATGCTAATAGTATATATATAGTTTTTGGAAACCAAAATATCACAAAATATGCGCTCTCATATACGTATACTATATCTCCCTGATGTCTTCCCCTAGGTTAACTACGCAACCTAGGCTCTGATACCAAGTGTGACGGCCCGCCCCGCAACATCAAACATTTCCCTTGAAATGCGCTGTGCCAATGCCCGATTGGCACGGGACGGTCATCAAAAGAAAGGGTTTTGAAACTATGAATCACCAAAAACCTATAGTATATCTCACAGGCGCATGGAATAAATTATAATAATAACATAACTTGACGTAAAACATGCGAGAGAGTGCATAAGCTAAAAACTAAAATATCATAGCAGCAGAGTCCAAAATACAGCTTATGATCCAAACCATTATTACAACTTCAAAATACTGTCTCTAAAAAGGAAATAAAAGAGGTACACTGCAAATTCCCAAAGCAGTGACCAGCAACAACACAGGAAGAATATATGTATACAGTACGTGGAAGCCACCTGCTCGTCTCCGGACAACTACTCGTGCATAACCACCTAACATGTCTCTAGTCTGCTCGTTTAGGAGCACCCAGAGTAATAAGAAGAGACATAAAACTCTGGGTCAGATGAAAGTCTGGTGTGAGCAATAGCAAATCTACACAGCTAAATAAAGCAATAACATGTATAAATGATCATACCTGATCTGGACCTGCAACCAAAGAATTAGCACAACAAGATGAACAGTAATCTAAGGTGACGCTAGCATAAAGTGTAATATGGGAGTATACGTGTCATGGTAATAGAAAACATCAAACATAGTAATCATCCTCACATCTCTCACTCGGTGCGTAAAGCATACGATATCCACCGCTTTAATCACCAGATCCATTGGGGCCATGACGGAGTCCCACTCCATACAACTAATCCTACAACCACATTGCCCTTTGGAACCCTGGTGAAGTCCAACTCCATACAAACTCTGACCCTACTGCACAGGTCCATAGGCAATACCCCCTCCCTTAATAGTGAACCAAAGTTATGGATATCGATAACCCCTTTGCACACGCCCGCAGCAAAGCCCAATTCTTGAAGTTCATTCATTGGTTCCTATCTAGATCTTGGGCTCAAACCTCTTTTTTGGACTCCCTTCGCATCTCGGGTTTTGGTTGGATTGGAGTTGGTCTTCAGAAGAGTCGTCGCGTGGTAGTAACTTCAAATTCGGTTTGGTTCTCGTGGTCCACACCCTAGTTCGATTCGTTCTCATCGGTTCGGTTCGTGCTTTACAACTAGGTTCGGTTCGTGGTTATTGCCTCAGTTCAGGTCGTGGTGCTCCATGGTGTGGTTCGATGCCTTCTAGTGCGATCTGAATCCCACTCTAACTCCAATTCTATACAAGTGGCCTTCCTTCTCGCCATGCCCCAATCCGGTTCGGTTCAACTCATCCGATTTGATCCCCTAGGCGATCCGATCCCCCTAGCCGATTCGATCCGCATTTTTGCAAAATTTCCGGCAAGCTTGTATCGTCCATTTTCGCCATACGGGGGCATTTTCAACCACTTAAACTTTACTAAACAATCAAAAAAACATACCAAACAGTAGTGGCAACATATAGGTTCAATCAAAAAGATCAAAACATCAATCACATAGGTTATTTTAGATCAAACATACCCGAATTCATGATTTTCCGCTTAATTCCCTAAATTCCAGGATTAGCAAACTTAATCTAAATTAACCCAAATTTATACCAGTGACAAAATGATATTTTAGAACTTTTACATATTTTTCCATATTTTTCTGATGTATAATTTCTCTAATTATCACTAATCAACCCTAATTAGCCATAATTTGTGAATAAACATGCTAATCACTCACCTTAGCCATAAATGAATGTTAGATCTGAAACTTATACTGATTTAGCTCGGATTCCTATGTAGTGCAGCAGCTCTACCTCAAATTTGATGCTAATCCGACATGATTTGACGTAGATTTTGTTAATTAGTGATTAGAAAGTCATTAGAGAGAGATTTGGAAGATGGATGTCATTACTAGGGTTAGGGAAATGTTTGTGGCGGCTGGAAAAATGAAAAGGAATCATTCTCTAACTCCTTTCAGCCCCCCATAACCCTAATCCCGAAATGGGTTATGGGCCTAGATGTTAATCGCACTATTAAGCCCGATTATGCTGTTTTTCATCTTCCAAACCCTCTTTCAGCCATATCTCCCAAACGGTAAGTCCGTTTGATTATTGTGACCTCTCTACGGAAAGGTAAACCATCATCGGAATCTAATGAAAGTGGTTTCAAGTCAAAGTTCCTTACCAATCAAAAGTTATAGGCGAAACATGATTCGCCAGGGGGCAAAAGGTCGTTTAAAATTTGGTAAAAATCGTGAATGTGGGAAATGACCCAAATAGTCGTTTCCCAAAGTTATACGACCATATAACTTTGTATGAAAATAAAATAAATATTCTACGATCCTCTGATATGTAGAATGCAGGTTGTTATAAATCAATTCCCGATCCGATAATTTTTCGGAAGCTAACTTGCACGATCATGAGCCCATGACATACAATATAGTGTCATGTTACTTATTCTAACTCCAAATTGTTAGGGAATGCGGAATGGATCGTCAATGCAAAACAAATACTAAAGGGGGAGTGAATAGCGTTTGTTAGAATTTAAACAAAATTTGAAACTTATGTGAACTACGAGATGAATCACACACCAAAAACACAATCACAGACACAGATTCAAACCCAAATACGAAATAAACTGTGACACCCCACGTCTGTTAATGTCACTCACTAAGGGAATGCATTAAGTTTCATGAAGCGTTATAGGTAAACAGAAACAGAAATATTACAAGATAGATATAAAAGCAATAGCGGAAATTAAAATTTTATTTCAAGCATAAATCATAACATCGTGATCCAAAATACCATAAGTCTGAAACTACATAAAACCCATTACAATAATACAAAATTTTTGTCTTGTACCATCAGAATACAGGAAATACATAAAAAGCATAATTCCCCAAAAGAGACAAAGCTATAGTAGTTAAAGATAGAAACTGAGCAGTACTTCAAAAGCTGCTCCAAGCAAGATGATAACCGAGTTCTGACTAAGCCTGAGAATTCCCACCCTGCGAAACTGGGGGTGTAACACCCCACCTCCATTAAGGTCACTCACAAAAAAAATGCCTTAACTTTGATCGAGCGTTTTAGTAGGCAGAAAAGAAATTTACAAGACAGATAAAACAGTACTTGAAAAATTAATAACTTTATTACAACAGAAACCGAAGTAAGTTTGGTTACATCTTTTCAAATCACAATATCAGAATTCAAGTACAAAATATCAGCCTTGTACAAAAGCCTTCATAATGCATAGTTTTTAAAATCATAATCCCCAACATAGACTGCCATGGAAAGATAGAGCCAAGGCCAAGCGGTACTTCAAGCAGAGAAAATCCGAATCAAGCTCCTATACTTCCACCCTAAAAAACCTGGGGGGAAAACGAAAGAAAAGGGGCGAAAACAAGCAAGGTCAGACATAAAGTCTGGCAAATCCAGTGACTTTCAGCATATGAACAGATAATAATATCATGACATGAAAATAAAGCTGGATACGAGACAACAGCAACAGGAGTAATGGTATACTTAGGCTAAACAGAAGAAACAGAATGATATAGCCCAAGTTATGCTTCTTACTTATATTTTACTTCTCTACACTAATACTAGTAAACCAGGATTAGGGGTTACCCTAATGTCCAAACTGAAACTGAAACGGAACAGAATAATCTATATAGGAACAGAATGCTAGTAATGGGCCTTTACCACCCCAACAGACAGAAGGTACATAAACGGAATCAGAGACAGAAACAGAATAATCCCTACAGAAACAGAATGTTAGAATTAGGTGTACACTAGTAAATGGGCCTTTACCACCCCAACAGACGGTACCACGATGAAACAGACAGGAGCTACCATGTAACGACCCGCCCTTTTTGCCCGGTTCTCGCCGGTAATTAAACCGACTTAAACCGTTCATAAAGGCGAATTGTTATGGGTACATACATACATTGAACAAAATAACAGAACTTTTCATTGCTCAAAAATATATTACATCAGAGTTACATGAATATCAGAGTTACGCATACATATATACTTTACAGCGGAAGAAAGAAATTTACTCTCAGCGGAAGAACAGTATGATATAGCAAAAGCTCCAATCTCTAGCGTGAACTCCAATCCAGAAAGCGCTTCGAATCTTGCTCCAACGATTTAAAACTGTAGAACTAAACTACTAGCTGCCCATGGTAATTAATGGGCACCCAGAGTTTAGAAAGGAACAATAAACTCCAGGTCAGTCGTGGGACTGGTGTGAGAACTCAAAATAGTTGTTTAAGGTTTATTTTAAAGTTGGGAAATTCACCGGACCACGCCGCAAATGCGGAACGGGTTTACTCCGTATGAATACCCGTGCATCAAAATGCGCAATGACTTTTGAAAATGAAGCTATCATAAGCTCGTCCCACATCACACAATGCAAGCGCACACCAAATGGGCGAGTTTTATCTTATGATAACCAAACATGCTTCCATACGTGAAAATTCTCTTTAATATTATCATATAGTGTGGAAAACAATTTCGCAAATAAATGTATTAATCCTAGACGGCATAACACCCATAACATTATGTCGCCACATATATATATACAATCGAAATCGTATGGCTCGTATTGGAGATTTGGATTTCCAACTTGATGATTCCTGGCACGAAAGATCAATCAGGGATACAAACGAAGTGCCTCAGCGGCTTTTTCGACCATACGCGGACACCGACTACACATCGTCAGGGCAGATCAACGGTTTTCGACCAGACGCGGCCCCCCGAACATACCCAACTTCCCCAGGTTCATAAGTGGTTTCCCACTGCTGCACAGCTTCATCATCAATTCATGTATAAGTATAAAACCTAACCGCCAGTTTCTCATCAATCCGGGGTGTGAGGTTTGTCGCTGTCACGTCATACACAAAGTGATGCTTCGATAAGCCATTCTTTGATCACCACTAGCTCGTTTCATAACTTGGGTATGCCACATTGACAATTCACGACATATCCCTGATTTAAATTTAATGTATACCCTCTAAGTTCATATGACTTAGAGACGGGATAATATATTGCCACAATTCCGATATACATTAACAGAAGTCAGTGCTATGCAGCCAATTTCAATGTCAGACACACCATCCATACAAGTCCGTCCTGGGTCTGAACGGAACAAAATCCGAAAATCCTCCAAATACGTTCGGACTTCCTGCCACTCCGATAATAGGGGCATCTCACTACTGTAGCTATTCAGTAGAGAAACCAATCAACAGGCAATCCGTAAGATTTTGAAGAACCACGGTCTTCCTTCATCGATTCCAAGTCTTGAATTTGCTCCATACGTCGTATTATTACTTGGAATGGTTTTCGGACTTAAATCCGATTCCGTTCTTCCCAAGTAATAAGCGTATTCATAAAACGATAGCTATGGGTCATACGGGTTTTAAATCCAAATCTCCTTCCCGTTCATTATTCATTCATTCAAGGTTGGTTCCTTCAAAAATCCTTTAATCCCGTTAACTTCTTAATTTCTTTACAAACCTGATATTCATTTACCAACCTTAAATTTTAAAACATAATCCCTTTATGCTGGTTAATATTTTCATAATTCTTTAAATCCTTCTAAACCATTTCACAAAAACTTTTTCCCGGTTTTGGATCATAGTTCATGCCCTATAAATATCAAATTCAAAACATGTCCAACAAACGTAGAAGCATTTCTTAAGGCATTATAGCATAATTATAAATTGGAAATCATTCAAACTAATATCTTCCGATTCAAATCATTTAAAATATGATTTAACCAAATTTTCCGAATTTCCAAAATCTTATAATCCATTTTACCAATTTCTTATTATGGTCGCCAAACGGTAAATGTAGCAACCTTCTTCATATCAAAACTTGAAACCATATGTCGGAATTTGAAGTTCTTTCTAAAGAGTTATTATTCATAGAACTAACTTTCTTGTTCATGTAAATCCGATTTAAAATATCCAAGTTATGGTCGTTTGAAATAAAATCGATAAAGATGGACGGTCGCTACGCAACGCATTCGATTCAAACCATATAATGCTTTATTATAAATCATATTTTTTTCCGTCCATATAAACTCAAATTTCCTTAACAAAATTTTGGAACCATATTCAAATAATACTTTATGTTTACATTCGAGCTTTAACATCACGTTATTTCAAAATTATCATTTCAAATTTCCAAGTGGTCATTCAAGTTAAATCGAAGACTTAAAATAAAATTTCCCAAATCTCGTTCAATTCTCAAAATTAATCCTTAATGCTTAACACATATTACAATCATCATTCGATCTATATTTTCAAAACCACTTAAATTTCAAATATCGTTTACATGAACATTTATTGATCATTTAAGCTTTCCACATAATAGAAATAAACTTTTTAGTTATATTTAAAGCTCGTTCTACCTTTAAAAATTTAGACATTCAAAAGAAACATTTTGTTGTTACGGCGAAACTGCTGTAGTCATTCATGGTTAGATTTCAATTCATTTAAAAATCTAAATTTACAAGTTTAAATTTTTATATTTTATTAACCAAACGCTATTCTCAGGAAGAAGGGATTTGAATTGAGTACCCATATATTCCACAACTACAGTGCGTGAGTGATGCAACCAAAATCAATCTACATGAACATGAATTTATCTATCAACATTGCAACAAGTAAACAATCATACAGTTGTGCACAAGTGTTCAGTGTTTCAACTTCATAAGCACCCATTCAAACATCACCATAATAACAACCATTCATAAGCAATTAACCCCATTAACCAATTATAATTATTAATGTTCCTACTTATTTAAATGAATTTAAAATAAGTGTTCTCACCAATATTGCTCTCCAAAATATTCACCAACAAGACTCGTATAGGCCGCGACCAACTCCGGACGATCGTATACAAATCCTTGCAGACGTCTTCACCGTTACGTGCACACCCCTTTCTTTTGCACTCCCATATATATATATATATATATATATATATATATACACACACTCTATGGCCAACGTTATAATTTCAATACAAGCGGACTGGTTTGTTTGTGCCCTTTTTTTTTCAACACCAAGGGAGTGGTTGCGAGCCAAAACAAAGGAGCTGAACGACCTTTAAGGAGGAAGAGGAAGTGAGGGAATTCGCAGTAGGGTCCAAGGAGGTGTGTTGGACGGTGCAACAATCTATGTCATTGTGGGCTTAGCATGACCATTTTTGATAAGCAAAAGAGACCTGAAATTGATGTTTTGTTCCGGAGCATGGACATGGGATTTGGTGGAGGAGAAATGCATGTTTGTACAGCGAACTATGCAGGAAAAACAACTACTGTACAAGATGTAAAAATTTATACAAATTGCAGAATGCCTTTGAAATGGTTGGACTGACGGCGGATGAGAGATAACTCCGCTTTGCAGAGGTGGTTGGAGAGAGAAAAATGGTGGCGTGGGGTTAAATGGGGTGCGAGACAGAACTGTTAGAAGAGAAAAAGGAGAGGAGAGGGTTCATGCGAGAGGAGCTCAGAGGAAAAAGGGAAAAGCTACCATTTTGGGAAGGAGCAAGTGTGGGTGACTGGAATGGGTACTTGCGTGTCGTGGTAGTGGTGATCGAGAGCAACCCAAGAAATAGGTAGCCGGGTTCCTTTGGTGAGGGACGAACATCGGTGGGAAGGAAGAGGATGGACGCAGTGGAATTTCTATAGGGGAAGAAAGTGAGAGGAGAGGTGGGATGCGCCGGAAATGGGGATGAGCGGTGACAGGTTGGTGAACGAAGTTCCATTAAGTGGTGGTGCTAACTGGTGAGGCAACGGTCTTGCAGATGGGTAGTTTGGTAGAGCTGACTTGAAGTGGAGCGGATGGAAGAAGAAAAGGCGTGAGGTAAAGACATGGTGTAGCTGAAATCAAAATGGAGCGGAAGGAGAAAAAGATGGTGCGTGAGTAACATAAGGTGCATGCATCCCTTTTTTTTTTTTGTTCTTACATTTTCAATGCATGCGCTGGGAAGTAACACTTGGCAACACAGTTGGACACGCGTCACTTATACTAGCCTAATCACCACACGTGTATACCCTTGGTTTTAAAATTTTCCTTTTCCAGGGATTGCTGAGGAAGGTCACGCAAGTGTAACCGAAGGAGACATCGTCCGGTTTCATATAGTGTACAATTGACTCACATGTTTAATTTACTTTTAATCGTTTACTACGAATAACACCAAACTAACAATATAATCAGATACAGCGATGTGCCACGATCCCAAAACAAAATATAAAATAGACTGGTTAATCGATTCTATAAAGTGTCTCAAGGACCAAAGTTACCCTAAAATATGTTAGAAAAATATCTGCTTGTTTATAAAATAAAAATTATAGTAAAATTTTATAAAATAATTTAAGATGACGCGAACTGAAACTGAACGAAAATTTAAGATGGATATTTAATTATAATTTAATTCCAAGTTCTGATCGATTTTATAAACTGAATTGCAATTCGTTTTGATATTTCGACTAACGATGAACTATTTTTCCTAGGATCATTGTTACAACTAAATTCCACAAATAAAGTTTAATTT
The DNA here is from genome assembly GCA_030737875.1 of Allium sativum. NCBI lineage: Eukaryota > Viridiplantae > Streptophyta > Magnoliopsida > Asparagales > Amaryllidaceae > Allium > Allium sativum. The sequence continues at coordinate 403,844,013 of CM060913.1, forward strand.
CAATCATTTTAAATAATATTTTCGCCTTAAAATTTTATTCATAAAATTATTTAAACCTTCCAAAATTTATTCAAAATTTCATATTAAATTAAAATTCCAAAAATATTGGATCGTTACATTCTCCCCCACTTAAGAACTTTTCGTCCTCGAAAAGGAGAGTTCATAAAATTATTCATAAGTAAAATATATCTTACCTATAATTTCAATTTTTTTTTTTTTTTGAAAACTTAAAATTATCTCTCGGACTTGGAATCCCATTTTCCATTTCAATCATTGAAATACTATATATCCTTTCATATAGAAAATCATACTTCATTTCGGGAATTCCAAGAACAAAATTTCTTTCAAAATTTCAAATACACTAGGATGAAATCTATATGTTATTAGTTCGAGAAGTTCATCCTCATGACTTGAAATCTATATGTTATTAGTTCGAGAAGTTCATCCTCATGACAGGTCAACTGAGTATCACCCATCACACAAAATCAAATCCTTCACCACAACCCAGTTTTAGTCATGGTTACTCGAACAACTAAATCATTTCATATCCCGAAGTTGTAAATCATTTTCCAATCCATAATTTACAAATACTTATTGTTTTTCTAAACATTTCAAAATATCGGGGTTCAAGTCGTCGGAATCTCTTTTATTCATAAGTCCCAATTTATTTCGAGACATCTAACTATTTACACAAGTTAATGTTCATGTAACCATACAATTTTCCTTCCAATTGATATGATTTCTTTAGCAGCTTTCTAAATAAGTCTTTCTACATTCTATAGTTTTAAATGAACATTTACTATGTAAGTCCTTTTTAACTTCTTTTAGTCCAAATTTTAAATTTGTTTACATATTTCAAGATCTCCGGTAAATCTTCATATCTTTCATGGTTGAATTTCATACCTTAGTTATCATATTCGCAAAATCGAATAAGCCTTTTCTTTCTAAATTCGTTTGACATCTAAAATATATGATTTTCTTCTTTCTTAAAATATTGAGGCTCATTTGAAAAAAAAAATCTTTACTCAACTAGTCGGGAAAATCATTTCCATTTAAAATAACATCACGCTTCTGCTACGCTACTCTGATTCGGCATATTTCAAACTAGTATTGTTTCAAGCATTTATTTAAACATTTAAGGTAAATTTCAAATTCAGCTAATATTTATAAATCCAATTTTTTTGCATCAGTTAGGCCCTCTATTTCAAACGCTTTCAATTACCATGCAATGTTTACTTATTGAGATTTCATCAACGTATCATTAGAACAAACCACTATTTCTAGTTTGAATTTAACCTTGGCTTTATTCGGCAAATCAAATTTCATGCTCGAATCGAGTTATAGATAAAAGTTCAATATCAGAATAAGGGTTCGAATCAAATCACATGACTAAGTTCATAGGACAAAAGGTACGAATAATACTCTTCAAGAACAATTGGTTCGAAAAAGAACTAGCATAGGTCAAGATAGATAAATCGAGTGCACCTAACGATACTACTAAGGACGATTCAATTTTGGTAAAATCTTATTTTAATATTTCCTTTTGTGTCTTAAGCAATTGCTTGTTAAGAAATTTCCAGTTGACTTCCTTATATCGTCTCAATAGGGAAGCGTATTTCTCCCCCACTTAAGACGTTAGTTATATTCTAAAATAGACTTTTTACACAAATTCCTACTTAAGTTAAATTAACCTTTAAATTTTTCTTAAGGGTTTGCTTTACTAAGATTATACTTCCAAGCAAATTAATTCAACTTGTAATTTATCGTTCACCATTCCTGTTAGGTATAGGTTAAATTCTATTGTTTGACACTCATCGAGGAATATGATATCTTCTCTGATACAACCTATTAAATTACAAAATTCATATTCAAACGTTAGTTATACTTTGATCCATTATTCTTGTAAATCTGAGATATGGTACCTTACGTGCATTTTCAACAATACATTACCCAATTCTTAAGTGAGACTTACTCCTAAAATATTGTTTAATTATTCCAGCACCTATCGTTTACTGCATTCTAGGTTTAGAGGTTCAAAGACTTGGAGTATTTTAAGCTAATCTCAGTCTTTTTCTTCTTTTCAAAACTTGTAGCATGATTTCCTCAAATTAAATTTCTATATTAATTTACCAAACCATTTTATTAAGGTTTATTCATTAAAATACTTAGCCTGATTATTTTAAGTATTCCTCGACGTTTAAACTGGAATTATATAGTCACCACACTTTCGAAACTTGAAAATGAATGTTGATGGTGCTGCAGTCATCAACAAAATCATCCCCGAGTGACTAGAGTGTGATTCTATATCTATCTAGTATATACTGGACTTCGTATATACGTTGATCAGACGTATATTCAAAATCCTTACATACTCGATAGTCCAGTTGTGACGTCGAATAAAACACTCGCAATACTTATTTCCAATAATATTTCAAAGTATATTTCAAAATAATTTATTTGTTCAAAAATACTTTTTATGGATTTCAAAATACGTTCTCTCGATATAATATTCTAAAATCTCATTCTAGGGCATTTCTAACCCTATCTCTAATGAGATGTTATAATTCTGATGAGTTCTATCTTTTGTTCAAAACATGTCATACCCCATAGCTTTGTATAAACCAAAGCTCTGATACCAACTGTAACGACCCGCCCTTTTTGCCCGGTTCTCGCCGGTAATTAAACCGACTTAAACCGTTCATAAAGGCGAATTGTTATGGGTACATACATACATTGAACAAAATAACAGAACTTTTCATTGCTCAAAAATATATTACATCAGAGTTACATGAATATCAGAGTTACGCATACATATATACTTTACAGCGGAAGAAAGAAATTTACTCTCAGCGGAAGAACAGTATGATATAGCAAAAGCTCCAATCTCTAGCGTGAACTCCAATCCAGAAAGCGCTTCGAATCTTGCTCCAACGATTTAAAACTGTAGAACTAAACTACTAGCTGTCCATGGTAATTAATGGGCACCCAGAGTTTAGAAAGGAACAATAAACTCTAGGTCAGTCGTGGGACTGGTGTGAGAACTCAAAATAGTTGTTTAAGGTTTATTTTAAAGTTGGGAAATTCACCGGACCACGCCGCAAATGCGGAACGGGTTTACTCCGTATGAATACCCGTGCATCAAAATGCGCAATGACTTTTGAAAATGAAGCTATCATAAGCTCGTCCCACATCACACAATGCAAGCGCACACCAAATGGGCGAGTTTTATCTTATGATAACCAAACATGCTTCCATACGTGAAAATTCTCTTTAATATTATCATATAGTGTGGAAAACAATTTCGCAAATAAATGTATTAATCCTAGACGGCATAACACCCATAACATTATGTCGCCACATATATATATATATACAATCGAAATCGTATGGCTCGTATTGGAGATTTGGATTTCCAACTTGATGATTCCTGGCACGAAAGATCAATCAGGGATACAAAAGAAGTGCCTCAACGGCTTTTTCGACCATACGCGGACACCGACTACACATCGTCAGGGCAGATCAACGGTTTTCGACCAGACGCGACCCCCCGAACATACCCAACTTCCCCAGGTTCATAAGTGGTTTCCCACTGCTGCACAGCTTCATCATCAATTCACGTATAAGTATAAAACCTAACCGCCAGTTTCTCATCAATCCGGGGTGTGAGGTTTGTCGTTGTCACGTCATACACAAAGTGATGCTTCGATAAGCCATTCTTTGATCACCACTAGCTCGTTTCATAACTTGGGTATGCCACATTGACAATTCACGACATATCCCTGATTTAAATTTAATGTATACCCTCTAAGTTCATATGACTTAGAGACGGGATAATATATTGCCACAATTCCGATATACATTAACAGAAGTCAGTGCTATGCAGCCAATTTCAATGTCAGACACACCATCCATACAAGTCCGTCCTGGGTCTGAATGGAACAAAATCCGAAAATCCTCCAAATACGTTCGGACTTCCTGCCACTCCGATAATAAGGGCATCTCACTACTGTAGCTATTCAGCAGAGAAACCAATCAACAGGCAATCCGTAAGATTTTGAAGAACCACGGTCTTCCTTCATCGATTCCAAGTCTTGAATTTGCTCCATACGTCGTATTATTACTTGGAATAGTTTTCGGACTTAAATCCGATTCCGTTCTTCCCAAGTAATAAGCGTATTCATAAAACGATAGCTATGGGTCATATGGGTTTTAAATCTAAATCTCCTTCCCGTTCATTATTCATTCATTCAAGGTTGGTTCCTTCAAAAATCCTTTAATCCCGTTAACTTCTTAATTTCTTTACAAACCTGATATTCATTTACCAACCTTAAATTTTAAAACATAATCCCTTTATGCTGGTTAATATTTTCATAATTCTTTAAATCCTTCTAAACCATTTCACAAAAACTTTTTCCCGGTTTTGGATCATAGTTCATGCCCTATAAATATCAAATTCAAAACATGTCCAACAAACGTAGAAGCATTTCTTAAGGCATTATAGCATAATTATAAATTGGAAATCATTCAAACTAATATCTTCCGATTCAAATCATTTAAAATATGATTTAACCAAATTTTCCGAATTTCCAAAATCTTATAATCCATTTTACCAATTTCTTATTATGGTCGCCAAACGGTAAATGTAGCAACCTTCTTCATATCAAAACTTGAAACCATATGTCGGAATTTGAAGTTCTTTCTAAAGAGTTATTATTCATAGAACTAACTTTCTTGTTCATGTAAATCCGATTTAAAATATCCAAGTTATGGTCGTTTGAAATAAAATCGATAAAGATAGACGGTCGCTACGCAACGCATTCGATTCAAACCATATAATGCTTTATTATAAATCATATTTTTTTCCGTCCATATAAACTCAAATTTCCTTAACAAAATTTTGGAACCATATTCAAATAATACTTTATGTTTACATTCGAGCTTTAACATCACGTTATTTCAAAATTATCATTTCAAATTTCCAAGTGGTCATTCAAGTTAAATCGAAGACTTAAAATAAAATTTCCCAAATCTCGTTCAATTCTCAAAATTAATCCTTAATGCTTAACACATATTACAATCATCATTCGATCTATATTTTCAAAACCACTTAAATTTCAAATATCGTTTACATGAACATTTATTGATCATTTAAGCTTTCCACATAATAGAAATAAACTTTTTAGTTATATTTAAAGCTCGTTCTACCTTTAAAAATTTAGACATTCAAAAGAAACATTTTGTTGTTACGGCGAAACTGCTGTAGTCATTCATGGTTAGATTTCAATTCATTTAAAAATCTAAATTTACAAGTTTAAATTTTTATATTTTATTAACCAAACGCTATTCTCAGGAAGAAGGGATTTGAATTGAGTACCCGTATATTCCACAACTACAGTGCGTGAGTGATGCAACCAAAATCAATCTACATGAACATGAATTTATCTATCAACATTGCAACAAGTAAACAATCATACAGTTGTGCACAAGTGTTCAGTGTTTCAACTTCATAAGCACCCATTCAAACATCACCATAATAACAACCATTCATAAGCAATTAACCCCATTAACCAATTATAATTATTAATGTTCCTACTTATTTAAAAGAATTTAAAATAAGTGTTCTCACCAATATTGCTCTCCAAAATATTCACCAACAAGACTCGTATAGGCCGCGACCAACTCCGGACGATCGTATACAAATCCTTGCAGACGTCTTCACCGTTACGTGCACACCCCTTTCTTTTGCACTCCCATATATATATATATATATATATATATATATATATATATATACACACACACTCTATGGCCAACGTTATAATTTCAATACAAGCGGACTGGTTTGTTTGTGCCCTTTTTTTTCAACACCAAGGGAGTGGTTGCGAGCCAAAACAAAGGAGCTGAACGACCTTTAAGGAGGAAGAGGAAGTGAGGGAATTCGCAGTAGGGTCCAAGGAGGGGTGTTGGACGGTGCAACAATCTATGTCATTGTGGGCTTAGCATGACCATTTTTGATAAGCAAAAGAGACCTGAAATTGATGTTTTGTTCCGGAGCATGGACGTGGGATTTGGTGGAGGAGAAATGCATGTTTGTACAGCGAACTATGCAGGAAAAACAACTACTGTACAAGATGTAAAAATTTATACAAATTGCAGAATGCCTTTGAAATGGTTGGACTGACGGCGGATGAGAGATAACTCCGCTTTGCAGAGGTGGTTGGAGAGAGAAAAATGGTGGCGTGGGGTTAAATGGGGTGCGAGACAGAACTATTAGAAGAGAAAAAGGAGAGGAGAGGGTTCATGCGAGAGGAGCTCAGAGGAAAAAGGGAAAAGCTACCATTTTGGGAAGGAGCAAGTGTGGGTGACTGGAATGGGTACTTGCGTGTCGTGGTAGTGGTGATCGAGAGCAACCCAAGAAATAGGAAGCCGGGTTCCTTTGGTGAGGGACGAACATCGGTGGGAAGGAAGAGGATGGACGCAGTGGAATTTCTATAGGGGAAGAAAGTGAGAGGAGAGGTGGGATGCGCCGGAAATGGGGATGAGCGGTGACAGGTTGGTGAACGAAGTTCCATTAAGTGGTGGTGCTAACTGGTGAGGCAACGGTCTTGCAGATGGGTAGTTTGGTAGAGCTGACTTGAAGTGGAGCGGATGGAAGAAGAAAAGGCGTGAGGTAAAGACATGGTGTAGCTGAAATCAAAATGGAGCGGAAGGAGAAAAAGATGGTGCGTGAGTAACATAAGGTGCATGCATCCCTTTTTTTTTGTTCTTACATTTTCAATGCATGCGCTGGGAAGTAACACTTGGCAACACAGTTGGACACGCGTCACTTATACTAGCCTAATCACCACACGTGTATACCCTTGGTTTTAAAATTTTCCTTTTCCAGGGATTGCTGAGGAAGGTCACGCAAGTGTAACCGAAGGAGACATCGTCCGGTTTCATATAGTGTACAATTGACTCACATGTTTAATTTACTTTTAATCGTTAACTACGAATAACACCAAACTAACAATATAATCAGATACAGCGATGTGCCACGATCCCAAAACAAAATATAAAATAGACTGGTTAATCGATTCTATAAAGTGTCTCAAGGACCAAAGTTACCCTAAAATATGTTAGAAAAATATCTGCTTGTTTATAAAATAAAAATTATAGTAAAATTTTATAAAATAATTTAAGATGACGCGAACTGAAACTGAACGAAAATTTAAGATGGATATTTAATTATAATTTAATTCCAAGTTCTGATCGATTTTATAAACTGAATTGCAATTCGTTTTGATATTTCGACTAACGATGAACTATTTTTCCTAGGATCATTGTTACAACTAAATTCCACAAATAAAGTTTAATTTCAATCATTTTAAATAATATTTTCGCCTTAAAATTTTATTCATAAAATTATTTAAACCTTCCAAAATTTATTCAAAATTTCATATTAAATTAAAATTCCAAAAATATTGGATCGTTACATACCACCCAATAGAAACAGACGGTACCCCAACGGAAACAGACAGAACTAAATGTACCCAAAATCTACCCCAAGCGATCGGCTCCCTAATACATAAATACCCTGTGCCAGCCCCACAGAAGGGTGTATCACTCCCCAAAGTGGCAACCTTTAAATGACACAGACATATTTATAGATGTCATGGCGTCTTACATCCTTAGAGGCAGACCGGGATCCATGCACGCACATGACCCGGTTGGAACGCACCATCAACACCCCTTGCCATTATCAGAATGAACCACTTATAATTAGTTCAGTAAGCGTGCCCGGACCTTACCTACTGTCGGGTCATAGTTTTGATACCAGAAAGGGTTACTGACTAATATGGGTCCTAAACAATAGATGACACAAGTATTTTCCCTCCTATCCTTGTGTCCTCAGACTAACATATTTCAGATTAACTTGTTTACAAGTTTAAGTCCTACAGAGTTCAGAATCAACTATTTCATAGACCAGAAAATCAAGTCAACAGGTTTTCATACTAACGGATCAGATGTATAGTTTTAACAAACTTACAGATTGTCTAACTTTGTATTGGGCCTACAGATTCACGAAACGGGTTTATTAATTCATCAGTCCAGTTGGTTTAGCCTTATCTACCCAACACGTTTAGACATCATATTTATCTCAGATTTGCATTAATTAAATATTAATGCGCAGACCTCTTACATTAGGTCGGTAGCTTGTGGCCGCTGGATAAGCCGGGCGGTTCCGGGCAGACTTCTGCCACAAGCCAGACCTAACCTCGTGTCTAAGCATATTTTAGTTATGCCTACGACCTCTCACATTAGACTAGCAGTTTGCGGTTGTTGGTTAAGCCGGTTGGGTCCGGGCAGGCTTCTACCGCAAATATGAGTCTAACCTCGTGTCTCAGCATTTAATTTTAACCAGTTTATTCCATTACAAATTATATCAGACTAATTATGTCAATTTAACAGATTTGACTTCTTTTCGAGTCGCAGCAGATTAAACAAATTAAAATGTTTTACACAAATTACAATCATTCAGCTTTTCAACAGATTTAGCAGCTCAGGCGGTTCAACAGATTTAGCAGATTAGGCAACTCAACAGATTTAGTAGATTAGGCAAAATTAGCAGATTAGGCGATTCAACATATGTAACAGTTTAAGCAATTCAACAGATTAAACAGGTAATAGGTTTAGCAGATTAGGCAAAATTTAACATAATAAGCAGATAACAGTTTTAGCCGATTTAAACATTCCTTAAAGTCCTATTCACATATCTTGCCTAATTCATAAGGTAAGCCTAAACTTATATGCCCAAATTATGGTCATAATCCACCATATAAGATATGTCCCAATTTTTAGTTAAACTTGCATAGTTCAAAATATTCTCCCAAACCCTTACATATAAATTATGCCAAATATAGCCATTGATTACAATGCACGTCACATATCCAAAAAAAACCTCGCTTAGGTGTATTCACACTTAATAATTATCCAATCTTAATATGGATCTTTACACCTAAGTTAAATTCAAATTAATTCTCTTTTTTTTCAAATTTTAGACTATAATATATATAGTATGTCCAGATCTAGATCTTGAATTACAACTTGTACTATGCATCCAAATCAGTTATATTTTCACAGTTAAACTTTACGCCAAAAATCCCAAGTCATATGTCCAATATTCTTTATGCCTCAAAACTCAAGACATATGTTAAATACACCTTATGTTTTAAATACAACATGCCCAATTATATGTCTCAGATTTATGTTCTAAGTTCAATCTATGTTCTTTATGTTCTAAGTCCCAATAATCCTCTCCTTCCAAGTCATAGATCGTCTTATACAATATGCCTCAAATTTATGTCCAAAATTACAACATGCGTTGTATCCTCAAATTGGTTACCAATCAATTATGCCCAAATATGCCTTATTCAATATTCTTCCCAAATTTAGCGTTTATGTGTTCATCTCTTATGAGATCTGGCTCAGGCTCGTGGTAGCCTGGCTATCAAACAAAAAGAAAGAAAGGAGGAAGAAATACAGAACAAATAGAATAATAAAACAGAGGAACATATCTGATAAATAGCAAAAGGGCATAATCTCAGATTCAGTTTTATAATTATGTCAAGATCATGATTAAAATTCATATCGGAAAATAACTGCACTTGCCTTGATTGGATTATAGAAGAAGAGTTGCAGTAGTTCTCTTTTAATCTTATTCAGATTTGGAAGAAGATGCACTAGTTCTAGTTTTGATCCCAGCAGAGTAGTGAAGCCATTATTATATTTATTTATTATAGAGGCAGAGTATAGGCAGAATGAAATTGTGTGGAGAGAAAGTGAGGTTTGGGGGTGTTTTTATAGGAGAATAGGGTGATTTAGAGCCTTCAGATCACTCTAGAATCCATCTAGGCCTTAGAAACCGAGAAATGATGTCAATAGACCAACCAGAAATCGCCACCTAAGCCCTAAAACATAAAATTTCGTCATAGACCATTTAGGGCCGACGGGACCAATTTCAAACCTCCTGAGTCGACCCATAAAATAGGTCGGTTTGGTGTTTTGCCTTCCCGCTTCCGCTATTTTGAATTTTTTTCTTAAATTTTAGGTTGAATTTAATTTTATTTATATATATATATATATTTCTATCTTCCTAATTAACCATTTTCACACTAAACTACTTTTTGAACCGCATTCACACTAAGCCGCTTTTTAGCCATTCTCCTAAAACAAAAATATGGCGTTGGCGGGGATCGAACTCTGTACCTCTTGTATGCAAGTCACATGTTCCAACCAAATGAGCTACTAAGTCTTTTGCTAACAAACCTTAGAACAATGCTAAACATTTATTCTTTTCTCATTCTTTTTTTTCTTCATGTTTTGCTGCAATATTTAATTTAAAGATATCTTTTTCATACGGAGTCCAATTTACGCAAACTCAGACTCTATCTCAACCAGAATTCTGAGACGAACAAAATGGCGCAACCCGTTTCCCTTAATTATCACGTCTGAGATTAATTATTCTTTAATTTAGTTAATTCGATTATTCATAAATCCGGGGTGTTACATTCTCCCCTCCTTAAAGGATTTCGCCCCCGAAATCTCCAAGTTAAGGAGAATGCATATCCTAACATCCAAACAACCATCTACTCAACCATCAAACACAGGCATCCATTGTCCTTATAGAATTTCTAATGCTATATGGACATATGCAAAAAGTGCGTGTATATGTTCCTTATCTAATGCAAAATCAGGCAGTCTACTGATTCAGTTGACCTCCTTAATGCAAACCATGATAGTGCCAGGCGTCGATTATGTATGCGAAAGAATCCTATCGATACATATTATCTCTACATGCGTGCACAACCATTCACTAAAATGCAACATCCATATGATAGTACAACCATTATACATCCATTACTTAAATATGTACACACGTTTATATGCAATATGCAATATGAAGTGACTGAGCCGATCTAGTGCCTAAAGTGTGTGTATATGCATCCACGAGCAACCACTAGCAAACACTTGCATCCACATGCATCCATCATACATAACATGTCTCAAACACATGTTTCAACCATAGGACTACCCTACCTAAAGGTCAAACGTACTAACGAGAGGACATAATAAAGATAAGATATATGGCCCTTGGGGTTATGCTTTCTTAAATAAGTTTTTTTCTTGAAAATACTTTCCTTAAAACATACTTTTGAAGGTACTTCTTCATAAAATTGTTTTTGAAAAACAACTTTACAAAATTCATATCTGTTCTGGTAACCTTCAGCTCTGATACCATGTGTAACACCCCACCTCCGTTAAGGTCACTCACAAAGGGAATGCCTTAACTTTTATGGAGCGTTTTAGTAGGCAGAACAGAAATTTACAACACAGATAAAACAGTACTTGAAAAATTAATAACTTTATTACAACAGAAACCAAAGTAAGTTTGGTTACATGTTTTCAAATCACAATATCAGAATTCAAGTACAAAATATCAGCCTTGTACAAAAGCCTTCATAATGCATAGTTTTTAAAATCATAATCCGCAACATAAACTGCAATGGAAAGATAGAGCCAAGGCCAAGCGGTACTTCAAGCAGAGAAAATCCGAATAAAGCTCCTATACTCCCACCCTAAAAAACCTGGGGGGGAAACGAAAGAAAAGGGGCGAAAACAAGCAAGGTCAGACATAAAGTCTGGCAAGTCCAGTGACTTTCAACATATGAACAGATAATAATATCATGACATGAAAATAAAGCTGGATAAGGGACAACAACAACAGGAGTAACTGGTATACTTAAGCTAAACAGAAGAAACAGAATGACATAGCCCAAGTTATGCTTCTTGATTATATTTTACTTCTCTGCACTAATACTAGTATAACAGGATTAGGCGTTACCCTAATGTCCAAACTGAAATAGAAACGGAACAGAATAATCTATACAGGACACTACACCAAAACAGGTGATTGCCAACGAGTATAACTGTCGCAAACAATTTCCGCAACACTTATTAGCGTTGCTACGGGGGCGTGGCAATGTATTACCAACGCATATAAGCGTTGGCAAATATTCATTCCCAACGCTTATATGCGTTGGCAAATATTCATTCGCAACGCTTATATGCGTTGGCAGATATTCATTCACAACGCTTATAAGCGTTGGCAATATTATTGTAACGTCCCGCCTTTTTGACCACTTTAAATTGATAATTTAACCAACTTAAAATGTTCAAAACGACGGATCGTTATTTAGCTTATAGAGTTTAAAGACAGAATCAACACATGAATACAGAATAAACAATAAACACAGCATTGAACAGCAAAATAAACTTTTATTATAATCAAAAATTTTAAATACAAGATCTTCAATACAGCGGAATTTGAAAATATAATTAAAAAACAGAAAAAAAATCTTTACTGTTTGAAATCTTCAGAGTGCGCCTTCTCTTGAAATCCCCAGCTTCGTCAATCTTCGAATCAGAAGCTATATTCTTTAAATCTGTATTGCTCGGATCTGACCCGAGCGTTCCATGCAAAAACATAAAACCACTCGAGTCAGGATTAATCATAGTTCAAGTAAATCAATTTCAATATAAACTGCATAAAATAGTTAATTCTAACACATGTGCAAAATATATAGTTATGTAGCATCCGTTCTATATAAATTTAGTTTTCAAGGGGCTGTGATCTCAGGAGCTTGCATATACACACATGTACAGGTACGTGTGTGCATTGCCACAACTTCTTGAAACCAGAAGGTATCAAATATAAGCCGAGTGTACGACATCAATTGTACAACCCAGTGACCTCAAGACTAATAAAGCTCGGACATGAAATAAAATCTGCTAAATTATTTAGAGGTGGCAAATAAGGTAGTCAGCAAAACATCATAGCACTAGGTTAAGCAACGCAAGAGGGTGTACCAGATTTTCACATGTGGCACAAACAGGTCAAGACAGAAACATTTTTTTTTCTTCTTCCGCTATGGGGCAGAACACAAAAATAACACAAAAATACCTACATGTCAAACACAACAGTACTGGACCACAAATGAGATGGCAAGGACAAGCTAGCGGATCATTGGGTAGGGCAAGAAAGAGGGCAATTCGACAGTGCAGCCTTATAAGGGCACAAGGGAAATAGAACAAGGCTGGGTGAATAAGTCCAACATATATGGACTAACATATGTGGTCCAACATAAATATATATATATATATATTTCCAGATATGTAAAGAGTTCTATATGTAAAGGTGTGCAATTATCAGCATGATGGGTTTAAGCAGAAGACAGACCAAATTATGAAACGATGAACCCCTATCTAGCACAACACATTTACAAAAAGAGGGGACACTAAAATATTGCTTAGAGTAACAAATAAAGCAATAGTCTGAGTGCATGCACTCATCAGTATGTACTAGAAAGAATAATGTATGGAGCAATATAGATCATTATATGTTAGCAGCAGTTTAAGGCGGAAGGGACAACAAATTTCCGCATATAAACAGTGTAAGTTTAGATCAAACCACGGTCACCTAACTAGTTAATCTTCATAGATGTATGTAGTTCCACTTCCCAGGTTTTAACATGATGGAATCAACCAAATACATCTACTTAAGCATATACATATTTACTTTCAGGTTTAGCATATGGGTCACTTTAACTCAATATAGATCATCCAACATGTATACATACATATCATTGTATAAATAATTGGAAGTAGTTTACTCACTTATTTTAATTTATTCTGACCGTATGCAACGTCAATTACCCAGAAAAGTAATAGTGTGACATTTTAATGTGTACATAAAACCATTTATATAGGTTCATGCCAAAAAGTGTCCTGTATAAGCATAGAAATAAGCAGGTTCCAAACAATACTAAAACACTGTTAACAGTACAGGTTTAGCAAAGCAAGAATTATGTCAATCTATGGGTTCAAGTTTGAAATCTAAGAGGGTACTTCCTATCCACGTATGCACATAAATTCACACACATATGAATATATATGTATATACAGATAAGGGTTTGAAGTAGCCATATGTTTATGAACGAAGCAGAACCTTCTCGTGTTCGAACGGGTCAATTATTAGCACTTCGGAATTCTGTCAATTTCCCTTTTAGGAAGGTAAATCGAATTAAATCAGGGAAAGCCCACACACAAACAATACCAAGACTAAATCAATAACAACGGAACTAATAAATTTTATCAAAGTCAGGGTAGGGTATGAACTAACCAATAATTGCAAAGCAATCAACGAAAATCATCATAAACAAATCAACTATTTTATTTCCGTTTAATGAAATCAAATTACTTGAATCTAAAATCCATCGTGAGTAAAAATACTCACCTGTGCACTCACGAAGAACAAAAAGAAAACAGATCAGCGGATTTTGATTGCAAATCGAGGCAATATTGCTGAAAGATGATTTGCTTGAGGCGCATCGGCAAGCAGTGGTTGCCAGTGCAGGCGCTGGCGTTCAGGTGGGTGCGGCAGCGTTGATGAAGGCTGCGATGGAGGCTAGAGTTCTTCAATTGGATTAGGGAAAACTCGATTTCATTTTGGGGGAAGGAGAATTGAGTAGTGGTGGAGGTTCAATGATGGCTTTGAGAAGAGAGGAAGGTGGAAACGATTTTAATTTGTGCTAATGTTGGACTGGGGCTCCGATTGTGGAAAGACAAAATCTTTCCAAGAGGGCGAAGCCATTAAAAGGGGAGAAGCAATTGTTTTCTTGCTGAAGCAATTGGGAACGGAGGGCACGGTTTTATAGAAACAGAAACCGTGGGTTCCAAGTATCCGTGGGAGCCAAGGAATCAATTGTTTGCGTCAAAAGGAACTAAACTATTTGTTTTATTTATTTATTTAGGGTTCTTTAAATTCTTTACCGCAAATTTTGTTGATGTTTTATTTTTAAACCGCCACAAATTAACTCCAATCGTGATGAAATTTTACGCATCGTCACGCCTCGGCATCCTAAATCCAAAAAAATTATTCTGGTTGTAATCCAACTTTTATTTGCATATGACGTTATTTATTTTTAAATCATTTAACCGTTCACCGATTTTATTTCGCTTGTTCACCAACAGCTCCGATCGTTTCCAAACGTTAAATTTAATTTCTTTACATATATGAATGCTCACATAAATAAATCTTCGAATATCCCAACAAATAAAATTCTAGTTTGTTTAACGTCAACTGCGTTAACTTCGTTTATTTTTAAACCCAACTATATATATTTTTCCATCAAACTCCAATCCATATCAAATACCCAACCAAATAAAAAAATATTAAATTCCCATCCAACCATTCTGAATTCAATTCATACACAAAAATCAGATATTTGATTTAAATTTCTAACACGAGTATCAATATAAAATTGATTATTAAAAATTAAATAATTAATTACACCTTCCAGTTGTCAAAATTTCTGGGACGTTACAATTATATTCGCAACACTTATAAGCGTTGGCAACATGCAACGCTAATATTTGCATATAAGATAGCATAAGCTCTATTTAATATGCATTCATTCAACTACGGAATTATCTCAACATAGCAACATGTAACCAAATCAATAAGGAAAAAAATTCATATTCATGATAACAGCAAAGTATGAACTAACAAAAAAATTCAATACATAAAGATACTAAATTTAGTACATATACAATATCCGATTCCATAGTAATAACAATAAAGAATTAACATAATGCAAGATGTTTTTCATATTTGAAGTCTACAAGTACCAAACGCGAAACTCCAGCTATATAACGAACCTTACATCCAAAAATTTGCATAGCTTGTACCACCAAATTTTCTCATTTTCTCTGCTTCTTCTACTGCTTTATGCGTGCATTTAATTAAATAACATCAATTAAGTTTCAAACAACAGTAAATGTTATAAGTTCAAAGTCATACCTTTTCAATTTTGACACATCTTTTGTCTATTGAGCTCGATGAATCTTGCAATTTAAGCTCCTTTTTAAACCTTTTGTTTTCTTCAAGAACCTCCAATGCAAATTCCACACCACGATCACATAATGGTTCGTCAATCCAGTGGATGAATCCACAATCTCTAAGAGTTCCAGTGTTTGCACAAATAAAATATCGGCGACCAACATTTCTATTCAAATAGCATGTTCTGAATATTGATTCAATGTTGCAATGGCATAACAACCTTCGAGATTATGCTTCTCCAACATAGCATGTTGGTAGGGGTGGCAATCTTGTAGGTGTTGTCGATCTGGTAGGCGATGCCATATCATTCTGAACACTTAATAATGCCAAATCTTTTTCTAAACTCGACTCTATTCTCTCGTAGACGCTAAACGGAGTTGGTGTCTGAGATTCGGCTGAGCAAACAATTTGAGTAGGATCGCCTGAATCGTCTGAATAGGCCGATGGACAATACCGTAGGAAGTAGTCAAGATAATCGGTCGAAGGCCTTGAGTAGGAGGACATCTGTAGAAAATAAATAATCAAATGCTTTATCAATAGCTCAAGAGCATATTGTAAGAATTTTAATTTAGTAAATTGCCATTACCACATACATAACTCACTCTGTTGAAAAAGAAGTGACAGTTTGAACTGTGTCCGCACTAAAACTTAAAATACCTTAACAGCAGTTTCAAAGAAAGCTAAATTAAAATTGGCTTTATCAATTTTCACCGCAAGTGAGATTAGTCCTTATGTAACAATACAAATATACAAGTTATATGATCATATGCCAAGCTTACTAATCATTGGAATATTGATATTGATTCTTTTTTTAAAAAAACCTTTCATGTATACGATACTAATTTGCACGTGGAAGAATTTGTTAAAATCAAACCATCCACCATGACAGCTTTTCCAACAGGGAAGACCTTTATAATTATACAATTTGGTTTCTATCCAGTGTCTACAATATGACATACAAACTAAGTATAGTGGTCTGGAAGTTTTGCAAGCAAGAATTTGTTTCAAAACATAAAAATGGTGCAACTTTTAAAATAAAACTAAGGACTGTCAGTTAATATACATTGATGCATACAAGGGTTAATTTTTTTCAAAATCTGCAACTTCAATATGAGGTTAATAGTAAAAAAAAGTGTAAAGTTTTCAAAGTAGTCAAACAAAAGTCAGATGCGTAAAAAGAAAAAAAATGGCATTTGTGTATATATATTCTATCTGAGATAATAGAAGAAACATAAATAACAAACAAGCTTGAACAAACATTAATGAAATATTACACTTGTGTATATATATTCTATCAAAGTTTGTATACAAGGTATCATAAGAAATAACAAAAGTAATCTCAAAGTAGAATCGCTACTAAAACATGTTAAGAATAGAAAACTGAATAGTGAATCACTTGAACAAACATTAATGAAATATTACACTTGATCGAATTCATAATTATTTATGATTGAATGTTTTATGGGAATGCCTCACATTTTAAAGTTTTATTGGTTTATTACAATGTTTAACTGGTAATATCCTTCACAAAATAAATGTTTACAACCAGTTAGAAATTTTAATTACTACTGTTTAGCATCTTTCATTGCTGGAAAAATAGAACACATTATATTATTTTGTTCAGGTTGTATTTGAAATCAATCTGTAGCCAATAAAAATCGACCATGTCTGTTTCCACCAAATTGCAAATCATTTTCCAATGATTGGATGATTTGACTGTTAGAAGTATGACAACCACCCAACAACACATTTGTTCAAACAAAACATGAATAATGTTGTAGGTACTTCAAAATTTTTAACAGTAGTACAGCTAACACACATGTGGCTGTTAAAAAATGTCTCCTAAACTTAAATTATGTGTCCACTGATATCAGTTATAAACTGATACTCATTCCTCTGTGATTCTAGTGAAAAAGATCTTCACAACATCAGAGAATTCTGATAGATTGATCTTTAGCATATGCATTATGTATGCCAATTTACAAGCCCACGATAAGTTAATTGATGCCTCACGTAATCAAGTTCACAGAGTTACTTACGTCGGGGTCATGAATTCTTTATGGTAAAAATAGTCAATAACATACAGCTGCAACATAAATGGAGAGAAAATCAGTGATCAGATCTTATTGTGCAATTCAGTCTGGCAAACTGAGTTTGCGCAACTCAGTTTGGCAAACTAAACTCAGTTTGCGCAACTGAGTTGTGCACTCGGTTTGCCAAACTAAGTTTGCGCAACTCCGCGCAAACTCAGTTTGGAAAACTGAGTTTGCGCAAACTGAGTCTGCAAAAACTCACATGGAGTTCACGGACTACCATGCAAACAATTAAAGAAGGCATTAAGAGAACTATAAACATAAGTGATGGGATGTAGCTAACACGGACTACCATGCAAAGTTTCAAATTTTGAAGTATTTTCCTTAACCAACAACATATAACTCAAGTTATCAGTATCTTCATTGATTGTCTTATGACTCCAAACCAGATCAACATGATTCAGTAACACACCATAGAAATGAGCAATTGAAGATATTACATTGTCTAGCAAGTAAAACTAAGCTTACTTGATCAAATAGCTCTGATGCTGAAGAAAAAGGTGACCAACTTAAAATAGTAGACAAATTGGTTAAGAACTGTTTTTCATCACCGCGCAATCGTCTTGCATATACACCAATGATTGATCAAACTCATAATCCACCTACAAGAAATGCATGTATCAAAATTATTTTAACTGCAATATGGCCAAAATAAAAGGATTGTTTAGCTTACCACAGGCACTACAATACCATCAGACCCAGTTTTTCTTAGAAAGGTATAGGATAGGAGCCTAATACTTTGAGATATCCTGAGAAATAATAAGAAGACCCGAATTTAAAGATGTAGTCTAAGAGATTTTCTAAATAACTATGACAAATTCTCCTTCATACATAGCGCCAGATGGCCAAGTAATATTCCGATTTCCATGTCTCATTCCTCTCATCCATTCACCATCATACATGCATCCATCAAACCATACATATTTACAATTCCTTTCAGGTAAGTTACCTGAAAATGCTCCAGTATATAATTCTTTATTTGGAAGTTTAAGCTAAACTTCCTAACGGCCAATAATTTCTTTGGAAGAGAACAAATTTTCCACATTTGACAATTGTAAAGACATTGTCGTGTCTGGAAAATTTGCCCCTTTGTTATCACCATCAATGATCACATTCTTGTCATGCATAAGGTGCCAAAGTTGAACTATTTTCAAGATAATTCGATTTCTGATAATAATAAGTGCAAACTTGTTACGAGAAATCACAACAAAAAACACAATAGATACACAGTAGATCATTTTCTGCGGCAACAGAACGTCCATGCCTAGTAAAATTGCATGGAAAACAAGCTTGAACTTTTATACACGGTATTTCAATAGCCAAACAAGCTTGAACTTTTATACAATCGAAAAGCTCAAATTAACCTCCACCATCAGACCGATGACACAAGCCACAAAGTCGCTCAAGTAACCTCCTTTTTGCAAATCACCCGCAGTAACCTGAACAAGCTAAGCCTCAAACACCGAAATCAAAATCGGAATAGTGACCGCAACCTGAACCCCTCCCTCTCAGTCCCCTCGAGCATAATTGCGAAAGCTCAAAATAGGAAATAGGAGAACATGAACAATTTCAACCACCAGAAACAATTGAAAATAGAAAATAGGAGAATAGTTAATAAAAAAATTCAGTTAACATAATCGAAAGCTCAAAATTTGCGGAAATTACCTGAAGCGAACGTCGAACTGGAAGAGAGAAAAGCAAAGTCGATTCTTCAAATTTGCGAGTTCTTCAAATCATGGAAATGAACCTTGAAGTCTTCCAATTTGCGATTGGCATGGATTGGTAATAATTAATTTAGCGGACGATGGAACAAAAAGCATTGAGAGGAAGGAATATAGGGTTTCAGCCAGAAAGAATAAAGTTGTTTACCTTTTTACCCTCGAAAACCTAAATTATCAACCCAAATAAGCGTTACTAATAAAAAATTTATAATTTTGTATTATTGGTAACACATTTTTAATGTTGCAACGCTTATTACTGTGACTAACTTATAACACAAATAAGTGTTGGCAATTGAAAAAAAATAAGGGTTGCCAAACGGCCATTATGGTGTAGTGGGAACAGAATACCAGTAATGGGCCTTTACCACCCCAACAGACAGAAGGTACATAAACGGAATCAGAGACAGAAACAGAATAATCCCTACAGAAACAGAATGTTAGAATTAGGTGTACACTAGTAAATGGGCCTTTACCACCCCAACATACGGTACCACGCAGAAACAGACAGGTGTTACCACCCAACAGAAACAGACGGTACCCCAACGGAAACAGACAGAACTAAGTGTACCCTAAATCTACCCCAAGCGATCAGCTCCCTAATACATAAATACCCTATACCAGCCCCACAGAAGGGTGTATCACTCCCTAAAGTGGCAACCTTTAAATGACATAGACCTATTTGCAGATGTCACGGCGTCTTACATCCTCAGAGGCAGACCGGGATCCATGCACGCAGATGACCTGGTTGGAACGCACCATCAACACCCCTCGCCATTATCAGAATGAACCACTTATAATTAGTTCGGTAAGCATGCCCGGACCCTACCTACTGTTGGGTCATAGTTTTGATACCAGAAAGGGTTACTGACTAATATGGGTCCCGAACAATAGATGACACAAGTATTTTCCCTCCTAACCTTGTATCCCCAGACTAACAGATTTCATATTAACTTGTTTACAAGTTTTTGGCCTACAGAGTTCAGAATCAACTAGTTCACAGACCAGAAAATCAAGTCAACAGATTTTCATACTAACGGATCATATGTATAGTTTTAACAGACTTACAGATTTTCTAACTTTGTATTGGGCCTACAGATTCACGAAACAGGTTTATTAATTCATCAGTCCGGTTGGTTTAGCCTTATCTACCCAACACGTTTTAGACATCATATTTATCTCAGATTTGCATTGATTAAATATTAATGCGCAGACCTCTCACATTAGGTCGGTAGCTTGTGGCCGTTGGATAAGCCGGGCGGTTCTGGGCTGACTTCTGCCATAAGCCAGACCTAACCTCGTGTCTAAGCATATTTTAGTTATGCCTACGACTTCTCACATTAGACTAGCAGTTTGTGGTTGCTGGTTAAGCCGGTTGGGTCTGGGCAGGCTTCTACCGCAAACATGAGTCTAACCTCGTGTCTCAGCATTTTTATTTTAACCAGTTTATTCCATTATAAATTATACAAATATCAGACTAATTGTGTCAATTTAACAGATTTGACTTCTTTTCAAGTCGCAGCAGATTAAACAAATTAACATGTTTTACACAAATTACAATCATTCAGCTTTTCAACAGATTTAGCAGCTCAGGCGGTTCAACAGATTTAGCAGATTAGGCAACTCAACAGACTTAGCAGATTAGGCAAAACTAGCAGATTAGGCGATTCAACATATGTAACAGTTTAGGCAATTCAACAGATTAAACAGGTAATACGTTTAGCAGATTAGGCAAAATTTAACATAATAAGCAGATAACAGTTTTAGCCGATTTAAACATTCCTTAAAGTCCTATTCACATATCTTGCCTAATTCATAAGGTAAGCCTAAACTTATATGCCCAAATTATGGTCATAATCCACCATATAACATATGTCCCAATTTTTAGTTAAACTTGCATAGTTCAGAATATTCTCCAAAAACCTTACATATAAATTATGCCAAATATAGCCATTGATTACAATGCATGTCACATATCCAAAAAAAACCTCGCTTAGGTGTATTCACACATAATAATTATCCAATCTTAATATGGATCTTTACACCTAAGTTAAATTCAAATTAATTCTCTTTTCTCCAAATTTCAGACTATAATATATATAGTATGTCCAGATCAAGATCTTGAATTACAACTTGTACTATGCATCCAAATCAGTTACATGTTCACAGTTAAATTTTACGCCCCAAATCCCAAGTCATATGTCCAATATTCTTTATGCCTCAAAACTCAAGACATATGTTAAATACACCTTATGTTTTAAATACAACATGCCCAATTATATGTCTCAGATTTATGTTCTAAGTTCAATCTATGTTCTTTATGTTCTAAGTCAAAATAATCCTCTCCTTCCAAGTCATAGATCGTCTTATACAATATGCCTCAAATTTATGTCCAGAATTACAATATGCGTTGTATCCTCAAATTGGTTACAAATCAATTATGCCCAAATATGCCTTATTCAATATTCTTCCCAAATTTAGCGTTTATGCGTTCATCTCTTATGAGATCTGGCTCAGGCTCGTGGTAGTCTGGCTATCAAACAAAAAGAAAGAAAGGAGGAAGAAATACAGAACAAACAGAATAATAAAACAGAGGAACAAATCTGATAAATAGAAAAAGGGTATAATCTCATATTCAGTTTTATAATTATGTCAAGATCATGATTAAAATTCATATCGTAAAATAACTACACTTGCCTTGATTGGATTATAGAAGAAGAGTTGCAGTAGTTCTCTTTTAATCTTATTCAGATTTGGAAGAAGATGCACTAGTTCTAGTTTTGATCCCAGCAGAGTAGCAACGCCATTATTTTATTTATTTATTATAGAGGCAGACTATATGCAGAATGAAATTGTGTGGAGAGAAAGTGAGGTTTGTGGGTGTTTTTATAGCAGAATAGGGTGATTTAGAGCCTTCAGATCACTCTAGAATCCATCTAGGCCTTAGAAACCAAGAAATGATGTCAACAGACCAACTAGAAATCGCCACCTAAGCCCTGAAACATAAAATTTTGTCATAGACCATTTAGGGCTGACGGGACAAATTTCAAACATCCTGAGTCGACCCGGGAGTCGACCCAGCGGGTCTTGGGTTGACCCATAAAATAGGTCGGTTTGGTGTTTTGCCTTCCCGCTTCCGCTGTTTTGAATTTTTTTCTTAAATTTTAGGTTGAATTTTATTTTATTTATTTATATATATATATATATATATTTCTATCTTCCTAATTAACCATTTTCACACTAAACTACTTTTTGAACCGCGTTCACACTAAGCCGCTTTTTAGCCATTCCCCTAAAACAAAAATATGGCGTTGGCGGGGATCGAACTCTTTACCTCTTGTATGCAAGTCACATGTTCCAACCAAATGAGCTAATAAGTCTTTTGCTTACAAACCTTAGAACAATGCTAAACATTTATTCTTTTCTCTTCTTTTTTCATGTTTTGCTGCAATATTTAATTTAAAGATATCTTTTTTATACGGAGTCCAATTTACGCAAACTCGGACTCTATCTCAACCAGAATTCCGAGACGAACAAAATGGCGCAACCCGTTTCCCTTAATTATCACGTCTGAGATTAATTATTCTTTAATTTAGTCGATTATTCAAAAATCCGGGGTGTTACAGGGGGAATGGAAGAAAGAAGAGGAAACAAAAAGGGCCAGACATAAAGTCTGGCCAGTCCAATTACTTTTAGCAGGTAAATAAGTAAAAGTATCATGACATGCATATAAGATGGACAAGAAAGATAACATCAAGTATGACGAGGTAAACATAATAAAGTATATTGTGCTTCTAGAGATTTCTCTGCACCAATACTAGTATAACAGATATGTAACAGGATTACATACTCCTTAACTGCTTAACATAAACAAGATGATCCCAACAGAAATATAATGACAGTTTCAGGTGTACTCTAGTAACGGGTTTTAACCCAAACAAAATTAGTCAGTACCTAAGCAAAAATAACGGGTGTTAGACCAGACAGAAACACAGGTACCCTACATAATAGATAGGACAAGATGTACCTTATTTATTACCCCCATCCAATTGATCGGCTCCCTATTCCATAAATACCCTGTGTCAGCCCCATAGTAGGGTGTATTACTTCCTAAATTGGCAACCTACAGAAGGACACAGACCTATTTACTGGTGCTACAGCGGCTTATTTTCCCAGATGCAGGTCGTACTCATGCACGCACAGGAGTCCGTTGGAACGCGTCAGTACACACCTCCTCTCAGATGAACCTCTTATAATCAGTTCAATAAGCGTGCCCTGACACCTACCGAGTGCGGGGTCCCCCTTTAATACTAGAATGGATTACTGACTAATATGGGTCCCACATAATAGATGACACAAGCCAACCCTTACAGATCTTGTGTCCACAACTAACTAGGATTTTGACAGGTTATGCCTAACAGATTTAACATATTCACATAACGCCCTACAGATTTACGGGTTAAACTTTACAAGTTAACGGGTCAATATAACCCCAACATATTCAACAGGTTAAGTTTTCTAAATTAACAGCCTTGTATAACCTTACAGATTTAACAGGTTTACTCAAGCCCACAGATTTAACAGGTCTGCTTAACCCCACTGATTTAAAAGGTTTACTTAACCCCACAGATTTAGCAGGCCTACTTAACCTCACTGATTTAACAGGTTTACTTAACCCCATAGATTTAACAGGCTTACTTAACCCCACATACTTAATAGGTTTACTTAACCCCACAGATTTAACAAGCTCGTATAATCCTTATGGATTCAACTAGGTTAAGTTTTTATATTTATTACCATATTCAATTATGGTTAAAATGTGATAGACCTCCTACATTAGGCCTACAAATTGTGGACGCTGGATATGCCAGTCGGTTCCGGGCAGACTTCTTCCACAAGTCGGGCTTAACCTTGTGTCATAGCACGTCTCGTATTTGTGCACTTAGACCTCTCACATTAGATTCATCACTTGTTGTCGCTGGATATGTCGGTCGGTTCCGAGCAGGCTTCCACTGCAGGTGCAACCTAACCTCGTGTCATAAGTGCCATTACAGTTTCTAATTACATAATCCTAGGCATTTCAATTATTAATTTATTATACCTATGTCTTTATAGGTGTCCATGCCTCTTTTTCCCTAATTATGTTCATAATTAATTACATGCCCAAATTCATGTTTATAAACATTAAGTTATGCCAAACTTTCCATTTACAAATTATGCCTAATTTATACTATTTTTCCCCTCGTTCCCATTTTAACGTATTCGCATAATTTAACGTCATGCCTAGGTTAGAAAATAGCTAGGCTAAAATAAAAGGGACAGGTGATAGAAATGGTTATTCTAACAAGATTGACATAAACATGTGGTGGCATAATCATATAACGACATAATGATAAGATGGACATATATGAACGGATCTAGTGAACATGCGATATTAGAATCAATCTTAACATAATAGGGATGTCATAACTGGCATGATAAGATCTAAATAATAATTTAGATGTCAAACTACTAATAGATCCTATTTAACCGCAATATGATAGGAACAAGGTAATCTAAGTAGTGAAACCAAGGTAGACTTGTCATGACAATTAGGTGAAAGTTTAGATCTAAATCTAAAACATGTCCAACTAATCACAGAACCAAAATAACCACAACATGATAAGTACCAAATGATCTAAAATGTGAATTAGATCTATAATCAAAACTAGATCTAACATAAATAAGGTTAAGATCCAAAACAGCCACAACATGATAGGTACAAAATGATCTAAAAAGAATTAGATCCATAATCAAAGTAGATTTAACATGATAACGATTAAGATCCAAATCAACTACAACATGATAGGTACAAAATGATCTAAATAGAATTAGATCAATAATCTAAAGTATATCTAACATGATAACGATTCAGATCCAAATCAGCTGCAACATGATAGGTACAAAATGATTTAAATAGAATTAGATCTATAATCAAGGGTAGATCTAAAATGATAACGGTTAAGATCCAAATCATAGTTAATTTAGAATTTCATAGTTTCACAAATTACAATTGATCTGATATGATTCAATCCTAAGCATATACCTAAATTACAGTCATATCATGTCTTACTTTTAATTATTCAGTTCTAAAGGTAACTTGAACTCACAATGATCGGATCTAGAAGAACATGAGGAGAAAAGTGAAGTTTGGATCTCAGATCTGCACTTGGAACACTTGAACCTCTAAACTCGATTAACTGGATTTGCAGAAGAATAAAGAGATTTGATTCAGTTCAGGAACTGACAGCATCTAAGCCTCCATCATTTTTGGTGTAGAAAACAAGAGAAATGGAGCCATATATATAGCTGCCAGCCTCCAGAATTCGACCTACCACGTCAGCCCTAGGGGGGTCGGCCCATGGGTCGATACCCACTTGAAGAGGTCCGGATGCCCAAAAACTAACATGGGCGCACTTTACAGGTGTGCCAGTGTAAAAATACCTTGGCGCACTTATCAAGTGCGCCAGTTGTTCCTGCTTTCATCGTCAAACTTCTACCGTTCATAACTTCTTCATACGTTATCCGTTTTACGCAGACCAGGTGTCTATCTTAACCAGAATTTCGAGGCAGACGCAATGACGTAGTCCGTTTCCCTTAATTCTGAATATTAAATTAATTTTTTTTATTTATCCTCTTTAGTGTTAAAATATGGGGTATTATATAAATAGAAATAAAAATGCAGAAAAGGAAAGAACATACCAGATTTTATACTGGTTCAGATTGCTCCTACACCCAGTCCCGCACAATGCTGGATTGCGCAGAGTTTTATTGCTATTCCAATAGTCAAGTACAACCTCCTTGATTTCACGGCTACAAGGGACACCACCGATTCCTATTTACCTGATTTTTCGGCTACAAGGAAACAACGATTCCTACTTCCCTGATTTATCGGCTACAAGGAAACCCCGATTCCTACTTCTCTGATTTCTCGGCTACAAAGAAAAACCGATTCCTCTTTTACTCAATCCAAACAACTTTTACTTAACCCAAACAATTACAAATAGCCCTAGAACTCTTCAATAGCACTTGATTCATAGAGAAACGAGAGGAGAGTGTAGAGAGAAGTAGTTTAATCAAAACAGAATTGAATTCGATAGAGTATAAGTGTAGAAATCATAAAAATGATTAAGAAAATTTATATAATGAAAGTGGAGAAGAAGATATGATTAAAAAATCGGTTTTAACCCCTTTTTATAGAGTGTGAAAGGTTGCAATGGTTCTGAATCATTTCAAATAGTGAAAGGACACTTCCTTTCAAAATTGAAAAAAATGACAGTTATATATCAACATGGTGTTTTTGGTATGTCGAATACCCAAGTATAATTTTGTATTTTAAAGTATTTTTCAAGTGTTTTGATATAAAAATAATTTTGTAAATTTTTGAGTAAGAATTTAGTGTTGTAAATTAATATTATATAGTTGAAAAACAAATGAAAACATAAATTTAAACTATATAAATATATTTATAAAATTATAACATTATAAGATTTTAAACTATATAAATATATAAAGTATAAGAATATAAATACAAAATTTAAGTTCGAAAAATAAAGAAGAATAAGAAAGGAAAAAGAATAGAAAAATAGAGAGGATTGAGGACAGAATTGAAAATCAGAATTTGGATTTGAACCTGGAGTGCTATTTAGAGTCATATAGAATCTAGACTCTATAATTATATTAATCTTGAACTCTTGAACTCTTGAAATCTTGAGTACTCATGAGTCTTAAAATTTCTCTAATCTTTGAATCTTTATTTTCTTTAAAACTGTACAGTCTTCAGTAATATTTCCTGTATATAATTCCTGCATATATATATATATATATATATATATATATATTATACAACAAGTATTTGTATATACTTTATAATCAGTGATAACTGAAATAAGGTTGTTGTCATCAAAACTCCATTCTCCAACACAAACACATTGCGTAAAACCATGTGCAGGCGTGTGAGTGCATATGTGACTCTAATTTGACAATGACTATTTGCACTCTTGTGTAAATGGGAGTCGGTGAATAACATTTAATTTCTTGAATCGATAAAGATTAGACGCCTTAGACAGGTTCCAACATGAGCTACAGGATTCAAGCAAGTCAAAATTCTCAACAATGCTAGAATCCCAAACTTATATGAACATGCTTCAACAATGTGTCTCAGTCGCTCTGAAGCAGCGCACTCCTTGGTGTACAACTCAATGGAAAGATCACGACCAATTACTAAGCATAGCATGGAGATCTTTCCAACCATCAACTAACTTGTCTCATTTCAAAGCATGTCCCATTAAAACTAGAGATACTTTGGAGGGCAAGTATTAACCAGCATTTTGGTCCAGTTACTAGAAGCAGTCCAGGCCCAACGCGAGGTCCAACGGCTCCAGTGTTGCCAAAATCCTTAAGAGTCAAACTAAGACGGAGTCGTGCGAGAACAGTCATCACGGCTTGTCAAAGTGATCTCGAATAATACAAGTCACGAATTAAGTGTACGCACTAATAAGAGTGTGATCGTATTGGGAAAATCATGGTTCTGGCACTAGAAGACTTAAGTCGAGCCACTGGAAGAATTTCGCATCACTGGATGTGAAATTCATCAATATCGAAGATCGCTCGCCCAACATGCGTCGATCACCTCAAAATACGTGATCGTGCTAAGCGAATCACTTAAGAAAACTTTACCCCGGCTTTAGCAGACCTCTTCCCCAAAGCCTTGCCCAACAGTACCCGATCAGCTCCAAAAGTCTATGCACCACTGCTCAATCAGCTCCAGAATGCTGCACTGTCATCTCTCACACTTCGCATTACCTCCCGGTGCTTCACATCATCTCTAAGTGCTTCGCATCCCAAAAAGCGGACTGCCCCACGCTGCTCCTCCTTCATTTCGAATCCCACATATCGCTTTCCTCAAGAATTTGTATCCCAGAGAACTCACATCCCTCATCTCACCTCACAAAAACTTCACACCCCTTAAGGGTCACGGGACCCGAAATCTACATCCCTACAAGCTCACCCAACACAATTCGCATCCCTTCCCGGGATGCGATTTCGCGTCCCCTCGGATACGTAATCATGCACCCCACCGGGATGCGATTTCGCATTCCATCGGATGTGTAATCTCGCATCCCACCGGGATGCGATTTCGCATCCCTTCGGATGCGTGATCTTGCATCCTACCAGGATGCGATTTCGCTTCCCCCGGGATGCAAACATATACATCCTACAGGGGATGCGACTTCGTATCCCCGTAGGATACGAATTTCACATCAAGGGGGATGCGAAATTTTCCAATGAGCTTTGCCAAGATTCGATTTTCACTAGGCCATCGCTTCGGGATGCGAAATCTGCTATTGTGGTCCCTGAATACTTAGTCATATATTGTGAACTTGCAAATAATGACTCCCGAATACTAAGTCAAATTTTGCAACTTGCAAAATATAACTCTCAAATACTTAGCCAAATTTTACACGTAATTGTAATGTTCCCATATCTCACCTACTCCCACCTACTCCACTTCCAATAATTATCCCGTACCTTATACTTGAAGGGAGTTGGCACTTGCTTGGCTTGAGACCTTGAGAGGACCTCAGACACCATTAACGGATTCTTGGGCTTTGGGAAAGAAGAACCAACTTTTTCTCTGGACCACGGAACCTCCCGACTCCGGCCGGACCCTGGAACCTCCCAATCCCGCCCAGACCCCGGAACCTCCCGATACCGCCAAGACCTCAGAACTCTTGAATCGGCTCAGACCTCAGAACCTCCCGACACTGCCAGGACCTCAGAACCTCTTGACTCGGCCCAGACCTTGGAACCTCCTGACACTGCCCGGATCTTGGAACTTACCGACACATCCTAGACCTCGGAAACTCCAGACTTCACTCAGACCCTGTAACCTCCCTACTCTGCCCGGACCATGGAACCTCTCGAGATCACCCGGACCTCAAAACTTCCCAATACATTTCAAACCTCGGGAACTCCCGACACTGCCCGGACCTCGGAACTTCCCGACATATCCCAGACCCTGGAAACTCCTGACACCGCTCGAACCTCGAAACTTCCTAACACATTCCGAACCTTGGAAATTCCCGACCTCTCCCAAACAACGGAGAATTTCGGCAACAAGGATCAATAGAGCTTCATTGCCATTTTGTTCACTTGTAATGATGTATTCCATTATACTTACTAAATAGATAAATAAAATCAGTAAATCCTTCAAAGTGGACGTAGGTTCAATCCTAACCAAACAACTATAAAATACTGTGTTCTTTACTTTCCTACACATTATGTCGCATCTCTCATTACTTTTCCGCTCTAGATAACTGGTTTCAATTTTTTGGAACTCTCGAGCATTGGCGACCACTTTTTGGTATCAACACAGGGTGTGGTGAATCTATTACGCACACACCTTAATGCGGCTTCATCTATGTGTGGAGGCACCGAATACAACGGGATGTCGGCTATGACAGCATCTGCCATCATGTCCGGCGCTTCAGGAGTGTCTTCCCTCTAATATCTACATCCTTTTCCTCTTTGGGAGTCTCTTTTATCGCTCCAACCCGTTTTGGTATCACCGGATCAGTTAAATGCTCAGTCTTTTTTTGTGGTTCTTTCGACTGCATGCCTTGGTTGGGTGCCTTTGGCGAGCCTATAAGTTGGGAGGGGGTGGACGCTTCTGTAGTCTCAAGCTTGTTGTCCCTTGAACAAGTACTACTTGATGGCCCGGATTGGGATGGTGAGTGTTCTGAAGATTCGGCTTCCAAAGCTTGAAGTCTCTTGGGCAATCTTGTTTCCATTGCTAATTATACTTTTAACATAGTCGCATTAGAAATCGCATTGAATAACCTGTACCCCTCGTGTTGATGTAAGCTAACATGAATGTACAGTGTAGTGAGATGCTCATATGATTATAATAAAAGAGCTTGGGACACGTAGATGATTACTGGTTCTTAGAATTACAGCCATCGTCATCGTCGATCGACATTGTTAGGTTCATGTCGAGTAGCAGCTACGTCGTGATTGAAATTGGAAAAAGAATCTAAAGGTCAATAGTTTAGTAATATGTTCACGGTTCGAGTTTATGCTCTGATCCTATGTGCAAGTCTAAATTATAGGCTTTTGTCCGAGCGTAGAGGCACTTTCAGTCATTATATTCAATCATAGGTCTGATTCAATCATGTAGCGCTGCGGAGACGACGTAAATAGAGTGACAGGTCCCTTGGGATTCGAGTTTTCAATATGGAACACGACATGCAATGAAAATGGGGCTCAGATTCGCCTAAGTCCCAGGGATGCGAAATTTCGCATCCCCAAGCCTTGAAAAATTTGCATCCCCCTTTGAAAAATTGTATTACACCTTCCTCATGAAATTTGAATCCCACACTCCAACACACTTCGGCCCGATTTCACTTTTCATCCCTCCATGAAGCAAAAAATACATCCCTCAGATGCGAAGGATCGCATCCCTCGTGATTTATAGATTTTGCATCCCTCATGATGCAAAATTTTGCATCCCTCAGACATAAAAAATTGCATCCCTCGTGATGCGAAGCTTCGCATCCCTTAGATATGAACCTTTGCATCCCAGGAAGCGATGTGAATCGACTCTGAGGCCTTCTCCCTCTTTTTCCTATCTTTCCTCTCCTCCTTCTTCTCCTTTGAACCCCTCGGGTAAATGAGCTCACATGCCCTAGATCCATCTACTCCAACTCGATTTCGAACCTAACTCCTCTAACTCGATCGCAAGTCCTAAAATTATCATCCCAAGATTTGGATTCGTTTCGAATCACAGGTTATTCAAATAAAAGTCACCAACCTAAGATTTGAATCGAGCTCGGATTTCTTTCATTAAAATATACGGGTCCTGAGATGCAAAACGAAAACAAGGTAAAAGGGAGAAGAATTTTGAGATACAGCTTTTATATGTGTGGGGTGACGGGCCTGGCCTAAGTTGGGAATTCTCATCCCATTGTAACACCCCGCATTTTTAGTTAAATGATAAAATAAAAATTTGGAAAATTTTCAGAATTGACAACGAAATTAGCGTCATTGCGTATGTGACAATTTTCTAATCAATTTATACCTATGGTTTGCAAAAAATGAATTTAAAATGAAAAGTCATCTTTAAATGAAGCATTAGAACAAACAGGAAAAAGAAAATATAGAAGAAGACTAATAAGAAAATAAATACCAATGTTTTTAGTCTTGCGAACAAAAGGATAAGTACGTGAGTCGGTTGAGGCATGTCTCTCCCATGTGAGTGGTGCAAGTTCGAGTCCCACTAATGTCATAATTTTAATTTAAGAGGGATGACTATAGAAATGCATGTCCTTAAAGAAAAACATATATAAATGTACACATAAGGAAAAATATACATATAAGTAAGTATATATATACACATATATACATATGTGTATGTGTGTGTATATATGAGTAAGAAATTCAAAAAGTAACTTGCAATCAATCAAATTGAGTAAGAAATAAATGACGCCGTATTATCGTTTGAAATTTGAAAAGAAATTAAGATTGTGCGTAAATATATACACATAAATTCAAATGTTGTAATTAAAAGTGTAATTTAAGAGCGGGAAGTAATAAATTTATAGTGAATGAAAATAGACAAGAAGATAGCTGCATTTGAAATTAGAATATGTATTAAAAGGAAGAAATCAGTGAATTGATGGCATTATAATGACATTAATTGAGCAGCTAAATCTTTTGTACACCTATAAATAGACTAGTAGAGCCAAACCTCCAACTAATATTTTTCTGAGACAATGCTAAGGCTCTTCCATTTTCTTTCTTTTCCAAATCTTCCAAAAATTAGAATATTAGTTTTTAGGAATTCTGATGCAAGATCTGAAGACAAAGATTATAGGTCTACAATGTAGATTTTTAGATTTCTTGTCAATGTGAGGTAAATCATGTGTATCTGAATTATTAAGGTTTCTTTCTTTCCTTCTTCTTTTAGCACCAGATTTATAGATTTGTGGTTATGCTGATATTAGATTCAATTAGAAAGACCACGAAATAACAGATCTGAATCAGATTCAAGGATCAAAAAGAAGTTAGGTGAGTGGATTTAAAATTATACCTTTTGGGTAATGGTATATTTATCATTTACATTACCCATCATTCTTAATGTGATAAATAATTGGAATTTGTGGTAATTGCGATATAATCTATTTCTAAGAATGTTAAGAATATTATTGTTGTATAGTTCTATTCCATTAATCTTCTATTTGGATTGAGAATTATTGTAATACTGAAATTGTGGAATTTACAGTAAACATAAATATGTTCTTAAGATTGTTATTTAATGACATATTGGATATGTTTTAAACATAATTACGGTAAAATTAGGAATAATGGAAAAAGAATTGGTATGCTTAATTTCATAGGGAAAATTTACAGTAATAAGAAATGGTAAATGAAAAATAGGAATTAACATCTGACTCAGAAAATAAAAAAGGGAAAATCAGAAGTGAACTGAGTTAGTTGAATTTTGGGGGAAAATGGATCCATTTCCAAAACGGTAAAATTATTAAGAACGTAGTTGCAAGAAAAGAAAGAAAAAAAATGGGATTAGTGTGAAATAGGGGTTCTTTTACCGTATTACAAACTAATCAAATAAAATACGTATGTCCATGATGAAAATAAAAGAAATAGCTTGCAACTACGGATATTAATTAATGTACATTATGGAAATAGATCTTTACATCTTTCCTCTAATCAATCTACTGAGGTGTGTTGAATATTTCCCTGAAACAATAAGAATGTACGTAGCGGTAATTAAAGAAAGGTTATAACAGTAAAAAATTGGTTAATCTTAAGGAATCTAAGAAGAATTGTGATGAACGAGGAATATAACCTATTATAACAGTTATAATTAAGAATGAAATATAATAGGTAGGCTTGTCTTAGGAACAAGAGAAATTATATCATAGGTTATAATTTAGAAAAGAGGACTTATTATAAACCTTAGTCAAGAGAATAAACCTTAGTCAAGAGAACTAATTTAATAAGTAAACAACAACAAGTTGTGATAAGTGTAAGACAAGGTTATGATTAAACAATAAAGAATAAAGTAGGCTATTATTGGTAGACTTATAATTGGAAGTATTAAGTCCAATGAATGTAATAAATAATAAGTGGAAGTCCGCTCCGGTGGCATAGGGCAAAAGAAAGTAAGCAGCCAATTGTGAGCAAACGTACCACGTAACTTGAATAAAAAGTGAATATGTGGATAATCAAGTTAATTAGCAATGTGATAAGGTAAAGCAAGCGCGTGATTAAAAGATTAGACGTAGGATCTAATAACACGATGGCATGATACACTTGGACTAGTCCGTTCGTATGAAGGTGAAGACCCCAGCGGGGTAGATTATTATGGTGTCTAGAGACACGAGAGGAGCACGTCCAACTGATTATTCTACTGGACTAGAGGGAAGCATATGGCTTCTATGGGATGTCGTAAGG
This sequence comes from Allium sativum, assembly GCA_030737875.1. NCBI lineage: Eukaryota > Viridiplantae > Streptophyta > Magnoliopsida > Asparagales > Amaryllidaceae > Allium > Allium sativum. The sequence goes on from CM060913.1 coordinate 403,878,278, forward strand.
TACTCTATGGTGGTCCTCTGTATTGTACATTCTCAGGTTGTACCTACAGGGATTTGGTCTGTACAGTACCATCCGGCGAGTATACCTTGAATGCAACTAAGGTGTGCAGTCCAAAGGTCGTGGCAGAGGCGTTGGGTGATTCAGTGGTTTGCCTCGGGAGAGGTTGGTCAGGACCAAATTATGGATAGTAATTATCGGATGCCTGTCATCGGCAGTTAGTGCGATGCGAAAGACCAGAGCTAAATTTAGACCTTCAATCTTTTACTATCGAGACGTTGGTTGTACGACATGCCAAATTGGATATTAGATTCGTTGATAGGGGCACTTCACTTTGCTCTTGAAGAAGTTTTTCATTAGTTGAGGGAGGGGCCAGGGTGAGGCCATAGCTACCATGAAAAGACATACCATATGTGAATATCTGTATTGTAGTCCTAATGAGGTAGTCCTTTACAGATATTAAGAGCTCCCGACAGAGTTTTGCGCATCGTTGCAGCCTTATTATGGGATTTGGGTTACAGTAGACAGTATGTTTGTATGAGGGTTTCTAGATACACGCACTAGGGGGTGTATTGTGGATAGTAAGGCATTACTTCGTGTTAAGACGAGATTCGACTGAGGAATTCAGATATGACGATCTATACGCTTATGTGGCATATCGATGGTAGTTCTATGGGATTATGTGGCGTAATGATATATATTTCCATACGTGATTTAGCATAGGATGGATGTCGTATACGCTTCTATGGCCCGACGGCGGGGACAGTACGAGAATGGTACTGTGGGGAGTACCTTGACATGCTGGGTTTAGCTACATATACACTATATTAGGTTTAATCTACCAGGGAGTAAATGGGTACGATGTGAGTACAGAGCCTTGAGTGTTGTTAACCCAAATAACATAATAATTAAGGAAATATAACTAAACAGTATATGTAGGGTTATTTCATAATGTATAATTTGTCCATTCACCAGAACTTTGTATTCTGACCCCTTCCTCATAACATACTTGTGACACTCCATGTCTCGTAATGTCACCCATATGAAGATGCATTAAGTTATGTGAAGCGTAATAGGTAAACAGTAACTAAAATTCACAAGACATAATGTAAATATGCAGTGGAAATTTTTTACTATTATAAAAGCATCATTTCATCGTTACAATTTCAAATGCCAAAAACAATAGTCATAACAAACTGTCTCATAACACAAAATATCAGAATACAAAACTGTGAAATCATATCCCTCCTTAAAAGCCATAACAAGGTAGAACAAAAGTCAAAGCAATACATAGAGCCAAAAGAGATCCAATTCCACGATAAAATCACGGTCACAGCTACTATCCGCCACCACTCTAAGAACCTGTGGGAGGATGGAAGAGAGAGAAGGAAAAAAATAGGTCCGACACAAAGTCTGATGAGTTCCAGTGATTTTCAGCAATAGGATAAGATAGAAAGTATCAAGGCAGAAAATAATTTTGAACGTGGGACTACAGTAAAATACACAAGTATGAAGTAAACGAGATATCACTATAATGAGATAACAGAGTAAAGGTAAAGATCATGTACGATTCTGATTCATATTCCAAAAATCAAGTTGTTGCACCATTAGTGGAATGTTGAAATTAGGTGTTACCCTAATTAATATCCATGTGATCGGCTCCCTACTATGCAAGTATCATGTGCTAGCTACGAAAGTAGGGGTTATCAATCCATAACCCGTCAACCATAAGACAAAAACCTATTCGTTGGTGTTACAGCGTTTTAATTTCCATCATCAGACCCAATCACGCTCATGACTCCATCGGAATGTGCCCTTACCCACCTTCTACCTTTGAACATCTTACAATTCAGATCAGTAAAGCATGCCCTGGCCCCTACCTAGTGCGAGGCCCCTCTCTAAGATACTAACAGGGATACTGACTAATACGAGTTCCACACAACAAGATTGACACAAGCCACCCTCTAGGCTTGAGCCCCCAAACTAGGATTTTAAGAGTCCTAAAACAGATACAACAACAAGACGTCAGGCCTTTTAGGTTATGAATTGACAAGTAATAACTCAGCAGGTTTAAGTCTATCAATAAGCATGGTTGTAGATGACATTTCCTATAAGTGTTATTCTATGTACGACCCCTTCCCCAAAACCTTCTCAAATGTGTATGTTTATATATATATATATATATATATATATTAAGTTTCCTATTTTACTTAATTGCATTTGATACCCACAACATGTTCTATTTAATGTTTAAATTAAGTTTAACCTACTAAGTTTAACAGGTTTTTCATATTATACCAATTATACAGACATTGAATTTCATGTTTCAATATGCTTAATTCTTCTTTTTACTATCATTTTAAGCTATTCCTATTTAACCCAATTTAACGCAATCCTAACCGTGAATAGCCTAGGCATTTGATAGCCTAAGTATAGCACAAATTAAATAGAAAAAATAAAAAGAAGAAAGTACAGATCCAATTCATAATATATATATATAAACTGACTAAATAGGCATAAGACTGTAAATAAAGCTAAGACAGAAAAGAGGATAATAAGGATGTACATGTAACGGTTAGAACTGAATAGGGAATTGACAGTAAAACATATAAACATATAATAATTGTATAATCTTAGATTCATATTTATTTACTGTCAGAATACTATTTAATTATCAAATCTGAAAATGAGTAGAACTCACAATGTTTGGATTGAAGTTCAGAAAAATATCTCTTTTATATTGTTAACCAGCAATTGGCTACCGGATTTCGTCCCGTGTTGTTGAAGAAAGTCCTCTTTAGATTTGTTGTTGTAGAAAAATTAGAATTGTCCTTTTTAATCTATGTTTGGGCAGCACCTCAGCATCTTCATATTTTTATTAGGAAACAATGAGGCTGCTAGCCTATTTAAAGATTACCTAAGACAATCCTAAACCATTAGATTTTAGGTTTATAAATCCTACCGTACACCCAGTGCTGAGTCAACGTGTGAATATGGTGAAGAAAACAGTCCAGATTCTAACTCAAATTTCTGGCTCTGCATGCGGTTGGGTTGACCCACCTTTACCTATATAGACCCTAGGGTTGACCTGCCTCAGACATGGGTCAACCCAGGGGTCGAACCAGTTATGGGCGGGTTGCCCATTGGTTTGTTGCGTAGTTTATTTTATTTATAATATATATTCTGTATATATTTTGGTATAATCTTCTTATATGCATAACTCTTCATATTTAATCTTTTTTAAGCAAACCAAGGGTCTATCCGAACCAAAATTTCGTAACGAACACAAGGATAAAGTCTATTTTACCTGATTTTGAATATTTAGTTTAACTAATATTCATTTTATTATCTTCTTAATATAATTACTATGTATTAAAAATATGGATGCTACATTCTCCCCTCATTAAAGGATTTCGCCCCTCGAAATCTCTAAGTTAAGAAGAATGTTATTACTTAAAACCTACACCCATCTACTCATCTATCATCCACAAGCATCCACTGCACTTGAAATTTCTAATGCTTGGTATGAACACTTGCAAAGATGTTGTGTATATATCCCTAAACTAATGCGAAAATTAGGCGGTTGACTGATTAAGTTGACCTTCTTAATGCAATGTATGTTTGTGCCATGTACCAATATGTATGCAAATAATCCTAGTAACACTTATAGGTTCTATATATGCGCACAACAATTCACCAATATGTAACATCCACGTAATGATTCAACCACCTTCATACATTGAAAATTTAAAATGCGCACACATCCATATGCAATATGTAGTGCTTGACCCAATCTAATGCCTAATGTGTGTGTATACGCAGCTACACTGGCATTCATTAGAAAACATTTGCATCCACTTGCAATCATCAAACATAACATGTCTCAAACACATGTTTTCAAACATAGGTTTCTACCCTAAGGATTAATGATTCAAACAATAGAGATAAACGAATTCAAATTAAAAAGCTTAGAAATAAATTAAGGTACTCTCAAAGAAAAAATGGTAAGAGGCATGAATCTTGTCTTTGGGTTCCCATGTCACGTCGTCTCGATCTTATCCCAATTGCACATTTACTAACTTGATCTCTTTGTTGCGTAGCCTCGTAACTTCCGATTCAAGAATAAGGGTAGGAACTTTTCGAACTGATGCCTCCTTCTCGACTTCAACATCTTCATGCGTACTTAGCTCAACTACCTCTGTTGAATCACGTAGACATTTCCTTAAATAGGAAACATGGAATACGTCGTGAACTCCCGCCAGCCTCTCAAGTAGTTTAACCCTATAGGCCATTTGGCCTATCTTTTCAACTATAGGAAATGGTCCTACAACCTTGTGTCAATTTCTCTACCGAGCCAAATCGAACTACGTCCCTCGAAGGATAAACTTTGGTAAAGACCATATCTCCTACCTCGAATTCCAAGTCAGTCCTTCTCTTATCGGCATATGACTTCTGCCTATCTTGAGTTGCTTTCATCCTTCTTCGAATAAGGTCTATCTTCTCAGAAATCTCTGTAACCATCTCTAGCCTTAGTAGAAGTCTGTCCGTAGACTTCCACCAATACGTCGATGATTTGCACGATCGTCCATAAAGTGCCTCGAAGGTGCCATATCAATGGTAGATGTTTATTATTGTAGGAGAACTCATCCAATGGTAGATGTTTCTCCCAAGTCCCTCCGAGATCTAGGATACACAGTCTTAATAAATCCTCAATAACTCTATTAACCCTCTCAATCTGTCCATCTGACTGTGGGTGATAAGTTGTGTTAAGTCCTAACTATGTACCTAATGTCTCTTGCAAGCTACTCCAAAACTCGCTAGTAAATATGGGGTCATGGTCACTTACTATACTAGAAGGTACCCCATGAAGTCGGACAATCTCTCAAAGGTATATTGATGTTAGCCAAGTCGTCGTCCTTTTGCTCTTAACTGGGATAAAATAAGCGCTCTTAGTAAGCTGCCCACTATCACCCATATGCTCGTGTTTCCATTCCTTGATCAAGGCAATCTATCAATAAACTCCATAATGCTCTCTCATTTCCATTGTGGGATATCCAAGGGGTGAAGCAATCCTCCAGGTTTCCTTTGTTCAGCCCTGACTTGTTGACAAGTTAAACATCGGGCCATGAACTCTGCCACATCTTTCTTCATGCCAGTCCAATATAAAATCGGTTCATGTCTCATACATCTTGTCACCGCCCGAATGGATAGTCATCCTAGAGTGATTAGCCTCCTCAAGGATTACTCTCAGCAAATCTCCAACTCGGGGAACACACAATCTCCCATCTCGTCTTAGCCACTCATTCTCGTCCACGTAATATCTAGCTAGATGACTAGAGACCTCTCCCTCACCGAGTCTATCTAAGATGCCTACCAATTGGTGATCCTCTCGCTGCGTAGATCCAGTGTACTCCATAAGAGTAGGTCGCATCTCCAATGATGTCAACAAACCAAACACGAAATCCATAAATGGTCTAAAATCAAAGGTCGAAATATACTCCAAGCTCTGCCTCTCTATAAATAAAGGACTCCAGGCCATCATTTGCCTACTTAACGCATCCGTAAACACATTAATGTTGTCTAGGTATAAGCTATCTCAAAATCGCATGACGCAAGGAAATCCATCCATCGTTGTTGTCTTAAATTGGGATCCTTCCGTGAAAACAAATATTTGAGCAACTTGTGGTCCGTGTAGAGCTCAAATCTCTCTCTAAGTAGATAGTGTCGCCAAGACTTAAGTGTGAACACTGTTTCTGCCAACTCCAAGTCATGGGTGGGGTAGTTTTTCTCATGAACTCTTAGTTGCGTACTTCCATAGCAGACTAACCTATCGTCTTGCATTAACACAACACCTAATCACGTGCCACAAGCATCCGTGTAGACTGTAAACACCTTACTACCATCAGGAAGAGTCATAACAGGGGTTGATGTCAGAGTCCTTTTAATCTCTGAAATGCATCCTCATAATCAATGCTCCAAGCGGAAGCCAAGTTCTTTTTCGTTAAGCAGGTGAGCGGAACTGAGATCCATGCAAAGTCCTTAATGAATTTTCTATAATAACCCGCCAATCCAAGGTAACTCCTTACTCTGCCGCATTCTTAAGGTCTTTCCAATCTTGAACCACGACAACTTTAGCGGGGTCCACCACTATTCCATCCTTGGAAACTACAAGCCCTAGGAACACTACTTCATTCCTCTGGAAATGACACTTAGAAAATTTAGCCCTAAGCTGATGCGATCCGAGAGTATCGAGAACCTCCTATAAGTATCTGGCATGTTCTTCCTCGCTCCTTGAGAAAATCAAAATGTTATCCATGAAAATCACAACAATTTTATTTAGATACTCCCTAAACACCCAACTCATTAAATCCACAAAGTATGCTGGTGCATTGGTCAGCCCAAAAGGCATGACCAACCACTCAAAGAAACCGTCCAGAGTTCTGAAACCCACTTGTCAATACTATCGTTTACTACCCTCTGCTGATGAAATCCCATGGGTAGGTCCAACTGTGAGAAAACCGAAGCACCACTAGTTGGTCAAACAAGTCATCAATCCTCGGAAGTACGTACCTATTCTTCTTGTTGAGCTAATTCAACTCTCCATAGTCCATGCATAGACGAAGAGAGTCGTCTTCCTTGGTTGTGAAGATGACTGGAGCTCCCTACTCAGAAATGGTCCATCTAATGAATCCTATCTCCAATAACTAACCTGCTTGTTTGCTAAGCTCCCTCGTCTCCCTAGGAGCCATGTGGCGCACTGGTAAAGAAACTAGTTTCACATTCTCCACCAAGTAAATCCGGATATCTATCCCTTGCCTCAAAGGTAATCCCCTAACCTCATCAAACACGTCTGAAAAACTACTAACTATTGGTACTGATCAAAGATCGTTAATATAAAAATCAAGAGAATCTAGGAAACTGAGCATAATTGACCCCTATGGGTCATAAGAAATCTTGAGAGTTCTACCTTGGCACGTTAGAAGTCTAACAACTCTCCTCTCACAATCAAAAATGACACCATACATGGCTAGCCAATCCCGTCACATTCAAATTAGACACCATAACAGAAATTCTCAAACCCTACATATCATAGATAAATAAGTCATACCCCCTATGGGGTTTGAGACTACAACAAGATCGGAAACAATACTAGTGTTTAAGTGAAGATTATCTACCGTAGAGTTAGACATACATGAATGAGAAGCACCTGAATCAAAGAGAGTCCTAATAGGATAGTCAAAAGGAGAAATCAAACCTTCTACGGTGACTTTCCTACCACGATCTGGTCCACCAGCCTCGAGCACATGAACTTGTCCTCCAGACGATCCAGCCTTTTGTCCTTTCTTGTCAGGGCAATCCCTTGTAAAGTATCCAACTTGAACACAAGTAAAACAAGCGTTCTTCATCTTCTTACAATCTCTCACAAAGTGTCCCAAGTTTCCACATCCATGGAACTTGACCTCAGACTTGATTTGTGCCTTATCGGGCTTTCCTCCTTTCTTAGTTATGCTCTTCTTTGGCCACCACTTCTTTTTCTCAGCCTTGGGTTTCTCCTCCTCAGCCTTAACCTCTTTCTTCTCCTCTTCACCATCCTCGTGTACCAAAGCCATGTCAACAAGCCTCTCGAAAGTTACTCCCATATGTACATGCATCTGTGCTAAGTCTTGGAGCAATTGGTTCAACCCTTTTGCAAACCTCGAAGCCTTTTTATGAGGAGTGTTTACCAATTCCAACCCAAAGACTGCTAGTTGATTAAAGCTATCAACGTATTCCTTTACTGTCATGCTTCCTTGCTTCAAATTGAAGAATCTCTCCATTTGCATTCCTTCCTCCTCTTGTGATAAGAATATCATCTCGAATCTAGTCTTAAATTCATCCCAAGTAGCCACCATTTGTCCGACCTGAATCACCTCCCACTAATATGATGCTTCTTCCTTCAGTTGCCAAGCGGCTAACTGAATTTTTCTCCTATCGCCGAGCTCCAATAGATTAAACACATATGAGGATGCATTAAGTTATGTGAAGTGCAATAGGTAAACAGTAACTAAAATTCACAAGATAGAATGTAAATATGCAAGGAAAACTTTTATTATTATAAAAGCATCATTTCGTCATTACAATTTCAAATGACTAAAACAATAGTCATAACCATCTGTCTCATAACACAATACATCAGAGTACAAAACTGTAAAATCATATCCCTCCTCAAAAGCCATAACAAGGTAGAACAGAAGTTAAGGCGATACATAAAGTTAGAAGAGATCCAAGTCCAACAATAGAATCACGATCGCAACTATTGTTCGCCACCACTTTGAGAACCTATGAGGGAAAGGAAGAGAGAGAAGGAAAACAAAATAGGTTAGACATAAATTCTGGCGAGTTCCAGTGATTTTCAATAATAGGATAAGATAGAAAGTATCAAGACAGATAAATAATGCTGAACATGAAACTACAGTAAAATAAACAAGTATGAAGTAAACGAGATAACAAAGTAAAGATAAAGATCATGTACGCTTCTCATTTATATCCCAAGAATCAAGTTACTGCACCACTAGTAGAATGTCAAGATTAGGTGTTACCCTAATTACTACCCATGCGATCGGCTCCCTACTACACAAATATTATGTGCCAGGTACGACAACAGGGGTATCTGTCCCTAATTTGTCAATTATAAGACACAAACCTATTTGTTGGTGTTACATCGTCTTAGTTTCCCCCATCCGACCCATGCACGCGCATGACTCCACCGGAACGCTCATGTACCTACCTTACACCTTTGAACCTCTTACAATCCAGATCAGTAAAGCGTGCCCTATCCATTACCTAGTGTGAGGCCCCTCTCTAAGATAATAACAGGGATACTGACTGATATAAATTCCACACAACAAGATTGACATAAGCCACCCTCTAGGCTTGTGCCCAAAACAATGATTTGAAGAGTCACAAAACCGGATACCAACAACAAGACGTGGGACCTCTTAGCTTATTAATTAACAAATAATAACTTAGCAGGTTTAAATTTATTAATAAGCCTGGATGTAAATGACATTTCCTATAAATGTTATTATGTGTACAATCTCTTCCCCAAAACAGGCACCAGCTCAAATGTGTGTATATGTATACATATATGTATATATTAAGTTACCTTTTTTACTACATTACATCTGATACCCACCACATGTTCTACTTAATGTTTAAATTAAGTTTAACCTAATCAGTTTAACAAGTTTTGCATATTATCCTAATTATATTGTCATTGGATTTCACGTTTCAATATGCCTAATTCTCCTTATTACTGTCATTTTAAGTTATTCTGATTTAACCCAATTTTACGCAATTTTAACTGTGAATAGCCAAGGCATTTGATAGCCTAGGTATAGCACAAAATAAATAGAAAAAGGAGAAAGTATAGATCCAATTCAGAATATATATATATATAAAAAAACTGAATAAATAGGCATAAGACTATAGACAAAGCTAACACAGAAAAGAGGATAATAAGGATGTACATGTTAACAGTTAGAACTGAAAACTGAAAAGGGAAGTGATAGTAAAACATATAAACATATAATAACTGTATAATTCAGATTCATAATTATTTACTGTCAGAATACTATTTAAATATCAAATCTGAAAATGACTAGAACTCACAGTGGTTGGATTGAAGTTCAGAAAAATATCTCTTTTATATTGTTGTTGTTGAAGAAAGACCTATTTAGATTTGTTGTTGTAGAAAAATTAGAATTTCCTCTTTAATCTATATTTGGACAACACCTCAGCATCTTCATATTTTTATTAGAAAACAATGAGACTGCTAACCTATTTATAGATTACTTAGGATAATCCTAAATAATTATATGTTAGGTTTATAAATCCAACCGTACACCCAATCATGAGTCAGCGTGTGAACATGGTAAAGAAAACAGTCCAGATTCGAACTTAGGAACCTGCCTCTGCATGCAGGTGGGTTGACCCACCTTTACCTGTGTCGATCCTAGGGTCGATCTGCCTTAGGCATGGGTCGACCCAGTTATGGGCGAGTCGTCTTGTTACCGTTGCTTTGCTGCATAGTTTATTTTATTTATAATATATATTATGTATATATTTTGGAGTAATCTTCTTATATGCATAACTTCTTCATATTTAATCTTTTTTCCGCAAACCAAGGGGTTATCTGAACCAAAATTTCATAACGGAGCAACGGTAAAGTCTGTTTTACTTAATTCTAATTATTTAATTTAATTAATATTCATTTTATTATCTTCTTAATATAGTTATTGTGTATTAAAATATGGGGTGTTACAATACTCGTAGGTTAGTTTATGACAGAGAATTAGTGGCCTATAGACACCTGTTAGACAGTGTTATTATTTCAGTAACGATATATTTGATTATTACATTTTATCTATTCTGCTGTGAGATGTTTATTATCATTGTCTTTTCTGTAGGATACCAGATAAGCCAACTCGAGCTTTGGTAGATTGAAATTTTTGAAAAAAAAATTGATCTGTCGAAATTTGGGTTATTACATCTTGTACCAAAGCTCAGGTTTAGGATTCCTTATTATATATAGTGAATGAATGTATTTGTATTTTTAAAATATAAACATATTATATATATATATATGCACACCTAGATCCATAAAGGAACCCACTAAATAGAAAGAGCGACATATGGAAAGAGTTAGGATATCAGTTATGTACACTAAAGAAATGGTTATTGAAATTTGAGAATAAGAGATCCTTAGGTGGTTTTGGTGAAAAGTGTACAATATGTCTTAGAATGAAAAAGTTGGATCCTATATGTTAGTATCTGAAATGTAGATTAGTGGGTTTGGCAGTAGAGCCTAATAAATTAGGGAAAAGGTAAAAAGGAAAAATGAATTAGGAATATGCATTCAAGAGAAATGACTTTGTGGGAATATTTAGAAAAGTCTAAGTAAGTAAGAAACTCATATTGAGTCTAGCCCCATTGTTAACTTTTAAGAACTCGAAATTTCAAAAGCTTTTGCGTGATAATTTATGGTGTTTTTCAAGTTTTGACATTAAAAGTTTACAATTTTAAAATATGTACTAGCTAAATTGTATAGGAACAATTTTTGAAACAAAAAGAGGTACTTTTGACATTTAAAGAAAAGTTTCTTTGTTTTTTTATGAGATTTCATTTTTTGGTTTGGCAAAATAAATAAGTTTTAATGAAGAAAATAAAGTTTATAAGCTTTTATTTTTTTTAATTAAATGACAAAGCCAAACCATGTTTCTAAATCATGAAGTAGATAAGTATTAGTACCTATGAAAGACGGGGAATATTTTTGAGGCTATATAGTAGATAGAGAAAATTATTTTGGAATAGAATTAAATTCCCATAGAGTGCATAAGCACAATAGAGCTTAGGTTGTTACTTGGAAAAGACAGCTAGTACGCAGCAAGGACTAGTTTTGACAAGTAGATGGTAGTGGGCAAGTTAGTTGTTTAGATCCTATGGTTTGGACTTTTCTTTGTCAACGGGGACATGGTTCTAAGATTCTTTGTGCTTGGTAGTAGCTGTATAGTGTGCTTGTACTCCTATTTTCGTTTTGAAAGAATTAGAAGACTTATTTAAAATCAAGCTTAGATCGGTGGACTAAGTTAAATATGCTAAGGAAAAAGGTGATGACATAACTAAAAGAAAACAAACAATGATGACAACTGCAAAAATAAAGCAACAAATATGACAATTGAGAAAATGAAAATTTTCGAGAAATAAAAAAATGGATTTTTCCAAATTTGGAAATTAATTCTATAACAAAGAAAATTTTCGTATGTAAACTATGCTTGGATAGGAAGATAAGAAATCTTTATATAATAGCTACATAAATCCATTCCATTTTCTACCTTTTTGTAACATAGGAAGTCGAATCAAGAAAATTAGAATTTTCTATAATTCAATAACTTAAAGTTGGTTGGTAGGGTATGGATGCAAAAAAATTGGATGAACTACACTCTTGCTCTATAAGAGTATTGGAAAAATTGCATGAAAAGGTATTTTGATTTTCAAAATATTGCATTCATATAGAAATTGCCAGTATATTTAGGATATGTGCATCATGTTTCCAAAAGCTTTTCAAGAAAATTGGCATTCACATAGATAGTACTACTTAGGCATTCATTGCATTCATGTATTATTATGTTGTATCACACTTTGCATAAGTGCACAAATGGTTGCAAAAATTGGATGCATACATGATGGTTATCAATTATGCGAGGAACTACTAAATTTTACCCTTACCAAATTTCGAGGACGAAAATTTCTAAGGATGGGAGAATGTAACACCCCTCATTTTCAATTAAATAATAAAATAAAATTTTGATTATTTTTTGAGAAATTGGTCATGAAATTAGCGTCATTGCGTCCATGACAATTTTCCAATCAATTTAGACGTACGGTTTGCAGAAAACGGATTTAAAATGAAAAAGTTGTCTTTAGATGAAGTATTAGAAAAAACGTGAAAAAGAAGATATAGAAGAACACTAATAAGAATAATAAATAACAATGTTTTTAGTATTATGAACAAAAGGATAAATAAGTGAGTTGGTTGAGGCATGTCTCTCCCATGTGAGTGGTGCAAGTTCGAGTTCCGCTAACGTCATATTTTTAATTTTAGGGGGACGGTTATAGAAATGCATATTCTTCGATAAAATATATAATGTACACATAAGGAAAATTATACATATATGTGAGTATAAATATATATATGCGTGTGTATATGTGTGCATAATAAATAAATAAATAAATAAATATATGAATCAGAAATTCAAAAAGTAATTTGCAATCAATTAAATTGAGTAAGAAATAAATGACGGCATAAAGCCATTTGAATTTTGAAAGAAATGAAGATTGTGCGTAAATACATGCGCACAAATCCAAATGTTGAAATTAAAAGTGTAATTTAAGAGCGGGAACTAATAAATAGATAATGAATGAAAAATTGACAAGAAGATAGTTGCATTTAAAATTAGAATATATATTAAAAGGATGAAATCTATGAATTGATGATGTTAATAATGACATTAATTGAACAACTGTTAACGGACAAAGATTTGAAGAGTTATACACATAAGTTTGAAATTGAAATATTGGATATATGTTATAAACGGAAGAAAATAATTTACATAGTGATATTTGGAAACAAAAAGAAACGCTATCAGCAACATTGAACAAGAAATTAATATGGACAAAATTAGCGTTAATGGCCCAGACCATGGGTCGACGCATCCTAGAGGTGGGTCAACACACCTTAGAGGCGGGTCAACACAAGGGTCGACACAATACTGAGCGATTCAACATTATATTTTCCACTTATACGCTTTAGATTTTATTTAATTTAATTCGACAGAACAGAGTCTCCAGTACACCTATGAATAGACTAGCAGAGCCTAGCCTCTCCAACTCATAATTTCTGAGACAATTCCAAGGCTCTGTCATCTTCTTTCTTCTCCAAATCTTTCAAAAATTAGAATATTAGTTTTTAGGAATTCTGAGTCTAAATTTGGAGACAAAGATTATAGATCTACAATATATGTGTTTAGATTTCTTGTCAGCATGAGGTGAATCCTGTGAATTTGAATTATAAAGGTCACTTTCTTTCCTTCCATCTTCGTTAAGCATCATATTTGTAAATCCGTGGTTATCTTAGTATTAGATTCAATTAGAAAGACCACATAATAGCATATCTGAATCAGATTCAAGGATTGGAAAGTAGCTAGGTGAGTGGATTCAGAATTATACCTTTTGGATAATAGTATATTTATCATTTACATTCCCCATTATTATTAACGTCGTAAATAATTGTAATTTGTGGTACTTGCCATATAATCAACTTCTAAGTATGTCATAAATATATTTTTTTGGCAAAGAAGTACGTTAAGAATATTGTTGTTGTACAAATCTATTCCATTAATCTTCTGTTCGGATTGAGAATTATTGTAATGCAAAAATTGTGGAATTTTCAGTAAACATGAATATGTTTTTAAGACTGTTATTTGATGACAACTTGGATATGTTGTAAACGGAATTACAACAAAATTGGAAATAATGGAAAAAGAATTGGTATGCCTAGTTTTGTGGGGAAATTTTACAGTAATTAGAAACGGTAAATGAAAAAAAAAGGAACTAACATCTAACTCAGAAAATAAAAAAAGGGAAAATTAGAAGTGGACTGGGTTAGTTGGATTTTAGGGGAAAATGGATACACTTCCATAACGGTAAAAAATACTAAGAACGTAGTTGCAAGAAAAAAGGGGATTATTGTGAAATAAAGGTTCTTTTACTGTATTGCACACTAAATAAATAAAATATGTATGTCCACAATGAAAATAAAAGAAATAGTTTACAGCTGTGGATCTTAATTGATATACGTTATGGAAATAGATCTTTACATCTTCCCGTTAATCAATCTAATAAGTCGTGTCGAATATTTTCCCTGAAACAATAATAATGTACATAACGGTAATTAAAGAAAGGTTATAACAGTAAAAGTTTGGTTAACGTTAAGAAACCTAAGAAGAATTGTGATGAACAGGGAATATAACATATTATAGTTAGTTATATGAATGAGAATGAAATATAATAGGTAGGCTTGTCTTAGGGACAAGGAAGTCCGGTAAAGTGCATGACATCCGGGAGTCGAAGCCATAGCGATATGGAATCTCGGAAGTCGAAATGTGATGATGCGAAGGAGCAGGGTGTCGAATTAAGGGATTCGAAATCTTGAAGTGGGTGGTATTTTGGGTAACCTATTATAATTAACATATTTCCTTAAGCGAGATGGGGGATGCGAAAATTCCTGAAATCGCCTATTCTGGGATGCGAAATCTGCTGTTGTAGTTCCCAAATCTCACTTACTTCCACCTAATCCACTACCTATAGATACCCCCTTCCTCGTTCTTCAAAAGGGTTGGATTTTGCATGATTTGAGAGCTCAACAAGGACGTAGGATATCATTAATAGCTGCCTAGAACTTGAGGAAGAAGAAAACATATATTTTTCTCCAAAGACTTTACATATGCAAAATACAACTCCCGAAAACTTAGCCAAAATTTGTTAGATGATTCCTACTACTTGTAATCATCAATATTCAATAAAAATATCGGCATACGCCTTCAAAGTGGATATAGGTTCCTTACGGACGAACCCACTATAAATTTATGTGTTCTTTGCTTACTATGCTTTTATTTTCCGTATGCGAAACACTATTCTGGAATAATAAGGAATCTTTTCATATAACAACAATTTTAGCCGTCAACATTATGTATCTATTTTTAGTGGTTAGTCTTAGAACAAACATATATTTTAATATAAAGGAAAACCATTCCTGACACGAATATATGCAGATAAATAACTTGATAACTATTTGCGACTTGTATCTTAAAAAAAATGAAAAGATCAGTGCAACATTGAGAAAAGTGGAATATACAATGCTTCAACAATAAAACGTCTTATTTCAAACATAGCTATATAGTATGACTTCCATTCAAATTGAAGAGTTGTATATTGAACGGAAATAAGCAACAATGTATATAGTTACCAAACTCACTAATCATTTCCTCTTTATTCATATAAAAAATATGTTATGTTTCTAGCATAAGACCAAAAACATCTAAATTTGTAGAATACAAGTATTCTTTTAAATGGACTATGTTGCAACTAAGTAAAACACAAATTCATTTTCTTAGCATCTGCTTCCTCAGCGCTTCTTACTCTTGTGCAACTTAGTGTACCTCAAGCTCCCTATTTTACATTAGCTTTGGATGCAGTTAGGAAAATTCTTGGGATCTTTACATAATTGGATTTTAGAAGTGATAATAAGTGAAAAAAATGACAAATGAATTCCTCCAAACAAAACTTTTATTATTCACCAAATAATTATAAGAGAAAGCCTTACAAAATTTAAGAATATATCTCAATCCCAAAACAAACAAAAAAACTTTCTCTTACATTATACGGACCTCGTACATGACTATTTATAATAAACTTGACAGTATATCTCCTTTAAGAAGTTATTGAATGCTTGCATAAATCTTTCCCATGTAGATTATTTGTTGCCTTTTTCTAGTACAATAAAAAAGAGGCAACTAATCACTATATTAGATCCACAAATTCTTTAAAAAGAGCAGCTAATCACTCCCCATAATCCACCAAATCTATGAAATAAGAAATGAGTTATATTTATAATTCCACAGAGACTAGAATATCTTGAACATTTACTTAAATATGGAATATAATATCACCAAAATCTAACAGCTATCACTATTGTTACACATGAGCTTCATTATTACTAGATGCAGCCAATCAATTTATGCAAGCTTCTTCTCTTTCTACGATCACCTTGGCTCAGGTTTGTTCACATCGCAACAATCAGATTCTGTACCTGGTGGTATATGTGCGTAGCATGTACAACCTCACTCGTTCTTCCACTCAAATCTTTGCACATTTGCATGATACTTAGTCTTTTGTTTCAATTCACGCTCGTGCTTTGTCTGAAGCTCCATTTATCTCTATAATAGCAGATCCTTTTCAAGCCAGTGTTGCTTTATAAGCAGTCTGATTTGATCTTACCAATGCTCATGCAGGTCTTGTTGTGGCTAGTATAGTTGATATCTACACTGAAATCATATTCACTGTGTGAAAAATGTAATGTTTACTTACATATACATACAACTAATCCCAATCAAAATATCTATACACATGATATTACTAGGTAAACTATCAAATGTCAATAGAGTAAATACTAAACGCAACCTTTTACTAAATACTGACAAACCAACTAAAGCAAAGCTTCATTTTCTTTGTTGTCTACCTAATAAGAAGAAATCATTCTTTCTGTGTGGTAAAACAAAAGTTTTCTTACATGCATCTAATTGATCCCTAGATCAAAAGCTTAAATACGTTGTATGGTACCAAAGAGTAGGAACATAAAGTATGATGAGTTAAAATGTCAAAGTTGTATTTATTTTATCATTAAACTCATATAATAGATTCTCTACTTCTTGAATATATTATAAAGTAACCACCTCGGGTGAATTAAATAGAAATCTTGTTGGTGTATAGGAGATAGTTTTAAAAATAATACCAATTTAAGAATATGCAAACAAATTCAAATGTTAATAAATCTTCTTATAGTACTTTGATTTATGATGTAGACTTCTATTAAGATACTACTCATTCATATTAAATGTTGCCTGAAATTTAGCATTTGGTTTTAGAAGATTTGGCAGAGGAAATATTATCATCATTACGTTGAAACCATGAATTGATCATCCAATCCAATTAACAATAATGCTAATTCATATAAAAAACATAAATAATCCAACTGAATTAAAAGAAATGCCAAATATATTAAAATGGATTAGCATGATATTTACAAATAAACCTTTGTTAATTGTAATCAATTCCAATTTACAAAATACAAAGGGGATAAATTGTTTATGAATTTCAAACTTGGGAATCATGATACCTGTATTGACCTTAATTAAAAGCTAACCCATCATAGTAAAATCATCAACAAAACCTTTTTTCTCCTCCTACTTGACCTTGCATAAATTTGTCTGCCATAAGTAAAGAAGTAAACAAATTTTCCATTTTTGAAATTGAAAACAAACATCATGAATTGGTCATTAATCAAATCAACACATTAAATCAACCCTTGTTATAAAAAGGATTATAAAAGCATAATAATACGTTGATAGATCTTATATTTGTTGGGGTTTTGTGTGCAACGGAAGTTTGACAAAACACCCAAAAAACAAATTGAACCTTTTTCACCCAATCACTTGGAGATGAATGTAATTAAAAACAAACTAACAACAGAAACAATATCGGAAATATGAACACACAGTATTCCACCCAACCATCCTCTTTATTGATTCACCAAAATATTGTTTACAACTGATCTCAACTATCGTTACAAACAAGCACAACTTGAACCAATAACCTTATTGAGATATAGGTAAAGAATATCTAATGGCTAAACAATTTGGGGAGAAAGACAATGAAGAACAATGGCACTAATCCTAGTGATTATATTTAACAACCGTCAAATTTTCCATACCTAATGAAGATGTTAACTAGGCCTTTATAGAATGAATTACTTCATACCCAAGTTCTCTTGACACCCAAGTTATCTTCATATATGTCAAAAACCTATTGGATAAGGACCAAATAATCCTTGCCTTCACTTTCAAATTTCCCACAAATATAGCAACAAATCTCTCCATAAAAATGGATCTACATAGATAATTTGTTGGCCAAAATTGTGATTTGCGTATCACAAATCTCAACACTTCACCTTGATACCAAATCACAACGTCTTCTCCACTTAACACCACACTTCACCTTGATACCAAATCACAACATCTCCTCCACTTAACACCAGCCAACCTAGCTCTCACTTTCAACCAAACTTTCTCAATTAACATCATTACAAACCACCACCATCGCCCACTAATGGTGCACCTCCTGCATCCGTGCACCATGCCAATAACGATCATCAAAAGCGTTTGCAATACCATAAAGACCTCCGTCTCGTCTTTGTGGATTTCACAACTCGACATCCGTCTTCCACTTGACATGATATCTTCATCTCCCTCGAGCATCATCAACATATAGACCCTTGTCGATACAATAATCCTCCACCTTAGAACCATCAGCAGTGACCATATTAACCTCTCAACCTTGCTGCAGACTAGGTTCTTCAACCGTCACCCGTCTTCCACTATTGACTACCAAACCGACCAAACTATATAGGTTTCCCTCCTCCAAAACTCCTTTAATCATCACACTACCACCTTTCTTCACTCTCAAAACTCCACTTCGAGTCTCATAAGTGCAACAATGATGATTTAACTGACCGAGAGATATGAGGGTTGTCCTAAATTGCATACTGCAACACCATAGAAGTGATGTAGGAGGTGCCAAAAAATGTTGGTATAAGCCAAAAATGATATGTGGCAACACTTTTTCGGGGTTGCCTTTTGTCGCGTTGCCTTAGAGTCAAATGCAACATCTTCGCGGCCCTAAGGCAACATCAGCACTGGTGTTACCATAGGTACTAAATTTACAAAAATTCGGAGCCCACTAAAATATGTAACCCGGGTTCACTGAATCCTGTTGTGGGGCCCACATGCATTAATCTATGTAACGCTTTTACCATCCAATGGCAACACCATATCATAGCAATGACAACATTTAATATCACATATAGCAACATTACATAAGAGCTATGGCAACATTAAATTACATACTGCAACATTACAGAATTTAACATCACATTGAATTAAACTACTTCTTATCTCGGATTCACAAGCAACAAAAATAGTACTTACAAACATAGCTAGAAAAATCATGTTCACAGAGCATACTTACAAACATAGCTAGTACATATTAAATATCAATTCATGTTCACTGCAGTTGCACAAAAATCTCCAATATCAATGACTAAGAGCGCGAGCCTCCACTACTTTCAGTTTCAGTGCCTTCAATGCGAACTGTCGCACAAAGATCTCCAATATCAATGTGCATGTTAGGGTTTGCTTCACCTAATTTCTTAAGCATCCTTGTTAAGTTCTCCTGAACTTTTTCGTTCACATTTGCATCAAATTCACTTTGGACCATCTTGTTCACCTTTGCTTCAATTTCATCAGCTATATCTTCCCTTATCTTCGTTGCCAGCTCCTGTATGTATGTGCCTGTTGTTGGAGCAGTTTTTGAAACTTTTGGAGACTTTGTGTGCCGTCCTATAAGCCATGATGGACTGTGTGACTTTCCATCAGAAACAAGTTCATGAACAACTCCATCACTGCCTCCTTCACCAATTGCTTTTTCAATCTTCTCCTGCAAAATAAAGCAGTTTTAAAATGTGACATTAAATAAAATTAACAATTTTAAACAAGTTTCTTAAACAATAATTGCGGCATATAACACACTGGAACCCAAAGTAAAAGATCGCACCCATTGCTATAATCCTACTATCGGTTTCAACAAAACATGATCTAATTCTACAATAATAATGATCATGTGCAAAATGAAGCATTTTTTTACACCTATTGAAGAGAAAATAAAATTCTTACAATTCCGTAGTTCATTATTGAAGCATCAGTCTTGTACACCTTTCCTTCTTTCCGCTTGCGAGTTTTAACATAAAGTTCTCCATCTGATTCCTTGGACTGATACAAAAACATTAGATAGTAAAAGGATATCAAACCAATTGTTCCAAAACATATATCACTAATATTGCTAAACAAGTTAAACAAGAATATGTAGTTTATTCACAAGTTAAACAAGGATACTGCATTCATGTTAAACAAGCATACCTCCATTTGACCTATATTATTAAACTATCCAACCATAAAAATAAGCAAAATACATACCATCTTATGCTGAATTTGGGGAAAAAAATTGGACCAGCAGTGTGTGTCGGTATACGATTTTCGATTTAAAGAATTTGTAAGGGGCTTGGACTACAAAACAACATGAAATAAAGATGTTTATATGAATGATTTAAATGAATAAAAAGGAAAAAAAACTATGATAAAATTTAAAATTATACCTGAACTTTTTCATCTCCCCAAAACTGCAAGAGTACTTTGAAATCCTGAAGTGGAATTTCTTCCGTTCTATTTTCAAGCCTCTCTTCATTAGTTTCATAAGCGTATAATGTGCCTTTTTAATACGACTCTTGTACCTCCTCCAAGCGTCACGAATTGACCTCAAAGCCCAATATTCACATTCGTTCGGAATAATATACCGTTGCTTAAATACAAATCAAACATTAAAAAGAATAGTCATGCTACTTTTGTGACAAGTTTCATATAGTTAAGTAAAATTCAGCTAAGTTTGCTAATTACCTTCACATAGCTCCACAGCGTGTCTTTCAAACTTGCAGGAACATAAAACCAAGACTTGTAAGTAAGTGGAACACTCCTCTTCAGTGTTCCTAAAAAATAACCCAGTTCAATCATTACTTGGTCATCATATGAAATATGTTGGCCCCGATCATTCATTTGGATTACAACTCTTTTGTCATATTGCCTTGAATGAACTTTATCCATCTTATTTTTCCCCTGAGCCTTCTGGGAGCTCCGACTACCGTTATAAAGTACGTACAATAGTAATGAGAAGGCTAGGCAAAACATAAATGAGAACTTAAACTATTAAAATCAGAACTCAACCAAATACTACCTTCATCTTCTTCTACTTCATCCTCTTCGTTTTCAATCTTTGTCGAGATATTTCCGACAATAGCCATATTCCTTGCACTTCCACTTCCACTACTGTTAATCTTCTGGCGTTCTCGCATAGCCAAATATGCCGTCATTGTTACTATTCCTTCATTGTTGGTAACTCAAAGCTACATAGTGGACCATCAAATTGCGTATGAACCGGTACTTCCCCCACCTTCGGAGTTGCATTCTTATCAGTTGCAGATTCAACATTGGCTCGTGAACGAGTTGTTGGTCCAGGCTGAGGCTTTGTAACCCTAACTTTTTTGGTTCTCTAAAATACGCATAAAAAAACAATAAAATAAAAAAATAATGAAGCTAGTCTATAATTACCAACATAAAAATAAATCTTCAGCTATAACGCACCTTTGCCTGATTTTTTGAAGTATCATCTTCAAATTCTGGAATGTAATCTTCGCTTTCCTCATCAAGCATCTTTGAATTTGCTTTATTTTTTCCAAATTCATTTCTCATTCTAGAAACTAATTTAGGAATCCTAAGTTTTTCAAAAAACACTATTCTTCTGTGAGACATTTTTGTCTCTCTCCCTTTTGTATTCTGTAAGCGGTGGAGGTGGCGGAGGTGATAGATCATCATTCTGAAAGTAATTAAAAGACGTTATTGTAAATATTAGCAAAATATGTAGATCATATATTAGAAGATCAGATTGTAGTCTTCTTACCAGAAACTCATTTTCATCCGTATTTTCCTCTTTATCATGTGGAGAATTATTGAAACCCAATTTACTCCTGACATTTACTGAGTTGATATTCAAAGTTGCATCACTGACTTCAGTTGGATTTTCCTTCTCTGGTAACTTCATCGAACTACTAACTCTAGTTGACTTCTTGCTTACCACCTTTTTCTTATTCATACGTGGACTCACAGCAGTTTTGCTGATCACTTTTGCATTGTTCATAACTAGATTATTTATCCGTGCCAACTTTCTAGGAGTAAAGACTTCAGTCTGCTTGTTGTTGATAGCTAGACTCACAGCAGCTTCGTTGATCACTTGGGAATTTTTTAGCCATGTCGACTTTCAAGGAGTAAAGACTTAATCAGTTTGCTCCTTTATTTTTGCTTCCTATTGCAGATGGTGAGCGGTGACAAATTGCCATTTCTATGATTTTTCAGCTACAACATACAAGTTTTTTATTATACTACTAAGTGCAGTAAAAATCAAACAAGTCCTAAATGAAAAACATATTCAGCAAAATGACCAAATTCATCAAAATAATACAAATGAGAAGACATGTTTATACCTGGAAACAGATTCTTCCTTGGGCATACGATGACATATGGCTGCATTTGTTTAATTGGCTCGGTACTATCATCGACGCCAGTGTCGAAAAAGAAATCAATGTAATCACCATTATTTTTTATTTGCGTCAAAAACAATAGCTCTATGTCATCATCCACCAATTTCCACCCACTCATTGGACCTTTCCATGCATATATTCCTCCAATTTCGGTGTACTCTAGCTCTTCCTTGACAAACCCCATCAGTGTTGTGTACGAAAACCTATCTAGGTCAACTCCCTTTGTAACACCCCGTGCCTTCTGTTAACATAAACTAACGAATTGAGGAATAATTAGTTTTAATTGTGAAAATTAAGGGAAACGAGTTACACCAATGTGTTCATCTCGTAATTCTGGTTGAGATAGAGTCCGAGTTTGCGTAAATTGGACTTCGTATGAAGAAGTTATGGCTGTCGGAAGTTTCCAGAGAATTCAAATAAATTCAAACAGCTTGAAACTGGATTAAAAATTCAAAACAGAAGTCAGAAGTGGGCTGGGCGGGAAAATTCCCGCCCAGGACCCAGATCGACCAGGGGGTCGACCCTAGTGACGACCTCCCCTCTGTAGGTCGACTTGGTGGTCGACCTGCCCCCCCTCCCCCCCCCCCCGTGGGGCAGATCTGAAAGATGACGATTTTGTGACTCAGTGTTGATTCATTAAGGCTGAGGTGTCACTCTATCTTGACTGGATGGTGTTGATTAAATCTAGGTTGATCAGATGGCCTAAATTAATCTTAAATTCCATATAAACACATGTAGACTCAAACCCTAAAACCTAATCAAAATTAGAACCATGGCCGTCATGCTATCACCTTGCAACCTAGAATAGCCGTCATCAACTAGAGGAAAAGTAAAGCTAATCAACTTAATTTAACTCAAGTCTATAACAACAACAACAACAACAACAACAACGAATTTGTCTACTTCAAAGGCAAGCTAAATCAATTTCAGAACACAGATCCCAGAACTCAAGACCTTCTTTGAGTTGTGAGTTCAATTTCTTTAATAAGATAATTAACAAGTAATTGGGTTGAGTTATAATTTGGGTTATATGGCTATGTTTGTGAAACATTGGAAAAATGTGATATTTTGTGAATATATTTTAGTTGTTCATAATGACAGTTTTGTTGTGGATTCCTTTGTATATGTCCAATCACCTATGTTCAACTTGATTCATGTTTGACATCATTTTATATGCAAGTTTGGGTGTAGATTATATGCTAGTTTCTATGTGAATTGTACACAAGTTTACATGTGAACAAAATAAAGTGACTATATGTAAGTTTAGGTAGAAATTGGATTCACATATATGCAAGTTTACACCTTTAGATTTAGATCTATGACATATATAGTTTTATGCAAGTTTGTGACATGGCCTATGCAAGTTTTGGATGAAAACTATGTTCATATATGCAAGTTTTGGGTGAAAACTATATTCATATATGCAAGTTCACACCTTTAGGCCTATGTTTAGATTCATGACAATACCCAGTTTATGCTGGATATGTTGTAATGCTTACTTGTAAGTTAGAACCAATTTGTGTGTTATGCAAATTTGCGGTGTTTCTTCTCTTTTATGTTATTAGACTAATTGCTAGTCTAATATATATATATATATATCATGATAAGCGAATGAACAACGTGGGGACGATGAGGGTAATATTGAATATACACATATTGAGAATTGGCATAAATGGCCTTAAAAGGCATATAATTAATTTAAGACATAAATTGGAAAAATTGGTATTTATGGACATAATTTAGGTGACAATTATGGACATAAGTATATTTGGAATTTATTTACAAATTTGAATAGGGATATTAATCCACTTTGGGGTTAAATAAAGATGTGTAATAATAAACCGCCTAAGACACGAGGTTAGACTCTTTTGTGGTGTAAGATTGCCCGGACCCGCCCAGCAAATCCAGCAGCCACAAATGCCAGTCTAATGTGAGAGGTCAAAGGCATGAATTAAATGCGTAACAGCTGTAAAGACACGAGGTTAGGCTTGTTTGTGGTTAAGACTGCCCGGACCCGCCCAGCAAATTCAGCTGCCACAAATGCCAGTCTAATGTGGGAGGTCTTTACAAGGTTACGGTGTTAATGAATTAAGAAACACTTAACCAGATAAACATGTGGTGGGACATGGGGGGTTAAGTGGGTGCCTTGGGTGGCATGAGAAATTAAGAGGGTGCCTTGGGTGGCATGTTAAATATGATTAGATGCACTTAACCAAGATTGAAACATGTAAGAGGGCATGAATAAGAATGAGGTTAAGTGGGGAAAACATTAGAGGGGACAAAGCATAGGTGGAAAGCTTGCGTCATGCATGGGGGGCCTTATCAGACCAGTAATCCATTAAGTATCTTTCTGGGCTCGACCCAAGTCGAGGATGGAACACGCGTACTGGGTTTGATTGTAAGAGGTCAAAACGGGTTAGCGGTGGCAACACAAGTCCAAAGGGGTCATGTGCGTGTGTGGCCCCGGGCTGGTAGGTAAGACATTGTTGCATCGTGTAGATATAAGCCGTGCATTTTTGGTAGTATCGGGTTACCACTTTGGGGAGTGATACACCCCACTGTGGGCCTAGCACGGGTATCTACGAGTTAGGGAGCCGATTGAATGGGGGTAGTGGGTACACCTAGTGGAGATAAGGGCAGGCGGCACCTATGAAGGCAGCTAGGGGTACACGAAACTACCATTTTCATTATTAAGTTTGGTAGGCGGGATCAACTTTTAGGGTGTTTGGTGTAGTGCAATGTAGTAATTATCTTATTGCGATTAGGTGCGCCTTTAACGTTATCTTTGTTCATCTTGTTACCTTTGTTTGCCCTGTCATGCCCATTGGTTCACAGTCATTTCCTTATTTACCAGCTTATGCCTTATCCTAGCTAGTTACTTTAATGATTATATTGTTAAAGTTATTGCACTCGCCAGACTTTATGTCTAACCCCCTTTGTTTCCACCTCTTTTCTTCCTCCCCCCCCCCCCCCAACTAGGTGCTCAGGGTAGGACTAGCTCTAGTGGAGCTTGATTTGGACAGCTTTATCTCTCTCTTTTGGAAGTTGCTTGGATTGCTGAAGTAAAGTTCAGCCTATCTTATTTATGGCTATTTTGTGTTGAGGTTATGTCTTTTATTTTATGTACTCATAACATATTTGTCAAGATGGATAATTAGTGTATTTGGTTTTGTAGTTGGTTTTTGATGTGATGTAACCAACTACGGTAGGGTTAAGTAACAAGGAGCCACACTTAACCGGCATAACAAGACTTACGGTAGGTTTAAGTAACACAAGGAGCAACACTTAACCGATATAACATGATGTGTGGTAGGGTTAAGTAAAACAAGAGAAAACACTTAGCCAACTTAACGCAATGGACGGAGAGGGTTAAGTACATATCGGGTTGGTGGGTAATATTAGTAAATATAAACCCACAAACTTAACCATTAATAAACATGCTTGAATCAGTGGGTTAGGTACATCACGGGTAGGTGGGTAATATCTGTATATATAGGCCCACAAACTTAACCAGTAGGAAACCCTAGTAACGGGGACCCATTTCAGCAGTAACCCACATAGGTGTATCATGGTACCCTAAAACTAGGCAGGGTGGGGCACGATTACTGGGCTGATTGTAAGCGGTAAAAGCGACGACGAGTGGTGCAGCAGTGTAGGTTCTAACGGAGTGCGGATGTGCACGCACTTCGGAGCAGAAAAAGCAGGCACTGGGCACCAGTAGTATACACTATGCATTCTAGAATTGTGTCGGGCCGCCACCATGGGACTTGATACACCCCATGGTGGGACCATCATAGGTATCTACAATCATTGGGGGCCGTATGACACACGCAGGTAGCATAATCCCTAGTTGGACCTAGGTCGCATAAACCCTGAATCCGAGAAGCGTTCAGTAGGTAGCATAAACCCTAGTTGGACCTAGGTCGCGTAAACCATGGTTGAATCTAGGAAGCGCCCGATAGAAAACCCTAGATTAGATCTAGGTGATAAATAATA
Source organism: Allium sativum (assembly GCA_030737875.1). Classification (NCBI taxonomy): domain Eukaryota; kingdom Viridiplantae; phylum Streptophyta; class Magnoliopsida; order Asparagales; family Amaryllidaceae; genus Allium; species Allium sativum. Next base: position 403,904,847 of record CM060913.1, read on the forward strand.
GATGTACACCTGAAAGCAACCACAATTTCGAGGATTGGGATCACGTTATCATATGATCATTTTATATAGATCACTAGTTGGGACACTAGTCAGGTAGTGCAGAGCAAATAGATATCACTGAAATATTATAATGACGAAGCTTAGAAATCCTGCGATGTTATACTTGATAGAAACCTTGCGATGTGATACTTGGTAGGAACCCTGTGATGCTACTCTTGATAGGAATTATGGGATGTTATACTTGATTCATCGTGCCTGTAGCTTAACTTGTCATCATGCTTATGTTTATTTTCAGTTTATTCATGCCATGTTATCTTTACCTGTTTTGATGCTGAAAGTCACTAGGAATTACTCAGTCTTTATGACTGACCCGTTTTGCTTTTCCTCTTTTTCTTTCGTTCCCTCCCCCCCAGGTTCGCAGGGTGGGAATACAGCTTAGTTCAGATCTTACCAAGCTCCAAGGCTCTTTCATGTATGGCTTGGATTTCTCTTGGTTATGGCTTGCCTTGCTTTATTAGGGAATATCAGAATTTATTTTTATGCTTCTTTGTTTTTGAGCAAGACAGATATTTTAGCTATGTAATTAGGTATTGGAAGTTGATGGGCTTTTATTATAAACAATTATATTTAATAAATGATTTGAAGTACTCCTACTTTACTTTCCGCTGTTTTATATATGTCTATCTTGTAATATTTATGTTCCAGTACCCATAATGCTCCATTGAAGTTAAGGCATTTCCTTTGTGAGTGACCTTAACGGATGTGGGGTGTTACATTTGGTATCAGAGCAGAAGGTTACCAGACTGGGCAAAATCTTTTAAAAACCTTCTGAAATTATTTTCAAAACGTTTACAAAGAAGCATTCTTATAAGAAAAGTTTTGTTTTACGAAAGGCATATTCCCAAAAGCCATATGCACTATCTTTTGATTCTCTCTTTGAATCTCTTCTTTCTTTCTTTTTCACCATAATTTTGTAGGTGTACGACACAAGTCGTAGGGCAAAGAAGTGCCCAACCTCCATCTGTAGCCGCAGTAGTTCCATCTACGACTAATCTTATTTCAAGCTTTGTAAGGTTGTAGTGTGATGGAGGTAACTTTCGAGAAACCATCCAACAAGCTATACAAGGATAGTAAGAACGAGGATAAAGAACACAAGCCTAAGGATGAGAAACTTGTTGATATCACTTAATCCACGAAGGAGGAAAAGGTGAAAGGGAAAAGGCCAAAGTGAAGGAATAATAAAACCCATGACAAGAGAGAGTATCTTTAGTATGGTAAAAAGGGACATGTAGTTAAGTATTATAGGACAAGGACAAGGGCAAAGAACAAAATCGTCGAGAGGGCAATTGTATGCTCTCACCACTTGCGTACCCTAGAGTGGTGGTAACGTTTTTGTTAAAGGTTTAGCTTTTCTTTTCTATCATCCCGTTAGGACTTTGTTTTTGTACATTGCATCCTTTTAATTCTGCTTCGATAGTTGAGTCTCTGCACCTTAGTACTTGCATAGTAGAGGATCCCATTTTTGTCTCAAATCCTGTTGGGGAATCGTCTCATTTATTCATGACTTGTTTGGATTTGTGAATGTCTATGCTAAGTGTTGAGTTTAGAAGTAATGCTTATGTTTTTGGGCTATGGGTTGATTCTAGGGATGGAGTGGTTATCCAGAAATAATACCATTCTCGAGTATGAAAAGAGGGCAGTTAGACTCTTGACTTGCCTCGGTAATACCCTCGAAGTCTAGTGTAACCCTTAGGGTTCTGCTGTGCTTAGTTACCTAGAATCTCTTGATACATTTATTGATCCGCTCGAGTAGTGTTCGCCACTAAGGCGGATGGTTCATCTCGCTTATGCATGAGCTATAGAAAATCACCTTAGTAAGTACACTTGGCAACATGGTCGGCATTTGTTTATTTCCAAGAGATAATTCATTTATGTGGAATACCTTCTAGTAAGTGAACGAGATCCGAGATTCACTAGTGAATTTTGGAGAGCTTGCATGAAACCATGAGTACGCAGTTATGATTGAATCGGGTATACTAGAAAGAGAATAAGTGAAAGTGGAACGAGGGGCGACAGTGAAATGAGTTCCACCTCATATTTTGAAAATAGGAATTAAGAATCTACGAAATCACAAAGTTAAAGAAGTTCAAGGCAAAATGGAGTTAAGCTCAAGGAAATCCGGCTTAGAAGATTGAAGACTAGATACGCACATCATATCTCTTTTTAAGAGTATATCCTTGATCCCTCTTTTCCTGTACAGCTTACTTGCATGCTATCTTTTAAGTATATCCTCTCGCTCCTATTCTCAATCCTATTTCTATTGCAAACCCCATAGGGAGTATGACTCATCTATTAGTAATACATGTTGGTGCTTGAGGGTGTCTGTTGGGTTGACTAAACTTTTTGGGTTTTATAGGATACTTGTTGGTTTTAGGAAGGGATTTCTTGTGACCTAAAAGGAGTCGATCATGCTTAGTTTCCTAGAATCATATATATTAGTTGGGCTGAGTAATTCTTTGGGTGTCAGTCTGATGTTGATTTCGGTCTTCGGGGCTGGTGCTTAGGGAGTTCTTCTCCTAATCAGTATATATGTGACATAGATTTCCAGTTTTGACATTGCCTAATGGGCACAAAGTTTTTACTTGCTTCTATCATTCGACTATATCTTTAGGTAGGAACAATTGGGTGTAAACATGTGTTTGAGACATGTTATGATTGATGGTTGCAAGTGGTTGCTAGTGGTTGCTCGTAGATGCATATACACGCACATTAGACACTAGATCGACTCAGTCACCTTTCATATTGCATATGCATGAGTGTTTATACTTGTTTATGGATGAATTTGAATGTGTTATCATGTGGATGATACATATGGATGGATGTTTGTGCACGCATATAGTGTTAATGTGACTAGGACTATTTGCATACATATTGGACTCATGGCACTAAACATATTTTGCATTAAGAAGATCAATCAGGCTTGATCATTTGCATTAGACAAGGAACATATACACACATTTCTTGCACATGTTCATACATCATTAGAAATCTCTTAAGGACAATGAATGCCTATGATTGATGATTGAGTAGATGGATGATTGGATGGTAGGACACATTCTTCTTAACTTAAAGATTTCGGGGACGAAATCATTTAAGGAGGGGAGAATATAACAACCCGAATTTTAATAACATGTTGAAACAAGAAATCAAGGTATAATTAATTTTTAAAATGAGAATTATGGGAAACGGGTTGTGCCATTGCGTTCGTCTCGGAATTCTGCATGAAATGAGTCTGAGTTTTCGAAAATCGGAGTCCGGATGAAGAAGTTATGGCCTGTATAAGATTCAGCAAATTTCAGGCAGCACAGAACCAGGCAGGTCGACCTGGGGGTCGACCTGGGGTCAGGTCGACCAGGTGGTCGACCTGGGGGTCGACTTACCCCCTACAGGTCGACCATATGGTCGACCTCCCCCCTTACAGGTCGACCTGGTCGGCCTGTTTGGCCCAGAACCCATTTTTGAAGCCCGGGACGTGTTTTGATGGTCCGGATTGATTCTAGGGTTGATCTAAAGGCCCCAAATAGTTCCTACACCTATAAATACACCCTAAGACCTAACCTAATTCATAACAAATCATTCTTACACCAAAATGCTGCTGAGATCCCTCTTGATCATAGCCGCCACCTCTGATAAATTTCCTAAGCTTTCATACACAATCCAATTTGAAGATTAAGGCTTCTACAATGATTCAAAACAATAAATCAACAACACCGCAACATTTTTACAACAAATTCAGTTCTTAATTCCTTGTCCACGATCTGTAAGTTCTAGTTATTTTCAGATTAAAATAATTGAACTTAATATGGACATGTGATGAAGTGAAATTGGACTTTTGATCCAAGTATATTCTTGTTTCTTCTTGGATCTTGATTTTGGGAACCATTCTATCTTTATTCTCATGACAAGTTTATGGTCTATTTAGCTTGTTGTAAATTAATTTTCTTGGTTCATGTTGATATTATTATCAAGATCTATTCTTTATGCCTGAGATGATGTTTTTATGCCTTTTTCTCTCTGATCTCGTTTTTATTGCAATCTTCTACCTTCCCCTATTTATTTTCTTTTGATGAACCTAGGTCAATTTCGGACCCAGGCCTAAACTACGATATACATGCGATGGTATACGGGGGAAATATTGGAATATTGCATAGTGGAATATATTTGTTTGGTGGAATCGAATGCATAATATGAAAATTGGATGTTTGGGGATAATTTACCATTAACATGAAACGGGGTAATTTTGGGTATTGTCATTATAATGGTTATTGCGCGATTGGGATTGATATATGTAATTTGATATGGATCTTGATATATGTAATTTGGCTAGAACTTGTTATGGGTAAATTGGTGCAAACGTGGTATACATGTAATTTTGGGTATAAAACTTGATCTATGTAAAATTGAGCATAGCCTTGTAAACATGTAAATCATGAATCTTGACATATGTAAAACGGCATGAAACTTGGTATATGTGTAAATTGACATAAAATTGGATACATGTAAAATGGCATGAATTGAACATATGTAAATTTGATATGAATTGGGCAATATGTAAAACTGACATGTAATCTAGAACTTGGGCATATGTTAATTATGAAAAATTTGGAGTTGAAACGTATATGATAATTTATGACTTGGTAGAGGTTTAATATGAACGCGCCTAAGTTGGGTTTTGGGTAGTTGGCGTGTATTTTAAATAAAAGGCTATAACTTGGCATAACTTTATAGTGAATTATGATAATACTTTGGGAATACGTTTTGGGGCAAAAACTTAAATTATGAACTTGGTAATTGGCATATAACTGGAAATATGAATGTGGTTGAAACATGAACATGAATATGAGTATGAACACGAACGTGAACATGGATAACTCGAGGTTGGGTTGAGTTTGCAGTGTAATTCTGCCCGGAACTGCCCGACATATCTAGTGACTGCAAATAATAAGATCCAATGTGAGAAGTTAGTCATATCATGCTTAAACCCGAGGTTAGACTGAGTTGTGGTGTAATTCTGCCCAGAACCGCCCGACATATCCAGTGACCGCAACAACAGATCTAATGTGAGTGGTTGATGCATTAATAATTAATTAATGCCAATAAACAGACACACTAAGAATGGAAAGGTTAAGTAATATGACTAGACTAATGACACTTAACCGATATGACATGAATGGGTGGGTTAAGTAAACCTGAACTTGATTGCTCGGGAACACTTAACCATTTTAACATGTTAATTAGACAAGTGGGCAGGGTTAAGCAAATTGAGGACACTCAACTAATACAACATGTTAATTAGACAAGTGGGTACGGTTGAGTAGATTAATAGCACTTAACCAACATAATATGATAAGTGGGTGGGTTAAGTTAATTTGAATTGATTGATATCACTTAACCATTATAGCATGACTAGCGGATGGGTTGGTTTAACTTAAATGGGTTGATAACACCCAATCGATATAACCTAATGGTGGTAGGGTTAAGTAAACACACGAGGGTAACACTCAACCATTATAATATGACTAGTGGATGGGGTTAAGTTAACATGCGCTTAACCAATATAACGTGATGCGTAGTAAGGTTAAGTAACAACAGAGGGTAACACTTAACCGTCACAACATGATAAGTAGGTGGGCTAAGTCAACGTACACTTAACCAATATGACATGACATGCGGTGGGGTTAAGTTAACACAAGGGAGTACACTTAGCCGGTATAACAAGACTTGCGGTAGGGTTAAGTAACACAAGGAGCAACACTAAACCGATATAACATGATGTGTGGTAGGGTTAAGTAAAACAAGAGGAAACACTTAGCCAACTTAACGCGATGGACGGAGAGGGTTAAGTACATATCAGGTTGGTGGGTAATATTAGTAAATATAGGCCCACAAACTTAACCATTAATAAACATGCTTGAATTAGTGGGTTAAGTACATCATGGGTAGGTGTGTAATATCTGTATATATAGGCCCACAAACTTAACCAGTAGGAAACCCTAGTAATGGGACCCATTTCAGTAGTAACCCACATAGGTGTATCATGGTACCCTACTAGGCAGGGTGGGGCACGATTACTGGGCTGATTGTAAGCGGTCAAAGCGACGGCGAGTGGTGCAGCAGTGTAGGTTCTAACGGAGTGCGGGCGTGCACGCACTTTGGAGCAGAAAAAGCAGGCACTGGGCACCAGTAGTATACACTATGCATTCTAGAATTGTGTCGGGATGCCACCATGGGACTTAATGCACCCCATGGTGGGACCAGCATAGGTATCTACAATCATTGGGGGCCGTATGACACACGCAGGTAGCATAAATCCCTAGTTTGTCCTAGGTCGCATAAACCCTGAATCCGAGAAGCGTTCAATAGGTAGCATAAACCCTAGTTGGACCTAGGTCGCGTAAACCCTGGTTGAATCTAGGAGGCGCCCGATAGAAAACCCTAGATTAGATCTAGGTGATAAATAATAGATGTACACCTGAAAGCAACCACAATTTCGGGGATTGGGATCACGTTATCATATGATCATTTTATATAGATCACTAGTTGGGACACTAGTCAAGTGGTGCAGAGCAAATAGATATCACTGAAATATTTTAATGACAAAGCTTAGAAATCTTGCGATGTTATACTTGATAGAAACCTTGCGATGTGATACTTGGTAGGAACCTTGTTATGCTACTCTTGATAGGAATTATGGGATGTTATACTTGATTCATCGTGCCTGTAGCTTAACTTGTCATCATGCTTATGTTTATTTTTAGTTTATTTATGTCATGTTATCTTTACCTGTTTTGATGCTAAAAGTCACTAGGACTTACTCAGTCTTTATGACTGACCCGTTTTGTTTCGCCTCTTTTTCTCCCGTCCCCCCTCCCCCATCCCCCAGGTTCTCAGGGTGGGAATACAGCTTAGTTCAGATCTTACCAAGCCCCAAGGCTCTTTCATGTATGGCTTGGATTTCTCTTGGCTATGGCTTGCCTTGCTTTATTGGGGAATATCATAATTTATTTTTATGCTTCTTTGTTTTTGAGCAAGACAGATATTTCAGCTATGTAATTGGGTATTGGAAGTTGATGGGCTTTTATTGTAAACAATTATATTTAATAAATGATTTGAAGTACTCCTACTTTACGTTCTGTTGTTTTATATATGTCTGTCTTGTAATATTTCTGTTCCAGTACCCATAATGCTCCATTGAAGTTTAGGCATTCCCTTTGCGAGTGACCTTAACGGATGTGGGGTGTTACAATTCCCGCCCAGGACCCAAGTCGACCAGGGGGTCGACCCTAGTGACGACCTCCCCTCTACAGGTCGACCCCACCTAGGGGTCAACCTGCCCCCCCCCCCCCCCCGAGCAGATCTGAAAGATGACGATTTTGTGACTCAATGCTGAGTCATTAGGGCTGAGGTGTCACTCTATCTTGACTGGATCGTCTTGATTGATTCTAGGTTGATCGGATGGCCTAAATTAATCCTAAATTCTATATAAACACTTGTAGACTCAAACCCTAAAACCTAATCAAAATTAGAACTATAGCCGTAATGCTATCACCTTGCAACCTAGAATAGCCGTCATCAACTAGAGGAAAAGTAAAGCTAATCAACTCAAGTCTACAACAACAACAACAACAACAACAACGAATTTGTCTACTTCAAAGGCGAGCTAAATCAATTTCAGAACACAGATCCCAGAACTCAAGACCTTCTTTGAGTTGTGAGTTCAATTTCTTTAATAAGATAATTAACAAGTAATTGGGTTGAGTTATAATTTGGGTTATATAGCTATGTTTGTGAAACATTGGAAAAATGTGATATTTTGTGAATATATGTTAGTTGTTCATAATGACAGTTTTGTTGTGGATTCCTTTGTATATGCCCAATCACCTATCTTCAACTTGACTCATGTTTGACATCATTTTATATGCAAGTTTGGGTGTAGATTATATGCTAGTTTCTATGTGAATTGTACACAAGTTTACATGTGAACCAAATAAAGTGACTATATGTAAGTTTAGGTAGAAATTGGATTCACGTATATGCAAGTTTACACCTTTAGATTTAGATCTATGACATACATAGTTTTATGCAAGTTTGTAACTATGGCCTATGCTAGTTTTGGATGAAAACTACATTCATATATACAAGTTTTGGGTGAAAACTATATTCATATATGCAAGTTCACACCTTTAGTCCTATGTTTAGATTCATGACAATACCCAATTTATGCTGGATATGTTGTAATACTTATTTGCAAGTTAGAACCAATTTGCGTGTTATGCAAATTTGTGGTGTTTCTTCTCTTTTATGTCATTAGACTAATTGCTAGTCTAATATATATATATATATATATATATATGTCATGATAAGCGAATGAACAACGTGGGGACGATGAGGGTAATATTGAATATACACATATTGAGAATTGGCATAAATGGCCTTAAAAGGCATATAAATAATTTAAGACATAAATTGGAAAATTTGGTATTTATGGACATAATTTAGGTGACAATTATGGACGTAAGTATATTTGGAATTTATTCACAAATTTGAATAGGGATGTTAATCCACATTGGGGTTAAATAAAGATGTGTAATAATAAACCGCCTAAGACACGAGGTTAGACTCTTTTGTAGTGTAAGACTCCCCGGACCCGCACGGGCAAATCCAGTAGCCACAAATGCCAGTCTAATGTGAGAGGTCAAAGTCATGAATTAAATGCGTAACTGTTGTAAAGACACGAGGTTAGGCTTGTTTGTGGTGTAAGACTGCCCGGATCCCCCGACAAATCCAGTTGCCACAGATGCCAGTCTAATGTGGGAGGTCTTTACAAGGCTACGATGTTAATGAATTAAGAAACACTTAACCAGATAAACATGTGGTGGGACATGGGGGGTTAAGTGGGTGCCTTGTGTGGCATGAGAAATTAAGAGGATGCCTTGGGTGGCATGTGAAATACGATTAGATGCACTTAACCCAGATTGAAACATGTAAGAGGACATGAATAAGAATGGGGTTAAGTGGGGAAAACCTTAGAGGGGACCAAGCATAGGTGGAAAGCTTGCGTCATGCATGGGGTCCCTTATCAGACCAGTAACCCATTAAGTATCTCTGTGGGCTCGACCCAAGTCGAGGACGGGACACGCGTACTGGGTTTGATTGTAAGAGGTCAAAACGGGTTAGCGGTGGCAACGCAAGTCCAACGGGGTCATGTGCGTGTGTGGCCCCGGGATGGTAGGTAATACATTGTTGCATCGTGTAGATATAAGCCGTGCATTTTTGGTAATATCAGGTTGCCACTTTGGGGAGTGATACACCCCACTGTGGGTCCAATACGGGTATCTACGAGTTAGGGAGCCGATCGAATGGGGATAATGGGTACACCTAGTGGAGATAGGGGCAGGCGGCACCTATGAAGGCGGCTAGGGGTACACGAAACTACCATTATCATTATTAAGTTTGGTAAGCGAGATCAACTTTTAGGTGTAGGATCAAGATTAACCCTAGAGGGGGGGTGAATAGGGTTTATCCAATATTTAGAACAATCACAGAATAATAAGGAATGCAATAAAAGAAACACACAGAAATTACCCAGCTTCTGCAAACTGTGCCTACTGCTGCATTACTAAGATATCTACTAGGATTTAAAACAGTCTCCCGCTTACAAACACTCAATAAACTTGCAAACCCTACTACCGCTGTAACGACCCGGATTTTGAGCGACTTTGGTTATCGACATAAGCTCGATGTCGATAACCAAAACATCGAAAAATCCTGGTAATTAATGAAAGAAATTAGAGGGTGAGGATAGATAAGATAGAAACTTAGAATAGAAGAAGAAGAAGAAGAAGAACACAACATCAGAGTAACACGAACCTTACAGCGGAACGAATAACATATAATATATAACATAACTTTGAAATATAACAGTTATGTATACAATAGCACTTATCCGAGTACATCACTTACAACACAGCGGAAATAACTATAGCTATATGATCTTGAAGCCTCCTGCTCCAAGCTCTCCAAGTATATCTGTAAATTCCTGACTACTTGACTGCCCGTACAAATTTAGGCACCCAAGAGTTTAGGGAAAACAACAAAGTAAACTTCGGGACAGTCATGGGACTGGTATGAGTAAAATAGTTTAACCCAGTTTAACATATATATATATATGATATCTCATAAGACCACGCCGTGAATACGGAACGGGTTTTTCCCTTATGAGAATCCAACATCTTTGACAAGCAATATCATTCTGATATTATAATAATGTCTAAGTACAAATATATATCAATCTAGCAGAAACGCTTTCATCTCACGTTCTACATATATAGTATACAATCAAAATCGCAAGCACGTATTGGATAATGGATTTCCAACTATGACAAGGTATGGAACCACCTTCTGCTAGTGTACCTCTAGAGAGGAATACACTGGGTTCAACAAGAACATCTTGCAACCCGGCCACACATGACCGACCACTTATTTCGCTTGAGTGTATTGAATGTATATCACCAACGGTTGGGATCAACAACCGTTTTCCGAATGGGACAGCATCAACGATAGATTTTTAGAAATAAATGAAACTCTAGATCAGGTGATTATACACCCTAATAGGTGCGACCTACATAGCCATGCTGCCTGCCCGATTTCTGTCATTTACCGGTTGATGAGGCTAGAAGCTACGCTTTATCATCACATCAGATTCACTTCGAATGCCACATTGTCAGATCCATCGAAAATCACTAATTGACGTCTACAACAGTACGTTACGTGTTAGCTAAAGAAGTTTCCTTCTCCACTTCCACTCTTGGTAAAGTTGAAGAAATCATTGTACGTGACCTTTCTGGAAATACTCTGTCAGACATTCATCAACACAAGTCATCCTCATTCACTTAGAATGTCACATCGTCATACCCGCCAAATCACAAATTGATTTATCCAAAAGTAACACGGGTATACAGCTTAGAGAAACGAATTCCTCCGCCACCAAACGTGAATACGTTTGAACAGATCAACTTACGCGATCCATTAGATATACTCTGTCAGACCTTCGTCCATACAAGTTGTCCTGGGACTGGACAAACCGAAGGCACTATTCAGTATATCCATCTTAGTCACTGTTATCTAAGACTTATACAACAGCCCTTGCATTTTACTCCGTCTTCAATTATTTTTGGCATATATGATTCGCAACGCTTATGCCAATACAGAGTGGTTCTTCGGATAATAATCCAACCGGTCTCTCCATATTAACAACGTTAAAATGGTCAAAACTTCGACAGTCTATGATTTAACCATCAAAGAAAACAAGTGTGCAAACAACGATATTATTTCCAGATGGAAATTATATCGGTAAATCATCAACATATATCTATATATATATTCACATTGCCTTATTTTCTATGTTTAGAAAATATATGTTATTAACACTGGAAAACGTTTTCCATTTGCTTATTTACAAATCACTACTCTTCCCCAACTATCAGTCCCTGACTGTGAACTAGTATGAGAACAATTCCCTAAGTATAAATCCCGAAGGCCGAAACCAACATCAGATAGACACTTAGAAAACCATTCAATTTACTAATCTCTAGTCAGTTCTAATTTTACTTAACTCTATTTGATTAACTCTGATTGATTAACTCTAACTGGTCAACCTTAATTAATTAACTCTAACTGGTTTTACTTGGTTTGACTAACTCCATTTATTATCTCGACTGACAAATTCAACTCGATTAACTGAACTAATCACTTTGATTAACTCGACAAATTCACCTTGGTTAACTTAACCAATTACTTAACTAATTCACTTAGTTTAACTTAACTAATTCACTTTGATTAATCTAACTATTCACTTAACTCCTGTCGAATAAACTATATTCGATAACTCCTCTAACTCTACTCGAATAAACTATATTCGATTAACTCCTTTAATCTATTCGATTTGATAACTCCCCTTTTCGAATAACCAATATTCGATTAACTCACTTCAAATAACCAATATTCGACTACTCACTTCGAATAACTAATAATTGATAACTCCTTCGAATAAACTATATTCGATAATCTCCTCTCGAATAACTAGATTCGATTAACTTAACTTATTTAACTTAACTTGATCAATTCCTATCGAATAATTAGATTCGATTAACTTAACTTATTTAACTCATCTTGATTAACTCCTATCGAATAACTAGATTCGATTTAACTCCATTTGCTTGACTCTAGATCGCAACGATCACAATGGTTACGCCTGATTCCCTTAGGCAACATCCGACCGCCTTAGGCTATTTACAGCCCTGCGAGTTACGCTAGCAATCGTACGAGATGGAAACTTACCCTGAATACTATGTTTGACTAACTCTGTCTCAAATAACTATATTTGATTAACTCTAGTTCGTTTTAACTCAAATCGATTAACTCTAACTGAGTAACTCTAACTCGATCAAATCGACTTGATTAACTCAACTTACTTAACTCAACTGGTTAACTTGACTTACTTAACTCACTGGTTAACTTGACTTACTTAACTCACTGGTTAACTTGACTTACTTAACCCAACTGGTTAACTTGACTTACTTAACCCAACTGGTTAACTTGACTTACTTAACCCACTGGTTAACTCTATTGAACTGGTTAACTCTACTGAACTGGTTAACTCTATTGAACTGGTTAACTCTACTGAACTGGTTAACTCTACTGAACTGGTTAACTCTACTGAACTAGTTAACTCTATTCAACTAACTCGACTCGACTAACCCCTTTCGAATAGCATATTCGTTTTACTAACTTTCGAATACCATATTCGATTTACTCCCTTCGAATACCATATTCGATTTAACTCCTTTCGAATACCATATTCGATTTACTTTATTCACTTTATAAAGATTTCCTTTTTAACAACGTTTTATTCATTTGAAAATATTTACTTTTAAATAACGGTTCTACACTTTAAAAATGATTTCCTTTTTATAACGTTTCCTTTTCAATTCTATTTGTAAATGGTTTACAAATATTTCCTTTTCAAATTTATTCTTGAAATATTCTAACTCCTTAAATTCTCCTTAAATTCGCCATAACCTCCTTTGTAACAGGAGCATCGGGAAAATCCCCAAACCCGCCACACAGGCCTTTCCATTCAAAAAGAAAATGGTTTGAAATTATTTCCTTTTTGAATATCTCTTATTTATAAATATTCCAATTTATAAACATTTCTTATTTATAAATATTCCACTTTATAAATATCTCTTATTTATAAATATTCCAATTTATAAATATCCTATTTTCAATATCACTTTGAAAATCCCCTTATCAACATTTCGGTATGTTATGGTACTCAATCATATCAAATCACGATGTTCAATATCGTCCATGCACACACAATCAACAACAGATGTTACACAACATGATTGTCATCACTTTCAGTTCAATATGAATTATTCTGATAAACAGAATCAATATATAACTATCTAACTGTTTATATTATATATATATATATATATATAATATTTCATTTACTGACTAGCAGTTCAATCAACAGTCAACACACAGTCAATCAGACAATTTCTAACCGTTCTAAAAAATACAACATGAAATTATAAACTGTTCAGAGTTAGTGAGATTTACTCACATTGGCGCGTTAACCGTTATATAATCGGTTTGCGTTATTTAACTTAGTCGGACAATTTATTTCGCCATAAATTGTAACGAGTCCCGATTCGCTCCCAGTCAGTTCCATGTGAAGCTCTCGCCCATACGATCCTGTCGGATCTTGTTTCGCTGAATTCCGTCTACGTATGACCAAGTTATGGCGATTACAAATAAATACACATTATATATAAAATAAATTAAATTCCCTAAAAATTGATGGGCTTAACCTTTTAAACCCAAGGCCCATCGAGATAAATAAACCCAGACCCGGACCCTTTTTCTTCCTCCTTCACAACGCGATCTCCAGTAAGCAACAAGCCATTTCAGCTCCTTCAACCTCCACGTCCTCCTCCCATATACCCTTTTACTTCAAACCGACCTCACCAAACACCATCTCATCGGAAACCGCCCCTTCCCATACCTATTTCGTCGAACCCGACGCAGTCTGACGGAATCCGGCGAGCAGTAGTTCACGAGTTCGATCGACATCCTTTATTCTCAAAAAATCCAAAAATATTCGTACAGCTTCTATTCGACTACCCGAACCCAAACACAACATCAATCCCCTCGATTTCAACCCCAAATTCCAGAATCGACCAACCCTAGTTTTACTGAAGTACATCGACGCGGCCCAGAATGAGATCGAGTTCAACGTAAAGCATCTCGGATCGACGAGCAACACTTCAGGGACTCGAATAAATTCATTACATGATTTATCGATTTTTCTTTTGATTTTTAAAGGGTGGAATTTTTTGTAGAATTTTCATTGGTGGTAGCGGCGCATTTTTCTGTTGACTTGGGAATGTTAGAATTAGGTTTAGAATTTCTAAGGGAGGGGTATTATAAAGGAAACAAATATCTAGATATTTTAAAAAGGGAATATTCCCGGTATATGCTCATTTATATATTCTTTTTTCTTTCTAAAAATTCTCGTGATTACATACGATACCCAAAAATCACGAATCTGGACATACTGCTAGAGTTCGACATTTCGGTCCCAACGAAACTGGTTTAGTCGAATTCCGACTTCGTATGCTCACACAGCGTATTTTTAACTGTCAAAATACTGACTGTTTCTCACTCTAAAAATCCGTACGGCCACACAGTGACTCTAAAAATCACGAAACTGGAAATCTAACAACTATTTGATATTGCGGATCCAATAAAACTGGTTTCGGCGAATTCTGACTTCGTTTGCAAAACCGGCTATTTTTAAAGCTCTAGATGACCCATTTAAATATATAAATATATTTAAATTAAATTAAATATAAATAAATATATTATTATCGTATATCTTCACATATGATATCGTCCAGCTCCAGAATATCATATCAGAATATATAGTTTGATATTTCAGATTCCTGATTACCTCGATATTCAGTTTTACATTGAAAAACCCTTTTATAACGTATATAAAGCGTTACGAATTATAAAGGAAATTCCACAGCGACTTTTCTGAAATTTTATTTGGACATAACTCAAAATCTACACGACGAAATCCCGATTTTTCTCTTCCACTAGAAAGATATACTCCACCAGCTCCACACGTTTCTTGTTTCACAGAAATCCGGCTTAAAACGAATCCTGTACATTCAATTGAAGTTCAAATCGCCAATTTACGAACTGCAGCGCCATTTCAAGCTCGATTTTAATTATATTATAATTATACGTTCAAACTGTCGTCGATTGAATATATTCGTCAATATAATTCAACTCTAAGTTGAATTAAATCTAAGGGATGACCCCGTTCACAGAATATTGTGATTTCCAATAATTCTGATTATTTCTGAATTAAATATATTATTCAATTATTTAATTAAATTAATTATTCCATATTATTTAATTAAACCTCTATTAAATTCACTACATCACGATATATATAATTAAATAAATTAATTATAATACCTCTGACAATGCGGGTCATTACAACCGCCTAAAGAGTTTTGCAAACTTGCAACACTTGCTACTGATTTAAACCTACGCTCGAAGTCTTAGACTGATCTAAAATCCTTAGACCAGATTTTCCCAGATCACAAAACCGTAATCTGTAAACCCTAGTTTTACGGACGTAACTAGTAAACCACAGATTGTTTTTCAAACAGAACTAAACAAAGTACATTAAAAATTAAAAAAAAATGCCCTTAAATGAAAACACCCCCTTTGTAGCTTCAATTAGAAATCCGTCGTCCCTTTTTCTTTATTTCTTCAAGCAAATAAACAAGGCGGCTGGGGTTTTTTTAGTTTGAGGTTCTGATGGCTTTGATTTTGTTCCAGATGATTTGCGATGCTTTCTAGCTTGACTCTGAATGTCTTTCTGCTCCAATCCAACACTGTAAGCTCTTTGATTTGACTGTAGGGTTTTAGTTGATTTCGAATGAGTTGGATGATTTTGCCTATGAGGAAACATGTGAATTTATAGGGGAAATTCGAACCCTTATTCTTTGATTTCACTTATGACTTGCTTGATTTGGTTTGATGAATATTTGGAAGGATTTTTCATGAACTTCCTCTTTTAATTGTTCTGAATTTTCCATGATTTCCCTTTCTGATTGAATTGATGAATATAGACATGAATTTGTCCATCGATGAATCTGGAAAAATGAATTGCCACCTGGAAACAAATATTGACATGCACGAATTGATCTTTCCATATATGAATGAACTAATTTATTCACTGCTTTTGTTTGTTTCCTGCGTGTATTGCTTGATTGAATCCTAAAAAAATATTGATTTGTCCCCTTGAATAAATTGAATCATTTCTGGAAGATTTTGATTTCTTGCTTGCCCATTTTACTGTGTGTATTGATTTCTAGAGAAAAATTTCCTTGCCAAAAATGAGCTTGGGATTGATTGATTAGCATAAAAAAACAATTACCCAAGAATGTATTAAACACTTGCCTAAAATTGTATTGCTGATTGATTGTTTTCAAAAATAACTCATTTTTGAAATTTGAAAAACTGATTAAGGAGTTCCTCCTTCCTTTGAATGATGTATTGCCCACAAAGTCGTGTTGAAACATTTCCAATTTCAACAATTCAAACCAGGAAACAAGATAAGTGGAAACTGATTATCATGTCAACCATTATTCACAAAAAAATCTTCAGAAAATAAACTGCATGATTTTAAGCCCTCATTTTATTCTTTGATGTCGAATTTTTCCACTGTATTAAATGCCATCACCACTTGATTATGTCCAAAAAAATGTTGCATGTTAATTGTGTTCATTTCCAGTCTAGTAAATCAAATCTGCTTCATTTGCACATGCTTTAGTTTCATGTAAATAGAAACAGGATTTTTTTTTAATGCTGAACAATTTGCCATATATTTCCATCCTACAATGTCATGTTGCATGTTTGATGCCTTGTGCATGTCTGAATTTCCTGTATTGCATATGAAATCCATGCAGTTTGAATGCTTTCCATATGTAGCTCTGAAACCTTGTGCAATCTTGTGCACACTGCTTTGACCATTTCTCTTTGAATGCTGCTTGAACCTGAACTGATTTGTTATTGTTGCCATATATGCTCTTGCTGCATCATCCTGAAACCTGTCACAAAAAAAAAGGAAATGCACACAGTAGACTGAAATAATGAGTGAAAATTTGTATAGCTGAGGGTTCAGAAAGTATTGTACTGTTTTGATTATGAAATAAAAATATGATTTTTGACTAATAAATGCTTATGTAAATTTTCAACTTCTGTGTAGAAGCATTATTTGAAAAAAATATTTTTATTCCAATATGATGTGAAGAGCCGTAAACGGTACAGTTTCAAACACATTAAAAAATGTTTGTTATCATCAAACAAAAAAATCACGGGTTCAACAATCTCCACCTTTTGATGATGACAAACATACTTAAGATTTTGAATACAGCAAAATGTGTTTGGTATTGAAAAATATGAGAACTCCCCCTATATATGTGCTCCCCCTATAACAGTAAACAGACATAGCAAAAAATTTGAAAAGAATAGAAAAATAATTAAACACTTGGCATTAATGGTAAAATAAAGTCTATAGATGTCTGTATATGTATCAAAATCTTAGCTCTTTCTCCCCCTTTGTAATCATCAAAAGATGAACAGGGCTGGACATTTAGAAAGGATATGGGCCATAGTAAGAGATCAAGTCATTTGACAGAATCAGAAACCGCAAACTCCAACCAATCAAACAAAAAATCATAATAATTCGTAAGATAGGAACACATTTCATAAACTAGAAGATGGAATGAAAAGTTAATATATACCAGGGAGGATTTTATATATTATATTTATATAATATTTTTTTTAAATATATATTTCAAGAGCACACTAACCACACATAACCAGAGCTTGGATTTTTAAATGGGATTAGTTGCACATGAAATTAAATAAGTAATCTCATAACCATGCATGACCAAAGCTTGGATTTTTAAATGAGGTCAGAGATTTTTTTTATTAATTATTATAAAAAAATCCCCTTGATATATATAAAACAATAATGGATGAAAGAAGGGTGGTAGAGATGGAGATGGATGTGAAAAAAATTCCTAAATTACTCATATTATAAAATATATTCAATCAAATCAGGGTTATAGAGAAGCTTTTATCCATCTCATATTCTGAAATCTAACACAGTCACAATTTTGTTACAAATGTCCAAAATAAACTGTTCTTTTCTTGATGATTTGAAGATTGGATTGATTTGCCAGAAAATGAAATCAATAACAGAACATCTTAAGAAAAAATTTACCCAAAAATGCAGAGGGATTAATTAATTTCTATAATCCCCAAATCCAATCGTAATCTGCAAAATCTATCTTCAGAAAGAGGTTTAGTAAAAATATCCGCAAGTTGGGATTCAGTTGGAATAAATTCAATACAAATGTCCTCACTAGCAATATGATCTCTAATGAAATGGTGTCTCACATCAATGTGTTTTGTGCGTGAATGATGTACAGGATTATTTGATAGATCTATTGCACTCTTACTGTCACATTTCAAAGGAACTTGTTTATAGAATAGGCCAAAGTCAGATAGAGTTTGCATCATCCATAAAATCTGTGCACAACAACTTCCTAATGCAATATACTCAGCTTCAGTGGTGGATAATTCAACACAATTTTGTTTACGACTTGACCAAGAAACTAGAGAATGTACTAGCATGAAACAAGTTCCACTAGTGCTCTTCCTATCAGTGAGTGAACCAGCATAATCAGCATCAGTAAAACCAACTAAATCAAAATTATCACAAGATAGATACCACAAGCCAAGTTTTGGTGTGTGCAACAAATACCTCAGAATTCGTTTTGTGGCTTTTAAATGAGATTCTTTTGGATTAGATTGAGAACGAGCACATAAACAGACAGAAAACATAATATCGGGTCTAGAAGCAGAGAGATAGAGAAGTGAGCCGATTATACCGCGATATTTTTTCTGATCAACAGCAACACCTTTTTCATCTTTGTCAAGCTTAGTTGTTGGGCTCATTGGTGTTCTCATTGGTTTTGCATCTTCAACTCCAAATTTCTTCAACAACTCCGTTACATACTTTGTTTGAGAAATGAAAATTCCTTTGTTGCTCTGTTTGATTTGAAATCCAAGAAAGTATTTTAGCTCTCCAACCAAGCTCATCTCAAATTTGTCCTGCATGACTTTTTCAAATTTCTCACACAAAATGTCATTAGTAGCACCATAAATGATATCATCAACATAAATCTGAACATTCAAGAAATCATTACCATCATGTAATAGAAATAGAGTAGTGTCAGCACATCCCTTTTTAAAACCATTTTCCAAAAGATATGAACAGAGACAGTCATACCAAGCTCGAGGAGCCTGCTTAAGACCATATAATGCTTTTTCTAATTTGTACACATGATTTGGAAATTCATGACTCTCAAAACCAGGGGGTTGTTCAACAAAAACTTCTTCTTTCAGCTCACTATTCAAAAAGGCACTCTTCACATCCATTTGCTTAAGTTTAAAACCTTTAAAACATGCAAAACTTAGCAAAATTCTAATTGCTTCTAACCTAGCAACTGGAGCAAATGTTTCATCAAAATCAATGACTTTAATTTGATTGTATCCCTTAGCAACCAACCTAGCTTTGTTTCTAATTACATTTCCAGATTCGTCAAGTTTATTTTTAAACACCCATTTTGTTCCAACAACTGGATAGTCTTTTGGCCTAGGCACCAAATTCCAGACTTTATTCCTCTCAAATTGGTTAAGTTCCTCTTGCATAGCTAAAATCCAAGATTCATCATTAAGAGAAATATCATACGAACTTGGTTCAATTTCAGAAATGAAAGCACTATGAATACAAAAATCACAAACATTTTTACTGAGAGAGGAACGGGTGCGAACACCAGCTGTTGGACTTCCAATAACCAAATCTGGAGGATGGTTGGGTTTGAATTTCAACCTTTCAGCTTCAGCTATTGCTTCTGCGACTTCTTTGTTGTTTGCCTCAACTTCATTGCTTCCTTTTTCGTCTTCTTGCACACCACCTTCATCTTTATCATTTTCAGAAGTTATCTCCAAGTCTGATTCATTGAACTTCACATTAATGGTCTCCACAATTGTTCTTGATTGCTTATTGAAGATTCTATAAGCTTTGCTCCTTGAAGAATAACCCATGAAAATCCCATCAACTGTTTTTGGTTCAAACTTTCCAAGTTGATCCTCTGTGTTCAGAATATAACAAGGGCATCCAAAAACTCTAAAATATGAGATGTTAGGCTTTTTGTCAGACCACAGTTCATAAAACGTTTTATTGAGTATTGGTCTAATCATGACTCTATTCATTACATAGCATGAAGTATTAACCGCCTCAGCCCAGAAGGTTTGAGGTAATTTATATTCACATAACATAGATCTAGCCATCTCTTGCAATGTACGATTTTTCCTTTCAACCACCCCATTTTGTTGAGGTGTTCGAGGAGCGGAAAATTCATGTTTAAAACCATTTTCTTCACAGAATTTTTCAAAATCTAAATTTTCAAATTCACCTCCATGATCACTTCTCAAAGATTTAATTGAAACACCTTTTTCACTTTGAACAAGTTTTGAAAACTTTGAAAAATAATCAAATGTTTCAGATTTTTTGGCTAGAAAATAAACCCATGTAAATCTAGAGTAATCATCAACCAATACATAACAATAATGTTTACCATTTAAGCTAGCAGTATCAGTTGGTCCAAACAAATCCATATGAATCAATTCAAGAACACGTGAAGTACTAACAACATTTTTTGGATGGAATGACGAGCGACTAAGTTTAGCCATGGAGCAAACCTTACACACTTTGTTATTTTTAAATTTTAGATGAGGTAAACCTCTGACAAGCTCATTTGTTTCTAGTTTTTCAAGGAGATGCATACTAGCATGTGCTAGCCTTCTATGCTATAAAACTGCTTCTTCTTCAGTGGCAACCAAACATCTAGAAATAGTTACATCATCAAAAGAGAGTGTGTAGATATTTCCTTTTCTTTTGCCAGTAAAAACAACTTTTCCAGGGGATGTATCAATGATCTTGCAAATCTCACTGTCAAAAACTACATTCATTCCTTTGTCACACAGTTGGCTTATGGAAATAAGATTGTGATACAAATTATCAACATATAAGACATCAGCTAAGGCAAAAATGTTGTTACCTACTTTTCCCTTACCAATAATCTTACATTTGCTGTTGTCACCCAATGTCACACTCCCACCTTTATATCTTTCTAGGCTAAGGAACAATCTCCTGTCATATGTCTGGGGCAACCTGAATCCAAATACCATTTTTGTTGCTCCTTAGCCCGCCAACATACCTACATAAGAAGAGAGAAAGATGACCTAGAGACGTTCCTAGGTCCAAAAATATCAGTGACTGAAGTATGATGAAAGCAAGAATCTTTTGGAACCCACATTTGTTTTGTCCTCTTATTTGTGTTCCAAAATTTATGGTAATTGTGTGCCAAGTGTTTAGGAACCAAAACTCTAGTGGATTTTCTGATTTTATTCATATTCTTGCAATTTTCAAATTTATGGCCAATTTCCCCACACTTTACACACTTAGGAAAGATGCTTCTACCTTTTGAATTGTCAATCACAGTCACATCATTTTGAACTTTACCAAAACCTAGTCCTTTTCCGTTGTTAGCAAACAATTGGTTTCCTAGCAACATTTTGAAAGATGTTTGTCCAATTGAAAACTTAATTAAGGTGACTTCAAGATTCTGAACTTTGGTTCTTAGTGCTGTATTTTCGTCCATAAGTGAAGTGCATCTTTTAATAAAATTCTCTCTCTTAATCTCATCAGTTTCTTTCAAAGTCAAATTTTCTTTTTCAAGTTCTCAATGGTGGACTTGAGAGTCGATAGTTCTAAATTTTTTGTTTTAAGTTTTTCTACTTTTGCTTCTAGTGTATCAATGATTTCAGAAAGATGTTTACACATTAAAAACAAATCATCATAACTGTATACCTCAGTCGATTCCTCTCTACCATCTTCTGAATCTGATTTTGCCATAAAGCTTAGGTTACTTTCTTCCTCGCTGCTATCTAAGTCTTCTTCTCCTTCCTCGTCATCAAAAGTTATAGAAAAGGCTTTCTTTTTCTTCTTGTTCCTTTTTTGCTGAAGAAGGGGACAGTTTGGTTTCAGATGTCTAGGTTTCTGGCAGTTGTAGCAAAGTGGTTCCTCATCTGAATTGTCAGAGTTCTTCAGCTTGTTGGATTTTGGTTTGTTTCTTCGAGGTTTGAATTTGCTCCACTTTGCAATTTGTCTAACGGCCATTGCAAGCTGTTCAATGGGGTCTTCGCCATCACTGTTGATTGTATTGGACAAAGCAATTGACTTCTTCTTTAGATCAGAGTTGTTGCAATCTTCTCGTGATTTTAGCTCCATTTCATACGTCATTAGATTTCCAACAAGCTCCTCCATGCTCAGCTTACTCAGATCCTTTGATTCTTGAATAGCTGTGACTTTTGCCTCGAAATTCATTGGCAAAACACGCAGAATCTTCTTCACAAGTTCAACTTCAGTAAAAACTTTTCCAAGGGCTCTAGCATTGTACACTAGCACAGAAAAACGTCCATACATGTCCTTGATACTCTCATCCTTCTGCATAGTGAAATTTTCATACTCATTGCTGAATAGAGCAAGACGAGATTCTTTCACTTGTGACGTTCCTTCGTGAGTGACCTCCAGTGTATGCCATATTTCCTTAGTTGTTTTACAATGAGAAATTCTGTTATATTTAGTTTTATCTAAGGCACAGATCAAAGCATTCATGGCTTTAGAATCAATAGAGTACAGTTTCTTATCATTCGCATCCCACTTATCTTTTGGTTTAAGCATTTCAATTTCATTAACAATTATAGTGGGTGGTTTATAACCAGTTTCAATGATATCCCAGACATCATAGTCAACGGACACAAGATAGATTTTCATTCTAGCTTTCCAATACGCGTAATCACTACCATTAAACATGGGTGGTCTAGCAATAGATTGTCCCTCAGAAAAAGCATTATTCATTGATGTCAAGACTCTAGAGTTAAATAAACACAGGCTCTGATACCAATTGTAGGATCAAGATTAACCCTAGAGGGGGGGTGAATAGGGTTTATCCAATATTTAGAACAGTCACAGAATAATAAGGAATGCAATAAAAGAAACACACAGAAATTACCCAGCTTCGGCAAACTGTGCTTACTGCTGCATTACTAAGATATCTACTAGGATTTAAAACAGTCTCTCGCTTACAAACACTCAATAAACTTGCAAACCCTGCTACCGCCTAAAGAGTTTTGCAAACTTGCAACACCTGCTACTGATTTAAACCTACGCTTGAAGTCTTAGACTGATCTAAAATCCCTAGACCAGATTTTCCCAGATCACAAAACCGTAATCTGTAAACCCTAGTTTTACGGACGTAACTAGTAAACCACAGATTGTTTTTCAAACAGAATTAAACAAAGTACATTAAAAATTAAAACAAAAAGCCCTTAAATGAAAACATCCCCTTTGTAGCTTCAATTAGAAATCCGTCGTCCCTTTTTCTTTATTTCTTCAAGTAAATAAACAAGGCGGCTGGGGTTTCTTCAGTTTGAGGTTCTGATGGCTTTGATTTTGTTCCAGATGATTTGCGATGCTTTCTAGCTTGACTTTGAATGTCTTTCTGCTCCAATCCAACACTGTAAGCTCTTTTATTTGACTGTAGGGTTTTAGTTGATTTTGAATGAGTTAGATGATTTTGCCTATGAGGAAACATGTGAATTTATAGGGGAAATTTGAACCCTTATTCTCTGATTTCACTTATGACTTGCTTGATTTGGTTTGATGAATATTTGGAAGGATTTTTCGTGAATTTCCTCTTTTAATTGTTCTGAATTTTCCATGATTTCCCTTTCTGATTGAATTGATGAATATAGACATGAATTTATCCATTGATGAATCTGGAAAAATGAATTGCCACCTGGAAACAAATATTGACATGCACGAATTGATCTTTCCATATATGAATGAACTAATTTATTCACTGCTTTTGTTTGTTGCCTGCGTGTATTGCTTGATTGAATCCTAAAAAAATATTGATTTGTCCCCTTGAATAAATTGAATCATTTCTGGAAGATTTTGATTTCTTGCTTGCTCATTTTACTATGTGTATTGATTTCCAGAGAAAAATTTCCTTGCCAAAAATGAGCTTGGGATTGATTGATTAGCATAAAAAAACAATTACCCAAGAATGTATTAAACACTTGCCTAAAATTGTATTGCTGATTGATTGTTTTCAAAAATAACTCATTTTTGAAATTTGAAAAACTGATTAAGGAGTTCCTCCTTCCTTTGAATGATGTATTGCCCACAAAGTCGTGTTAAAACATTTCCAATTTCAACAATTCAAACCAGGAAACAAGATAAGTGGAAACTGATTATCTTGTCAACCATTATTCACAAAAAAAATCTTCAGAAAATAAAATGCATGATTTTAGGCCTTCATTTTATTCTTTGATGTCAAATTTTTCCATTGTATTAAATGCCATCACCACTTGATTATGTCCAAAAAATTGTTGCATGTTAATTGTGTTCATTTCCAGTCTAGTAAATCAAATCTGCTTCATTTGCGCATGCTTTAGTTTCATGTAAATAGAAAGAGGATTTTTTTTTAATGCTGAACAATTTGCCATATATTTCCATCCTACAATGTCATGTTGCATGTTTGCTGCCTTGTGCATGTCTGAATTTCCTGTATTGCATATGAAATCCATGTAGTTTGAATGCTTTCCATATGTAGCTCTGAAACCTTGTGCAATCTTGTGCACACTGCTTTGACCATTTCTCTTTGAATGCTGCTTGAACCTGAACTGATTTGTTATTGTTGCCATATATGCTCCTGTTGCATCATCCTGAAACCTATCACAAAAAAATGGAAATGCACACAGTAGACTGAAATAATGAGTGAAAATTTGTATAGCTGAGAGTTCAGAAAGTACTGTATGGTTTTGATTATGAAATGAAAATATGATTTTTGAATAATAAATGCTTATGTAAATTTTCAATTTCTGTGTAGAAGTATTATTAGACAAAAATATTTTTATTCCAATATGATGTGAAGAGCAGTAAACGGTACAGTTTCAAACACATTAAAAAATGTTTGTTATCATCAAACAAAAAAATCACAGGTTCAACATTAGGGTGTTTGGTGTAGTGCAATGTAGTAATTATCTTATAGTGATTAGGTGCGCCTTTAACGTTATCTTTGTTCATCTTATTTCCTTTGCTTGCCCTGTCATGCCCATTGGTTCACAGTCATTTCCTTATTTACCATCTTATGCCTTATCCTGGTTACTTTAATGATTATATTGTTAAAGTTATTACACTCGCCAGACTTTATGTCTGACCCCCTTTGTTTCTACCTCTTTTCTTCCTCCCCCCCCCCCGGTGCTCAGGGTGGGACTAGTTCTAGTGGAGCTTGATTTGGACAGCTTTATCTCTCTCTTTTGGAAGTTGCTCGGATTGCTGAAGTAAAGTTCAGCTTATCTTATTTATGGCTATTTTGTGTTGGGGTTATGTCTTTTATTTTATGTACTCAGAACTTATTTGTCAAGATGGATAATAAGTGTATTTGGTTTTGTAGTTGGTTTTTGATGTGATGTAACCAAACTATTTCTCCGTTGCAATAAAAGTGGTTTTTATTTTCCAAGTACCAATATATTTATCTGTCTTGTTTACTTTTCTGTTCTATACACAACAAAACGCTCCACGAAAATTAAGGCATTCCCTCTGTGAGTGACCTTAATGGAGATGGGGTGTCACACCCTTGACAGTAGCCTCTTCTCAAACAACATATCCATTCTTCCCAAAGTTTACCTTGTGGTGGAACCTAAGATTTGCCTCCATCATACACAAAATAGAGAAATTAACATTAGATTGAAATAATTACAAAATAAAATAAACCAAGCGCATTATAAGATAAAACAACCACTTTATTAACATGTAATATATGCAGAAACAGTAAAAAAGATACAAAAGAAGCCACAAATACGATACATCAGTTACAACATTTTCTTACTTAAATAACATGCAGTTATTTTCCTTGAAACATCGCAAATTTTGCAGTTATTTTCCTTTTCATTTTTTGCCCAATATAGCATGCACTCATTTGGACATGCATGTGTTCTTTGGTAATCGAGGCCTAAATTTACACACAAATAACATGCAGCAATCTGAACTTAGGAAGTTCTGCCCATATTTTTTCCTCATTCATCACTAATTTACACACAAATAGCATACACAAATATTATTTAGCCATGACTATAAGGCAAAAAAACACAATAATATCATATAAGCACCGCTCAACATAAGTTTGTTACAAAAATAAACATAATAGTAAAATCAGGAATATGATTACACCAAAATACACAAGTAAATCCATAAATTAGGCAACACAACAATCAAATTAGAAAACGCTTGAAATATACATTGAGTGATACCTTAAGCAGCAGATTAAATCGAATCCCTAATTGAAATTT
Organism: Allium sativum; assembly: GCA_030737875.1. Classification (NCBI taxonomy): domain Eukaryota; kingdom Viridiplantae; phylum Streptophyta; class Magnoliopsida; order Asparagales; family Amaryllidaceae; genus Allium; species Allium sativum. The sequence continues at coordinate 403,931,550 of CM060913.1, forward strand.
GAGACCCAAACGAACCCAAATTGAAGACCTAATTGAAACACCGAAGCCCTAATTGAACTTGAACTTGCCATAATCGAACCCCAATTAAGCTTGTAAATAACTTGAACTTTTAGCCTTAATTGAAATTGCGAGTGAGAGTCTTGATAGGTTGAGCGATGAAGTATTGTGTTAAGTTTTCGATTGAAAGCCTTGAAAATTTTGCTAAGTCTTTTGCCGCTTTGTTTTTTGTTTTTGCTTCCCGCATTAAAGATTATTTCACGCGGATTGCTAACATGGACCGTTGGATCATAATCACCCAGATTGATAAATTTATTCACGTGGCTACTGCAACACCTTGGATTTTCTATGGTAATACTTTGAAGCGTATGTTGCAATAGACAAAAATCAGTATACCGATCGTTACATTGTAGCTAGCAACACCTTGGATTTTCGTTGCGGTAGGCCATCTATGGCGTAGTGTGGGTATGTGCCTCACACCGGCCACTTTACTTACCACTCAATCATGCATCCAAAACTTAACAGCTCCAACTCCACAAATTGATAGCTCACTCCATTGGCCGTCTTTATCATGCCAACACTCTTCTCATACGAAGAAAAATGTAACACCCCACACCCGCTAAGGTCACTCATAAAGGGAATGCCTTAACTTCGGTGGAGTATTTTAAGTGAATATAGAACAGAAAAATTACAACAAGACAGATATAAATAATACTTGTTAACTAAAACATCATTTCATTGCAGCAGAAGGTAAACATGTTTGGTTACAATAACAAAACCATAAAACCAGAGTCAAGTACTAAATATCCATCCTGATAAAACATAAGTACATAATCCCACTACATAACTAATAGCCATAATAGAAAAGATAAGCTGAGCTTTACATCAACGGTCCAAGCTCCAAAAGATAGATAAAGCAATCTGATCAAAGCCCACTAGTGCTAGGCCCACTCTGAGAACCTGAGGGTTGGGAAAAAGATAAAAAAACAACGGGGTCAGACATAAGTCTGAGCGAGTCCTATAACTTTAACAATACAATCATTAAAGTAATTAGAGTATGATATAAACTTGGTACGGTAACGACTGGGGATAAATGACTACACTAAGCAGCCAACTAGACATTGGAAGAACGAAGATAACGGTAAAGACGCATCTACCCACCCAAGGATAATTACTGAACTGCACCACACCAGTCATTCCTAACTTAAAGGTTGATCCCACCCAAGGACTTAGAAAATTTAACTAGTAGTTTCGTGTACCCCTAGCTGACCACATAGGTGCCGTCTGCCCCTATCTCCACTAGGTGTACCCACTACTCCCCAAGCGATCGGATCCCTAACGTAGATACCCGTGCCGGCCCCATAGTGGGTGTATCACTCCCCAAAGTGGTAACCCGATACTATCAACGGTGCACGGCTTATACCTACACGATGCAACAACGTCTTACCTACCAGCTCGGGTCCACACACGCATATGAAACCCATTGGACTTGCGTTGCCACCGCTAACCCATTTTGGCCTCTTATAGTCAAGCCCAGTACGCGTGTCCCGTCCTCGACATGGGTCGAGCCCACAAAGATACATATGGGTTACTGGTTGAAATGGGCCCCCACAAGCTACCCACCTAAGCTTGCTCCCTCTAGTGTATCCCACTTAACCCTTTAATCATGTTTAATTACATGTTTCCACTTTGGTTAAGTATTCTAATCGTATTTTCTATTGCCACCCAAGGCAACCACTAGATTTCCACATGCCACCCAAGGCACCCACTTAACCCCTCATGCCCCACTACATGCTTATCTGGTTAAGTATTTCTTAATTGATTAAGACCGTAACCTTTGTAAAGACCTCTCACATTAGACTGTCTTTTATGGCAGCTGGATTTGCCGGTCGGGTCCGGGCAGCCTTACGCCATAACAGAGTCTAACCTCGTGTCTTTACACTTGTCACGTATTTAGTTTATGCCTAAGACCTCTCACATTGGGCCAATCATTTGTAGCCGCTGGATTTGCCGGTCGGGTCCGGGCAGTCTTATGCTACAAAAGGGTCCAACCTCGTGTCTTAGTCGATTAATTACACCTAATTAATCACCCCCATATTTTGAATTAATTTTCCCTAATTAATTCCAATTTAATGATGTACATAATTGACTCAATTATGTCCATCCACTTATGGTATGCAACATCATACCAATTTCACCATAATTTTGTTAACATGAATATTAACCCCATCGCTCCCCACGTACTACGCTAACATGACATACTTAAAAGGGATGATTCATCACAAATACAATGGGTTCAACTTAGCATAACATTAGCGTCAACATGGGTTTTAAAGGTGTCAACTTGCATATATGACCATAGCATCAAACCAAACTAGCATAAATAATCAACCCAAACTTGCATGAATCACATATGTCATAAAGAGGGTAACTTGCATAGATGTTCACGTCATAGACCTATCATAAAGGGATAAACTTGCATACATGTCATAGGTCTAAAAAGGGATGAACTTGCATATGTTACTCATATCATAAAAAGGGGTAAACATGCATATATATGCATGACATACAAAGGGATAAACTTGCATATGTATGCATATCATACAAAGGTGTAAACTTGCACATGTTACTTGCATATAATCAAACACCAAACTTGCATAACATGTCATATATGAACTTGCATATAATCAAACACCAAACTTGCATAACATGTCATATATGAACTTGCATATAATCAAACACCAAACTTGCATAACATGTCATATATGATCTTGCATATAATCAAACACCAAACTTGCATAACATGTCATATATGAACTTGCATATAATCAAACACCAAACTTGCTTAACATGGTGTCATAATGGATCAATGTTTATCATAGTGATTTGCATAACTAGCATCATGAACATATAGCATAAAACTTGCATAACTAGCATCATGGACATATAGCATAAAACTTGCATAACTAACATCATGAGCACATAGCATATGATAACATAACTTGCATTGATCCACATTCATAACCATAACCTCATTACATCCTATCATAATTAGTTTAGCAATTGCTTGCTAAAGGCATAGAAACTCACAACTTGTTGATTAGCACTCCTATGAAGAAGATTAAGTTGCTAGAGTTGATTACAAGTTGATTTGAGAAGCTATCTTCTTCTAAAATTTGATGGAGGCTCCTTCTAATTGCATTTTGATGGCATGACGACGTTGTATCTATTTTTAGTATGGATTAGGGTAGTCTTAGGGTGTATTTATAGATTTTGGATGTAGTTTAGGCCCTTAGATTAACCCTAGATTAGTTTAGAGCCATCAGATTTCGTCACAAACCCCAAAACACAGCCCAAACTCCTTCAGACTGCACCCAGGCCAACCTGGCCGAGCACCCAGGTCGACACCCGTGTCGACTGGGCAGTCGACATGGGTTGGGGCGGTTTCGACTGGGCAGTCGACACCCCTGTCGACTTGGCCTGCGCGGGAATTTTCCCGCCTTGCCCCCTGTGTGTTGAATTTCGAATTTTGCTCTAGTTTTTGAACTTGAATTTTTCTGAAAACTTTGTTGGGCCATAACTGGGTCATACGGACTCCAAATCACGCAAACTCGGACTCTATCTCAACCAGAATTCCGAGACGAACACAATGGCGCAACCCGTTTCCCTTAATTCCTACATCTGGGATTAGTTATTCTTTAATTAGTGAATGTTAATATTAACTGAAATTTGGGGTGTTACATTCTCCCCTACTTAAAGGATTTCGTCCCCGAAATCTCTAAGTCAAGAAGAACGTATCCTACCAACCAAACAACCATCTACTAAACCATCAAACACTGGCATCCATTGTCCTTAAAGTTTCTAATGCTGTATGAACATATGCAAAAAGTGTGTGTATATGTTCCCTGTCTAATGCAAAATCAGGCGGTCTACGGATTCAGTTGACCTCCTTAATGCAAACCATGATAGTGCCATGCATCCAATATGTATGCGAAAGAACCCTATCGACACATACTATCTCTACGTGTGTGCACAACAATACACCAAAATGCATCATCCATATGATAACACAACCATTATACATCCATTAATATATAGCTACCTACACACAGTTATATGCAATATGCAACATGAAGTGACTGGGCCGATCTAGTGTCTAAAGTGTGTGTATATGCATCCACGAGCAACCACTAGCAAACACTTGCATCCACATGCATCCATCAATCATAACATGTCTCAAACACATGTTTCAACCATAAGTTTACCCTATCTATAGGTCAAAGGTACTAACGAGAGGACATACTAAAGATAAGATAAGTACTAGACAAACGATAAAGGAGAAGTTAAAAGACATACCCTCAAAAAGAAATGGGTACAGTGAACGCATCTTCGCTTCTGTCTCCTAAGTAGCGTTGCTCTCATCATCTCCCCATTGCACTTTGACTAGTTGAACCTCTCTGTTTCTCAACTTCCTAATCTCTGACCCAAGGATGCGAGTAGGAGCTCGTTGAATCGTCGCATCACGCTCTACCTCCACTTCTCTAAGCAAGCTCGGCTCTACCACCTCTGCGGTCTCATGTAGGCACTTCCTCAAATGTGACACATGGAATACGTCATGTACACCACTAAGTCTCTCGGGCAACTCTACTCTATATGCCATCTGTCCAATCTTTTCCTTAATAGGAAACGGCCCTACAAACCTTGGTGCTAACTTCCCAACGGACCCAAAGCGAACAACATTCCGTAATGGAGATACTTTGACAAAGACCATGTCCCCAACATCAAACTCAAGATCTGTCCTCCTCTTATCCGCGTAGGATTTCTGTCTGTCTTGCGCCGCTTTCATCCTTCTTCGAATCAAATCAATCTTTTCCGAAGTCTCTCTAACCATATCAGGCCCGAGCAAGATCATATCCGTAGATTCCCACCAACATGTAGGTGACTGACAAGGCCTTCCATAAAGAACTTCGAATGGAGCCATACCAATATTAGACTGAAAGCTGTTATTATATGCGAACTCCACCAATGGAAGATGCTCTTCCCATGAACCTCCAAAATCTAAGATACATAGCCTCAAAAGGTCTTCTAGAATACGGTTCACCCTCTCGGTTTGGCCGTCCGTCTGAGGATGATATGCGGTGCTCAAACACAACTGAGTCCCTACCACCTCTTGCAAACTCTTCCAAAACTCGCTAGTGAAGATAGGATCTCGATCGCTCACAATGCTAGAAGGTACACCATGTAACCGAACTATCTCTCGAATGTAGACTGAAGCTAGCCATGGAGCATCCTCTTACTCTTCACGGGTATGAAATGGGCGCTCTTAGTAAGTCTGTCTACCACAACCCAAATTCCCGTATTACCCTTCCTCGATCTCGGTAACCCATCGATAAAATCCATCGAGACGCTATCCCACTTCCATTGCGGAACTTCCAATGGGTGAAGCAACCCACCGGGTTTCTTTTGCTCCGCTTTCACTTGTTGGCACACCAAGCATCTAGCGACATACTCGGCCACATCTTTCTTCATACCGGCCCAAAAGAAAACTCGCTTCATGTCTTGGTACATCTTGTCCCCACCGGGATGAATGGTCATCTTCGAACGATGTGCATCATCAAGTATAGCCTTCCTCAAACCCTCATCTTGCGGTACACAAAGTCTATCGTCTCTACGCAACCACCCCTTACCATCTAGGGTGTACCTACTCAAATGGCTGGACGACTCCCCCCTTATGAGCTTCTCCACTAACTCAACCAACTGTGGGTCGTCCCGCTGCGCCTCACCAATCCGTCCCAAAAGAGTAGGTCTGACCTCTAAGGATGCTAGCAAACCGGGTATAAAGTCAACGGAAGGTCTGAAGTCAAACATCGAGATAAATTCCAAGCTTCGTCGTTCCACGAACAATGGACTCAAGGACAACCTTTTTCTGCTTAAGGCGTCCGCCACCACGTTACCCTTGCCAGGGGTACACGCTATCTCGAAATCATAGGATGCTAAGAACTCCATCCACCTTTGCTGTCTTAAGTTCAAATCCTTTTGAGAAAACAAGTACTTGAAAGATTTATGGTCGGTGAACAATTCGAACCTCTCGCCAAGAAGATAATGGCGCCAAGTCTTAAGCGCAAAAACAATAGCGGCCAACTCTAGATCATGCGTAGGGTAATTTTTCTGATGCACTCTCAACTGCCTTCCCCCATAGGCTATTACCCTTCCCTCTTGCATTAAGACAGCGCCTAGTCCTGTCCCATAAGCATCGGTATAAACAACAAATGGCTTACTCCCATCTGGCAACACTAAGACTGGAGCTGTGGTTAAAGCTCTCTTTAACCGTTGGAACGCATCATCACAATCTACATCCCATGTGAAGACTAGATTCTTCTTCGTCAAGCGAGTTAATGGGGCTGATATCTTCGCGAAGTCCTTGATAAACTTCCTATAGTAGCCAGCCAACCCCAAGAAACTCCTCACCTCGGTAGCATTCTTCGGAACCTTCCAATCTTGGATGGACACTACCTTCGCGGGATCCACAGCTATCCCTTCTTTGGAGACCACGTGCCCTAAGAACCGCACCTCCTTCCTCCAAAAGTGACATTTAGAGAATTTAGCCTTAAGGCTATGCGCTTGAAGAGTCTCCAACACTTCCCTAAGATGTAGGGCATGCTCTTCTTCACTCTTAGAAAAGACCAAGATGTCATCCACAAAGACCACCACGAACTTATTAAGGTACTCCCTGAACACCCTACTCATCAAATCAACAAAGTATGCAGGGGCGTTCGTCAAACCAAAGGGCATCACCAGCCACTCATAGAAACCATCCGGAGTCCTAAAGGCAGTCTTCTCTATACTATCCTCAGCCACTCTCAACTGATGGAACCCCGTGGCTAAGTCCAACTGCGAAAACACTGAGGCGCCAACCAACTGATCAAAGAGATCATCAATCCTCGGCAATGGGTGTCTATTCTTCTTCGTAAGCTTGTTGAGTTCTCTATAGTCTACACAAAGTCTGAGAGACCCATCCGCCTTCGTGGCAAAAACCACTAGAGCACCCCACTCCGATATACTTCGTCTTATGAACCCCTTTTCAAGCAACTCCCCTACTTGCTTATGTAGTTCCCTCCTCTCACGAGGAGCCATGTGGCGCACTGGCAAAGATACTGGCTTAGCATTGTCTACCAGATATATTCGGAAGTCGATCTCCCGCTTCGGAGGTAGACCCTTCACCTCCTCAAATACATCCGAATATTCCCGGACCACTCTAACAGATCGCAAACTCTCGACCGAAGCGTCAAGAGATTCAAGATAACTTAGCATAACAGAATTCATGGGATTACAAGAGATCTCGAGAGTGTTCCCCAAGCGGGTCATGAGCCTAACAACTCTCCTTTCGCAATCAAGAACGGCACCATTACTGGATAACCAATCCATGCCCAAAATTAACCCATAGCCCGTGAAGCCCAAAACAAAAGCATCACATCTAAACTCATCGCTAAGTATGGAAATCTTCAAACCCAAACATATCATGGACAAATAAGTGGAGCCCCCAATTGGGTTTGAAACAACCAAGGGATCATCTACTAGACTGGTGTCTAAGTGCAGTGACTCAACTAATGATGATGAGATAAACGAATGCGATGTGCCAGAGTCAAATAAAGTACGGACAGGATGATCAAAAAGAAAAATCAGACTTTCAACGGAAATAGTTCTACCTCTATCCTGAATCGGTGGAACCGCAAGAGCCTGAACTTGCCCCCTTGCCTGACCTGGTGCCATAAGAGCCTGCACCTGTCCTCCTGAGGTAGATCCCGTCCTTTGCCCCTTCTTAGGGCAGTCCTTCACTAGATGCCCTGCTTCGCCACAGTGGAAGCAACCAGTCTTCTTCTTCTTCCGACAATCTTTGCTTAGGTGGCCTGGTGTCCCGCAATTGAAGCACTTCTTCTTTCCCTTGCCACCGTTGCCTTTCCCACCCTTGTTTTGTTGTTGCTGTTGAGGTCTCTTCTGATCTCCTTTCTTCTCGGGTGCCTTATTAGCATTGGGGCCCTTCTCTTCCTCATGCATGAGTGCCATATCTACTAGCTTCTCAAAGGTGGCCCCTATAGGGATGTGAGTCATAGCCAATCCATGCATCGGTTCATTCAAGCCTTTAACGAACCTCAAAGCCTTCTTCTCCGGTGTATTCACCATGTCTATGCCAAACCTTGCCAACTGATTAAACTTGTTGACATATTCCTTCACTGATAGGTTTCCTTGCTTTAGTGTCAAGAACCTTTCCATATACAGATTCTCTTCCGCCCTTGAGAGAAACTTTGCCACAAACCTTTATCTGAAATCCGCCCAAGAGTCAACTAGGCGTTCCCCATTAGTGACCTCCCACCAGAACGAGGCCTCTCCCTTCATTAACCAAGCAGCTAACTTGACTTTCTTTCCTTCTTCCATCTCAAAGATGTCTATCAACTCTTCCGTTTCCTTAAGCCAATCCCTAGCTTCCACAAAAGTTTCTGATCCTTGAAAAGGTTTCCCTCCCATAGTCTTAAATTCCTTGCAAGTCTTAGCAAAAGTATCCGCGCGAGGAGGAGGAGGGGGAGGAAGATCGGGTGCAACTGGTGGTGGAGGAACATTTGCTGGACCCGTAGCGGCGGCCCTAGCCTCCATCAATCTCCTATACCATACTGTTATCGCTACACCCTCCGGAAAGTTAAGATCTTCAGCCATGCTGAAACGAAAAAGGAAAGATTCAAAACGGAGAATTCGAAAGATAAAGATATGGCTATTGGGGATTATGCTTTTCTTTCAAAAACTTTTCTCTTAAAAGACATGTTTTTAAAAATACTCCTTCGAAAATGTTTTTTGAAAAATAGTTTTTCTAAAAGTTTTATCTGTTCTGGTAACCTTTAGATCTGATACCACGTGTAACACCCCACACCCGCTAAGGTCACTCATAAAGGGAATGCCTTAACTTCGGTGGAGTATTTTAAGTGAATATAGAACAGAAAAATTACAACAAGACAGATATAAATAATACTTGTTAACTAAAACATCATTTCATTGCAGCAGAAGGTAAACATGTTTGGTTACAATAACAAAACCATAAAACCAGAGTCAAGTACTAAATATCCATCCTGATAAAACATAAGTACATAATCCCACTACATAACTAATAGCCATAATAGAAAAGATAAGCTGAGCTTTACATCAACGGTCCAAGCTCCAAAAGATAGATAAAGCAATCTGATCAAAGCCCACTAGTGCTAGGCCCACTCTGAGAACCTGAGGGTTGGGAAAAAGATAAAAAAACAACGGGGTCAGACATAAGTCTGAGCGAGTCCTATAACTTTAACAATACAATCATTAAAGTAATTAGAGTATGATATAAACTTGGTACGGTAACGACTGGGGATAAATGACTACACTAAGCAGCCAACTAGACATTGGAAGAACGAAGATAACGGTAAAGACGCATCTACCCACCCAAGGATAATTACTGAACTGCAACACACCAGTCATTCCTAACTTAAAGGTTGATCCCACCCAAGGACTTAGAAAATTTAACTAGTAGTTTCGTGTACCCCTAGCTGACCACATAGGTGCCGTCTGCCCCTATCTCCACTAGGTGTACCCACTACTCCCCAAGCGATCGGCTCCCTAACGTAGATACCCGTGTCGGCCCCACAGTGGGTGTATCACTCCCCAAAGTGGCAACCCGATACTATCAACGGTGCACGGCTTATACCTACACGATGCAACAACGTCTTACCTACCAGCTCGGGTCCACACACGCATATGAAACCCGTTGGACTTGCGTTGCCACCGCTAACCCGTTTTGGCCTCTTATAGTCAAGCCCAGTACGCGTGTCCCTTCCTCGACATGGGTCGAGCCCACAAAGATACATATGGGTTACTGGTTGAAATGGGCCCCCACAAGCTACCCACCTAAGCTTGCTCCCTCTAGTGTATCCCACTTAACCCTTTAATCATGTTTAATTACATGTTTCCACTTTGGTTAAGTATTCTAATCGTATTTTCTATTGCCACCCAAGGCAACCACTAGATTTCCACATGCCACCCAAGGCACCCACTTAACCCCTCATGCCCCACTACATGCTTATCTGGTTAAGTGTTTCTTAATTGATTAAGACCGTAACCTTTGTAAAGACCTCTCACATTAGACTGTCTTTTATGGCAGCTGGATTTGCCGGTCGGGTCCGGGCAGCCTTACGCCATAACAGAGTCTAACCTCGTGTCTTTACACTTGTCACGTATTTAGTTTATGCCTAAGACCTCTCACATTGGGCCAATCATTTGTAGCCGCTGGATTTGCCGGTCGGGTCCGGGCAGTCTTATGCTACAAAAGTGTCCAACCTCGTGTCTTAGTCGATTAATTACACCTAATTAATCACCCCCATATTTTGAATTAATTTTCCCTAATTAATTCCAATTTAATGATGTACATAATTGACTCAATTATGTCCATCCACTTATGGTATGCAACATCATACCAATTTCACCATAATTTTGTTAACATGAATATTAACCCCATCGCTCCCCACGTACTACGCTAACATGAAATACTTAAAAGGGAAGATTCATCACAAATACAATGGGTTCAACTTAGCATAACATTAGCGTCAACATGGGTTTTAAAGGTGTCAACTTGCATATATGACTATAGCATCAAACCCAACTAGCATAAATAATCAACCCAAACTTGGATGAATCACATATGTCATAAAGAGGGTAACTTGCATAGATGTTCACGTCATAGACCTATCATAAAGGGATAAACTTGCATACATGTCATAGGTCTAAAAAGGGATGAACTTGCATAAGTTACTCATATCATAAAAAGGGGTAAATATGCATATATACGCATGACATACAAAGGGGTAAACTTGCATATGTATGCATATCATACAAAGGTGTAAACTTGCACATGTTACTTGCATATAATCAAACACCAAACTTGCATAACATGTCATATATGAACTTGCATATAATCAAACACCAAACTTGCATAACATGTCATATATGAACTTGCATATAATCAAACACCAAACTTGCATAACATGTCATATATGATCTTGCATATAATCAAACACCAAACTTGCATAACATGTCATATATGAACTTGCATATAATCAAACACCAAACTTGCATAACATGGTGTCATAATGGATCAATGTTTATCATAGTGATTTGCATAACTAGCATCATGAACATATAGCATAAAACTTGCATAACTGGCATCATGGACATATAGCATAAAACTTGCTTAACTAACATCATGAGCACATAGCATATGATAACATAACTTGCATTGATCCACATTCATAACCATAACCTCATTACATCCTATCATAATTAGTTTAGCAATTGCTTGCTAAAGGCATAGTGTAACACCCCGTAATTCAAACAACAGTGATGTTCATAAATTAATGAATAATTAATCTCAGACGTGAGAATTAAGGGAAACGGGTTTCGCGGTTGCGTTCATCTCGGAAAAATACGCAAAATATAGTCCGTAAATTCGTGAATCGGAGTCCGTATGACTGAGATATGGCCTTTAGAAGTTTCACGAAAAATCAGAAAACGAAACAGATTTCAAAAATGCAGAAAATGGGCTAGGCGGGAAAATTCCCGCCCAGACCAGGTCGACCTGGGAGTCGACCTGGGGGTCGACCTGCCCACCAGGTCGACATGGGTGTCGACCCTAGTGTCGACCTGGGGGTCGACCTCCCTGGTCGAGCCCAGGTGACCTAGGTGCACTGATTTGGGATCTGGGCTGTGTTTTGGTGGCTAGTGACGAGATCTGACGGCTCTAATCTAATTTAGGGTTAATCTAATGGCCTAAAACACCTAACTAATCTATAAATACACCCTAAGACTACCCTAATTCATACTAAAATTGGAGACAACGTCGTTATGCCGTCAAAATGCAACTAGAAGGAGCCACCAACAAATTAAAGAGGAAGATAGCTTCTCAAATCAACTTCTAATCAACTCTAGCAACTTAATCTTCTTCATAGAAGTGCTAATCAACAAGTTGTGAGTTCCTATGCCTTTAGCAAGCAATTGCTAAACTAATTATGATAGGATATAATGAGGTTATGGTTATGTATGTGGATCAATGCAAGTTATGTTATCATATGCTATGTGTTCATGATGTTAGTTATGCAAGTTTTATGCTATGTGTTCATGATGCTAGTTATGCAAGTTGTATGCTATATGTTCATGATGCAAGTTATGCAAGTTTGATGCTATGTGCCCATGAAGCTAGTTATGCAAGTTGGGTGTAATTTATGCTATATGTTCATGATGCTAGTTATGCAAATCACTATGATAAACATTGATCCATTATGACACCATGTTATGCAAGTTTGGTGTTTGATTATATGCAAGTTCATATATGACATGTTATGCAAGTTTGGTATTTGATTATATGCAAGTTCATATATGACATGTTATGCGAGTTTGGTGTTTGGTTATATGCAAGTTCATATATGACATGTTATGCAAGTTTGGTGTTTGATTATATGCAAGTAACATGTGCAAGTTTACACCTTTGTATGATATGCATACATATGCAAGTTAACCCCTTTGTATGTCATACATACATATGCAAGTTTACCCCTTTATATGACATAAATAACTTATGCAAGTTACCCTCTTTATGACATATGTGATTCATGCAAGTTTGGGTTGATTATTTATGCTAGTTGGGATTGATGCTATGGTCATATATGCAAGTTGACAACTTTAAAACCCATGTGATGCTAATTTTATGCTAAGTTGAACCCATTGTATTTGTGATGAATCTTCCATTTTAAGTATGTCATGTTAGCGTATTACGTGGGGAACGTTGGGGTTAATATTCATGTTAACAAAATTGTGGTGAAATTGATATGATGTTGCATACCATGAGTAGATGGACATAATTGAGTCAATTATGTACATCATTAAATTGGAATTAATTAGGGAAATTAATTCAAAATATGGGGGTGATTAATTAGGTGTAATTAATCGACTAAGACACGAGGTTGGACCCTTTTGTAGCATAAGACTACCCGGAACCGACCGGCAAATCCTGCGGCTACAAATGGTTGGCCCAATGTGAGAGGTCTTAGGCATAAACTAAATACGTGACAAGTGTAAAGACATGAGGTTAGACTCTGTTATGGCGTAAGGCTGCCCGGACCCGACCGGCAAATCCAGCTGCCATAAAAGATAGTCTAATGTGAGAGGTCTTTACAACGGTTACGTTCTTAATTAATTAAGAAACACTTAACCAGATAAGCATGTAGTGGGGCATGAGGGGTTAAGTGGGTGCCTTGGGTGGCACGTGGAAATCAAGTAAGTGCCTTGGGTGACATGTGGAAATCTAGTGGGTTGCCTTGGGTGGCAATAGAAAATACGATTAGAATACTTTACCAAGTGGAAACATGTAATTAAACATGATTAAAGGGTTAAGTGGGATACACTAGAAAAAGGGACAAGCTTAGGTGGGTAGCTTGTGGGGGCCCATTTCAACCAGTAACCCATATGTATCTTATTGGGCTCGACCCATGTCGAGGACGGGGCACGCGTACTGGGCTTTACTATAAGAGGCCAAAAACGGGTTAGCGGTGGCAACGCAAGTCCAACGGGTTTCATATGCGTGTGTGGACCCGGGCTGATAGGTAAGACGTTGTTGCATCGTGTAGGTATAAGCCGTGCACCATTGGTTGTATCGGGTTGCCACTTTGGGGAGTGATACACCCCACTGTGGGGCCAGCACGGGTATCTACGTTAGGGAGCCGATCGCTTGGGGAGTAGTGGGTACACCTAGTGGAGATAGGGGCAGACGACACCTATGTGGTCAGCTAGGGGTACACGAAACTACTAGTTAAATTTCTAAAGCCCTTGGGTGGGATCAACCTTTAAGTTAGGAATGACTGGTGTGGTGCAGTGTAGTAATTACCCTTGGGTGGGTAGATGCGTCTTTACCGATATCTTGGTTCATCCTATGTCTAGGGGCCACTTAGTGTAGTCATTTATCCCCAGTCATTACCGTACCAAGTTTATATCATACCCTAATTACTTTAATGATTGTATTGTTAAAGTTGTAGGACTCGCTCAGACTTATGTCTGACCCCGTTGTTTTTATCTTTTTCCCAACCCTCAGGTTCTCAGAGTGGGCCTAGCACTAGTGGGCTTTGATCAGATTGCTTTATCTATCTTTTGGAGCTTGGACCATTGATGCAAATCTCAGCTTATCTTTTCTATTATGGCTATTAGTATGTAGTGGGATTATGTACTTATGTTTTTAACGAGATGGATATTTTGTACTTGACTCTTGTTGGTTTTTGATATGTAACCAAACATGTTTACCTTCTGCTGCAATGAAATGATGTTTTAAATTTCAAGTATTACTTATATCTGTCTTGTTGTAATTTTTCTGTTCTATATTCACTTAAAATACTCCACCGAAGTTAAGGCATTCCCTTAGTGAGTGACCTTAGCGGGTGTGGGGTGTTACACGTGGTATCAGAGCTTAAGGTTACCATAACAGATAAAACTTTTAGAAAAAAACTATTTTTCTAAGAACATTTTTGAAGGAGTATTTTCAAAAACATGTCTTTTAAGAGAAAAGTTTTTGAAAGAAAAGCATAATCCCCAAGGGCCATATCTTTATCTTTCGAATTCTCCGTTTTGAATCTTTCCTCTTTCGTTTCAGCATGGCTGAAGATCTTAACTTTCCGGAGGGTGTAGCGATACCAGTATGGTATTGGAGGTTGATGGAGGCTAGGGCCGCCACTGCGGGTCCAGCAAATGTTCCTCCACCAACAGTTGCACCCGATCTTCCTCCTCCTCCTCCTCGCGCGGATACTTTTGCTAAGACTTGCAAGGAATTTAAGGCTATGGGAGGGAAACCTTTTCAAGGATCAGAAACTTTTGTGGAAGCTAGGGATTGGCTTAAGGAGGTGGAAGAGTTGATAGATATCTTTGAGATGGAAGAAGGAAAGAAAGTCAAGTTAGCTGCTTGGTTAATGAAGGGAGAGGCCTCGTTCTGGTGGGAGGTCACTAATGGGGAACGCCTAGTTGACTCTTGGGCGGATTTCAGATAAAGGTTTGTGGCAAAGTTTCTCTCAAGGGCGGAAGAGAATCTGTATATGGAAAGGTTCTTGACACTAAAGCAAGGAAACCTATCAGTGAAGGAATATGTCAACAAGTTTAATCAATTGGCAAGGTTTGGCATAGACATGGTGAATACACCGGAGAAGAAGGCTTTGAGGTTCGTTAAAGGCTTGAATGAACCGATGCATGGATTGGCCATGACTCACATCCCTATGGGGGCCACCTTTGAGAAGCTAGTAGACATGGCACTTATGCATGAGGAAGAGAAGGGTCCCAATGCTAATAAGGCACCCGAGAAGAAAGGAGATCAGAAGAGACCTCAACAGCAACAGCAAAACAAGGGTGGGAAAGGCAACGGTGGCAAGGGAAAGAAGAAGTGCTTCAATTGCGGGACACCAGGCCACCTAAGCAAAGATTGTCGGAAGAAGAAGAAGACTGGCTGCTTCCACTGTGGCGAAGCAGGGCATCTAGTGAAGGACTGCCCTAAGAAGGGGCAAAGGACGGGATCTACTTCAGGGGGACAGGTGCAAGCTCTTATGGCACCAGGTCAGGCAAGGGGGCAAGTTCAGGCTCTCGCGGTTCCACCGATTCAGGAGAGAGGTAGAACTATTTCCGTTGAAAGTCTGGTTTTTCTGTTTGATCATCCTGTCCGTACTTTATTTGACTTTGGCGCATCACATTCGTTTATCTCATCATCATTAGTTGAGTCACTGCACTTAGACACCAGTCTAGTAGATGATCCCTTGGTTGTCTCAAACCCAATTGGGGGCTCCACTTATTTATCCATGATATGTTTGGGTTTGAGGATTTCTATACTTAGCGTTGAGTTTAGATGTGATGCTTTTGTTTTGGGCTTCACGGGCTATGGGTTGATTTTGGGCATGGACTGGTTATCCAGTAATGGTGCCGTTCTTGATTGTGAAAGGAGAGTTGTTAGGCTCATGACCCGCTTGGGGAACACTCTCGAGATCTCTTGTAATCCCATGGATTCTGTTATGCTAAGTTATCTTGAATCGCTTGACGCTTCGGTCGAGAGTTTGCAATCTGTTAGAGTGGTCCGGGAGTACTCGGATGTGTTTGAGGAGGTGAAGGGCTTACCTCCGAAGCGGGAGATTGACTTCCGAATATATCTGGTAGACAATGCTAAACCAGTATCTTTGCCAGTGTGCCACATGGCTCCTCGTGAGAGGAGGGAACTCCATAAGCAAGTAGGGGAGTTGCTTGAGAAGGGGTTCATAAGACGAAGTATATCGGAGTGGGGTGCTCCGGTAGTTTTTTCCATGAAGGCGGATGGGTCCCTCAGACTTTGTGTACCATTGCCGAGGATTGACGATCTCTTTGATCAGTTGGTTGGCGCCTCAGTGTTTTCACAGTTGGACTTAGCCACGGGGTTTCATCAGTTGAGAGTGGCTGAGGATAGCATAGACAAGACTGCCTTTAGGACTAGTGATGGTTTTTATGAGTGGCTTGTGATGCCCTTTGGTTTGACGAACGCCCCTGCATACTTTGTTGATTTGATGAGTAGGGTGTTCAGGGAGTACCTTAATAAGTTCGTGGTGGTCTTTGTGGATGACATCTTAGTCTTTTCTAAGAGTGAAGAAGAGCATGCCCTACATCTTAGGGAAGTGTTGGAGACTCTTCGAGCGCATAGCCTTAAGGCTAAATTCTCTAAATGTCACTTCTGGAGGAAGGAAGTGCGGTTCTTAGGGCACGTGGTCTCTAAGGAAGGGATAGCTGTGGATCCCGCGAAGGTAGTGTCCATCCAAGATTGGAAGGTTCCGAAGAATGCTACCGAGGTAAGGAGTTTCTTGGGGTTGGCTGGCTACTATAGGAAGTTTATCAAGGACTTCGCGAAGATATCAGCCCCATTAACTCGCTTGACAAAGAAGAATCTAGTCTTCACATGGGACATAGATTGTGATGATGCGTTCCAACGGTTAAAGAGAGCTTTAACCACAGCTCCAGTCTTAGTGTTGCCAGATGGGAGTAAGCCATTTGTTGTCTATACAGATGCTTGTGGGACAGGACTAGGCGCAGTCTTAATGCAAGAGGGAAGGGTAATAGCCTATGGGGGAAGGCAGTTGAGAGCGCATGAGAAAAATTACCCTACACATGATCTAGAGTTGGCCGCTATTGTTTTTGTGCTTAAGTCTTGGCGCCATTATCTTCTTGGCGAGAGGTTCGAATTGTTCACTGATCACAAATCATTGAAGTACTTGTTTTCTCAAAAGGATTTGAACCTAAGACAGCAAAGATGGATGGAGTTCTTAGCATCCTATGATTTCGAGATAGCGTATACCCCTGGCAAGGGTAACGTGGTGGCAGACGCCTTAAGCAGAAAAAGGTTGTCTTTGAGTCCATTGTTCGTTGAACGACGAAGCTTGGAATTTATCTCGATGTTTGATTTCAGACCTTCCGTTGACTTTGTACCCGGTTTGCTAGCATCCTTAGAGGTCAAGCTTACTCTTTTGGGACGGATTGGCGAGGCACAGCGGGACGACCCACAGTTGGTTGAGTTGGTAGAGAGGCCCATAAGGGGGGAGTCGTCCAGCCATTTGAGTAGGTACACCCTAGATGGTAAGGGGTGGTTGCGTAGAGACGGTAGACTTTGTGTACCGCAAGATGAGGGTTTGAGGAAGGCTATACTTGATGATGCACACCGTTCTAGGATGACCATTCATCCCGGTGGGGACAAGATGTACCAAGACATGAAGCGAGTTTTCTTTTGGGCCGGTATGAAGAAGGATGTGGCCGAGTATGTCGCTAGATGCTTGGTGTGCCAACAAGTGAAAGCGGAGCAAAAGAAACCCGGTGGGTTGCTTCACCCATTGGAGGTTCCGCAATGGAAGTGGGATAGCGTCTCGATGGACTTTGTTGATGGGTTACCGAGATCGAGGAAGGGTAATACGGGAATTTGGGTTGTGGTAGACATACTTACTAAGAGCGCCCATTTTGTACCCGTGAAGAGTAAGAGGACTGCTCCGTGGCTAGCTTCAGTTTACCTTCGAGAGATAGTTCGGTTGCATGGTGTACCTTCTAGCATAGTGAGTGATTGAGATCCTATCTTCACTAACGAGTTTTGGAAGAGTTTGCAAGAGGCAGTAGGGACTCAGTTGTGTTTGAGCACCGCATATCATCCTCAGACGGACGGCCAGACCGAGAGGGTCGTGTTCTAGAAGACCTTTTGAGACTATGTATCTTAGATTTTGGAGGTACATGGGAAGAGCATCTTCCATTGGTGGAGTTCGCGTATAACAACAGCTTTCAGTCTAGTATTGGTATGGCTCCTTTCGAAGCTTTTTATGGAAGGCCTTGTCGGTCACCTACATGTTGGTGGGAATCTACGGATAAGATCTTGCTTGGGCCTGATATGGTTAGAGAGACTTCGGAAAAGATTGATTTGATTAGAAGAAGGATGAAAGCGGCGCAGGACAGACAGAAATCTTACGCGGATAAGAGGAGGATGGATCTTGAGTTTAATGTTGGGGACATGGTCTTTGTCAAAGTATCTCCATTACGGAATGTTGTTCGCATTGTGTCCATTGGGAAGTTAGCACCAAGGTTTGTAGGACCGTTTCCTATTAAGGAAAGGATTGGACAGATGGCATATAGAGTAGAGTTGCCCGAGAGACTTAGTGGAGTACATGATGTATTCCATGTGTCACATTTGAGGAAGTGCCTACATAAGACTGCAGAGGTGGTAGAGCCGAGCTTGCTTAGAGAAGTGGAGGTAGAGCGTGATGCGACAATTCGACGAGCTCCTACTCGCATCCTTGGGTCAGAGATTAGGAAATTGAGAAATAGAGAGGTTCAACTAGTCAAAGTGCAATGGGGAGATGATGAAAGCAACGCTACTTGGGAGACAGAAGCGAAGATGCGTTCACTGTACCCATTCCTTTTTGAGGGTATGTCTTTTAACTTCTCCTTTATCGTTTGTCTAGTTCTTATCTTATCTTTAGTATGTCCTCTCGTTAGTACCTTTGACCTTTAGATAGGGTAAACCTATGGTTGAAACATGTGTTTGAGACATGTTATGATTGATGGATGCGTGTGGAAGCAAGTGTTTGCTAGTGGTTGCTCGTGGATGCATATACACACACTTTAGACACTAGATCGGCTCAGTCACTTCATGTTGCATATTGCATATAACTGTGTGTAGGTAGCTATATTAATGGATGTATAATGGTTGTGTTATCATATGGATGATGCATTTTGGTGTATGGTTGAGCACACATGTAGAAATAGTATGTGTCGATAAGGTTCTTTCGCATACATATTGGATGCATGGCACTATCATGGTTTGTATTAAGGAGGTCAACTGAACCAGTAGACCGCCTGATTTTGCATTAGATAGGGAACATATACACACACTTCTTGCATATGTTCATACAGCATTAGAAACTTTAAGGACAATGGATGCCCGTGTTTGATGGTTTAGTAGACGGTTGTTTGGTTGGTAGGATACGTTCTTCTTGACTTAGAGATTTCGGGGACGAAATCCTTTAAGTTGGGGAGAATGTAACACCCCGTAATTCTAACAACAGTGATGTTCATAAATTAATGAATAATTAATCTCCGACGTGAGAATTAAGGGAAACGGGTTTCGCGGTTGCGTTCGTCTCGGAAAAATACGCGAAATAGAGTCCGAAATTTCGTGAATCGGAGTCCGTATGACTGAGATATGGCCTTTAGAAGTTTCACGAAAAATCAGAAAACGAAACAGAATTCAAAAATGCAGAAAATGGGCTAGGCGGGAAAATTCCCGCCCAGACCAGGTCGACCTGCCCACCAGGTCGACATGGGTGTCGACCCTAGTGTCGACCTCCCTGGTCGAGCCCAGGTAACCTGGGTGCACTGATTTGGGATCTGGGCTGTGTTTTGGTGGCTAGTGACGAGATCTGACGGCTCTAATCTAATTTAGGGTTAATCTAATGGCCTAAAACACCTAACTAATCTATAAATACACCCTAAGACTACCCTAATTCATACTAAAATTGGAGACAACGTCGTTATGCCGTCAAAATGCAACTAGAAGGAGCCACCAACAAATTAAAGAGGAAGATAGCTTCTCAAATCAACTTCTAATCAACTCTAGCAACTTAATCTTCTTCATAGGAGTGCTAATCAACAAGTTGTGAGTTCCTATGCCTTTAGCAAGCAATTGCTAAACTAATTATGATATGATATAATGAGGTTATGGTTATGTATGTGGATCAATGCAAGTTATGTTATCATATGCTATGTGTTTATGATGTTAGTTATGCAAGTTTTATGCTATGTGTTCATGATACTAATTATGCAAGTTGTATGCTATATGTTCATGATGCAAGTTATGCAAGTTTGATGCTATGTGCCCATGAAGCTAGTTATGCAAGTTGGGTGTAATTTATGCTATATGTTCATGATGCTAGTTATGCAAATCACTATGATAAACATTGATCCATTATGACACCATGTTATGCAAGTTTGGTGTTTGATTATATGCAAGTTCATATATGACATGTTATGCAAGTTTGGTGTTTGATTATATGCAAGTTCATATATGACATGTTATGCGAGTTTGGTGTTTGGTTATATGCAAGTTCATATATGACATGTTATGCAAGTTTGGTGTTTGATTATATGCAAGTAACATGTGCAAGTTTACACCTTTGTATGATATGCATACATATGCAAGTTAACCCCTTTGTATGTCATACATACATATGCAAGTTTACCCCTTTATATGACATAAGTAACTTATGCAAGTTACCCTCTTTATGACATATGTGATTCACGCAAGTTTGGGTTGATTATTTATGCTAGTTGAGTTTGATGCTATGGTCATATATGCAAGTTGACAACTTTAAAACCCATGTGATGCTAATGTTATGCTAAGTTGAACCCATTGTATTTGTGATGAATCTTCCCTTTTAAGTATGTCATGTTAGCGTATTACGTGGGGAACGATGGGGTTAATATTCATGTTAACAAAATTGTGGTGAAATTGGTATGATGTTGCATACCATGAGTAGATGGACATAATTGAGTCAATTATGTACATCATTAAATTGGAATTAATTAGGGAAATTAATTCAAAATATGGGGGTGATTAATTAGGTGTAATTAATCGACTAAGACACGAGGTTGGACCCTTTTGTAGCATAAGACTGCCCGGAACCGACCGGCAAATCCAACGGCTACAAATGGTTGGCCCAATGTGAGAGGTCTTAGGCATAAACTAAATACGTGACAAGTGTAAAGACACGAGGTTAGACTTTGTTATGGCGTAAGGCTGCCCAGACCCGACCAGCAAATCCAGCTGTCATAAAAGATAGTCTAATGTGAGAGGTCTTTACAATGGTTACGTTCTTAATTAATTAAGAAACACTTAACCAGATAAGCATGTAGTGGGGCATGAGGGGTTAAGTGGGTGCCTTGGGTGGCATGTGGAAATCAAGTAAGTGCCTTGGGTGGCATGTGGAAATCTAGTGGGTTGCCTTGGGTGGCAATAGAAAATACGATTAGAATACTTAACCAAGTGGAAACATGTAATTAAACATGATTAAAGGGTTAAGTGGGATACACTAGAAAAAGGGACAAGCTTAGGTGGGTAGCTTGTGGGGGCCCATTTCAACCAGTAACCCATATGTATCTTATTGGGCTCGACCCATGTCGAGGACGGGACACGCGTACT
This sequence comes from Allium sativum, assembly GCA_030737875.1. NCBI lineage: Eukaryota > Viridiplantae > Streptophyta > Magnoliopsida > Asparagales > Amaryllidaceae > Allium > Allium sativum. The sequence goes on from CM060913.1 coordinate 403,953,331, forward strand.
GGGCTTGACTATAAGAGGCCAAAAACGGGTTAGCGGTGGCAACGCAAGTCCAACGGGTTTCATATGCGTGTGTGGACCCGGGCTGGTAGGTAAGACGTTGTTGCATCGTGTAGGTATAAGCCGTGCACCATTGGTTGTATCGGGTTGCCACTTTGGGGAGTGATACACCCCACTGTGGGGCCAGCACGGGTATCTACGTTAGGGAGCCGATCGCTTGGGGAGTAGTGGGTACACCTAGTGGAGATAGGGGCAGACGGCACCTATGTGGTCAGCTAGGGGTACACGAAACTACTAGTTAAATTTCTAAAGCCCTTGGGTGGGATCAACCTTTAAGTTAGGAATGACTGGTGTGGTGCAGTGTAGTAATTACCCTTGGGTGGGTAGATGCGTCTTTACCGATATCTTGGTTCATCCTATGTCTAGGGGCTACCGTACCAAGTTTATATCATACCCTAATTACTTTAATGATTGTATTGTTAAAGTTGTAGGACTCGCTCAGACTTATGTCTGACTCCGTTGTTTTTATCTTTTTCCCAACCCTCAGGTTCTCAGAGTGGGCCTAGCACTAGTGGGCTTTGATCAGATTGCTTTATCTATCTTTTGGAGCTTGGACCGTTGATGTAAAGCCCAGCTTATCTTTTCTATTATGCTTATTAGTATGTAGTGGGATTATGTACTTATTTTTTTAACGAGATGGATATTTTGTACTTGACTCTTGTTGGTTTTTGATATGTAACCAAACATGTTTACCTTCTGCTGCAATGAAATGATGTTTTAAATTTCAAGTATTACTTATATCTGTCTTGTTGTAATTTTTCTGTTCTATATTCACTTAAAATACTCCACCGAAGTTAAGGCATTCCCTTAGTGAGTGACCTTAGCGGGTGTGGGGTGTTACACATAAAAACTCACAACTTGTTGATTAGCACTCCTATGAAGAAGATTAAGTTGCTAGAGTTGATTACAAGTTGATTTGAGAAGCTATCTTCTTCTAAAATTTGATGGAGGCTCCTTCTAATTGCATTTTGACGGCATGACGACGTTGTATCTATTTTTAGTATGGATTAGGGTAGTCTTAGGGTGTATTTATAGATTTAGGATGTGGTTTAGGCCCTTAGATTAACCCTATATTAGTTTAGAGCCATCAGATTTCGTCACAAGCCCCAAAACACAGCCCAAACCCCTTCAGACTGCACCCAGGCCAACCTGGCCGAGCACCCAGGTCGACACCCGTGTCGACTGGTCAGTCGACATGGGTTGGGGCGGTGTCGACTGGGCAGTCGACACCCCTGTCGACTTGGCCTGCGCGGGAATTTTTCCGCCTTGCCCCCTGTGTGTTGAATTTCGAATTTTGCTCTAGTTTTTGAACTTGAATTTTTCTGAAAACTTTGTTGGGCCATAACTGGGTCATACGGACTCCAAATCACGCAAACTCGGACTCTATCTCAACCAGAATTCCGAGACGAACACAATGGCGCAACCCGTTTCCCTTAATTCCCACATCTGGGATTAGTTATTCTTTAATTTGTGAATGTTAATATTAACTGAAATTCGGGGTGTTACAAAAAACTTTTCACATCTCGACATATGTGAAAACTGTCTCATGAATCCATCTTCCAATGCTCCACAATACTAAATAGGACATCCCATGAAGAATCGCCTTCGGTACCTTCAGCGAAGCCTGTCTGTGCCTCATCACTATTATTCTCACCTTGCGCCTTCTTCTTCTTCTTCTTCTTCATATCTCATATATATAAATATCAATCATTGCGCTTGTGACCTTCCTTCTTGCAATGGAAACAAGTGATTACACCTTTACCCTTGGCTCCCTTTTCCTTCCAAACCGTATCCTTCGAGTCTCTTGCTACCATTGCCTCACTTTGAACCAATTCCAGCTCCGACCCTTCTCTCCTTAGCTCCTCATTCAAAAGACTACTTCGAACCGTTTCTAAGGAGATAGTTCCATTAGCATTGGAATTACTCAATGAAACAACCAAAGTCTCCCAGCTTTCCGAAAGAGAACTCATCAACAAATAAGCGTGCAACTCATCATCAAAATTGACCTTAATATTTTCCAATTGATTGATAACATCCTGAAACTCGTTCAAATGCTCAGCAATCGAGTTTTCCTCATCCAACCTCGGCTGTACCAGTTTTCGTACTAGAAAAGCCTTACTTTTAGTACTCTTCGACTCATATAGCGATACTAAATTGTCCCACAAAGCCTTCGCGGATTCACAACTAGCCACATAGTGGAACACCGAATCATCCAAATATTGGCGAATCAACGCAATCGCCTTTTTGTCCATTTTCTTCCATTTCCCTCATCTATATTCAAGGGTTTCTCCCCATCTCCATCAACGGGATCATGCAAATCATTGAGATATAGAACGTCCTCTATCTTCGGCTTCCATATACCCAATTCTTCCTATTTAAAATAATCATCTTTGAAAACCTTATCATCTCCGACATCTACAATCTTCAATCCAACAAACACTCCAAGCTATGCAATGATTTGAGCTCCGATACTAACTATTGGGGTTTTGTGCACATCAAAAGTTTGATAAAACACCCGAAAAACAAAGCGAACCTTTTTCACCCAATCACTTGGAGATGAATGTAACAACCCGTATTTCGATAACATGATTAAGACGAGAATCAAGGCAGAATTTAATTTTAAATTCTGAATCAAGTTAAACGGGCTATTCCATTGCGTTCGTCTCGGAAAAATACGCGAAATAGAGTCCGAGTTTTCGAAAATCGGAGTCCGTATGACCCGATTAAGGCCCAACGAAGTTTTCAGAAAATTTCTAAGTAAAAACAGATTTCAAATTCAAACTTGAATTTGGAAAATTGGGCCAGTTGGTCCAGGCGGGAAAAATTCCCGCCACAGTACCCAAGTCGACAGCCCTGTCGACTTGGGAGTTGACTTGGTCTGACCAAGTCGACAGCCCTGTCGACTTGGCTGTCGACTTGGCTCAGACGAGCAGTCTTGCCTGGTGCACCTATTTTCTATCTTGGCTAGGTTTTTGGGCCTGGTTTGAGATCTGACGGTTCAGGTTGGTCCTAGGGTTAATCTAAGGGTCCTAACTAGCCTAATCTTCTATAAATAAGCCCTTAACCCTACCCCTAAACCCTCATTATTCACTCATGTAACTAAACTAGGGCAAAATTTCTACTCTCATGGCCTCCACTCAACTATCCTAGCCTCCACTTCATTTCTATGAGAGGTTTCATGATCATGAGAGTGTTAGAGAGTCCCTATGGTAGTATGAGAGCTTCTCAAGTTGATTTCAAGGCAAAAGCTTTGATCTTTGTTCATAAAGATGGTGTTTTTGTTGATTTGGAGCATCCATCTTTGGGTTTTTGGATGATGGCATGCATAGGCTTCATCACAAGCTTTAGTTTAATCGATTTAGGCCTTCATAGCAATGTAAGCCCTTTCCCTACTCTTAGATATTAACTATGAAGTTAAATGTTCATGTTGCAAATTTGGGTTTGATCATTGAGTATGATTTATGCTATCATGTCATGCAAGTTTATGAAGTCATTATCTTGATCTTATGAGCTAAAAGCTACAACCTTTATGTTGAAAAGTTGCATTATGCAACATGAGAGCCTTCATAATCTTTATGTCAACTTGCATATGAAGTCATAACCCTTATATGATGACATATGCGAGTTTCTAGTCATCATTCCATGTCTTTTGTCACCATGATTCGCTTATGTGCCGAGTTTGGGTTTATGCATGTTCTTTTTGAGGCTTAAGAATGTAACATGCAAGCTAATGAACACATTTGTGCCTCATTTGCCACCATGATTAACTTGTGGCTTAATATCCATTTTTGTCATGCCTTTGTCAAGTCTCTTCTTCTAGTCCATTACGTTGTTGCGAACGTATATGCGAGTTTAAAAGCGTTGGGGTCACAATATGGGAAAACATAATGAAATGAACATGATTTGGGTAAATGGGTATAAACATGACAACATGTAACGTTAAATATGACATGTGTTTATACTTGAAAACATGACTTGAAATATAACATGGAAGTTGACATGTAAGTATGCTTGAAAACATAAGCTTGGGAATTTACCTATTAAGTTAGGTCTACCCATTGGGAATTTACCTATTAAGTTAGGTCTACCCAATTGCTTGAAAACTTGAATACGAGCATGACACTGGACTAAACATGAAAGTGGCCAACTCGAGGTTGGGTTGAGTTTGCAACGTAAAACTACCCGGAACCGACCGGCCTAACTAGTAGTTGCAAACAATATGACCCAATGTGAGAAGTTGGTCATGTTGTGCTTGAACCCGAGGTTAGACCAAGTTGTGGTGTAAAGCTACCCGGAACCGACCGGCTTAACTAGTAACCACAATAAAGTCTAATGTGAGAGGTTGAGGTGCATTAATTAAATTAATGCCACATGATAAGGTTAAGTAAATTTGACTAATGACACTTAACCGATATGACACGAATGGGTAGGTTAAGTGGGATCGGGCTTGATTTCTTAATGACACTTAACCATGCAAGGTGATTAGAGGATGGGGTTAAGTAATTTACACTTAACTAATCCGACTTGGTAATTAGATGGGGTTAAGTAATTAAGGCTTAACTAATCTAAACACGGTAATTAGACGGAGTTAAGTAATTAAGACTTAACTAATCTAAAAATGGTAATTAGATGGGGTTAAGTAATTGATACTTAACTAATCTAACCACGGTAATTAGATGGGGTTAAGCAATCCACACTTAACTAATCTAAACACGGTAATTCGATGGGGTTAAGTTAAACAATTAACCAATTTAAACTTGGTAATTCAACGAGGTTAAGTAACCAATACTCAACCAGCTTAACGTGATAATTTAATGGGGTTAAGCAACTCATACTTAACCAATTATACATGATGATTTGATGAGGTTAAGTAACCTACACTTAACCAATCTAATACGCGGACCTGATAAGGTTAAGTCACAAGACCTTTTTGGAATATACTTAACCATTGTAGTACGATTAGAGGATGGGGTTAAGCTAACCTATACTTAACCAATCCGACTCGATAATTTGATGGGATTAAGATAATCTATGCTTAATCAATCTAGCAAGATAACCCGATAGGATTAAGGTAAACTAGTACTTGACCAATTTGACTCGATAGGGTTAAGTCATGAGCCTCTGGGTACACTTAACCAACTTGTAGGGCTAAGTCTTGAACTTAAATACTTAGCCAATCTTGACGTGATTCGTGGGCGGGTTAAGTCATGGACTTGAATGATAACACTTAACCCAATAGACAAACCCTAGTTAGAGGAACTAGGTAGAAAATCGTGGTTAATCAAGGATAACGGGAAAGGAAGCTAAGTGGTAAACCTTAGTTAAGGGTAACTAAGTAATAATTCTTAGCTAAGGACATGGGACTAGTTCATAAAGGGATGAGTAACCTGATACGGTATGTCATCGCTTAGTATACGAGGAGGAGCAAGTTATCTGACTTGGATAAAAGCTCCAGCGAACTGGGTGCCGAAGCGGAAGCTTCGGGGAACGTGAGGGTACTCTTGGTATCCCTCTGTGAGGTGGCAAGTGGTCCATGAAACCCGGCCTCACAGGGGTTAAGGTCTGCGGTAGAAGAGCCAAGAGTATGCCTTGGTTGCTATGCGAGCGACCTAAAGACTGGGATGGATTAGCGTGGAGTCGACGATTCTTGGTTTTCGCCCCGGGATAGCATGTCGCCGACTACCTACCATCTTTAGTCAATCGTGTACGTACGGAAAGGCAGGGAACTCCCAACAGACCATATACTAGCTATCAAGTTATGGGTGAGGATGGCTATCAGGAATTGGGCATCGATGGGCCTAGTGTAGTTCTCATACATGATTTTTCGTGGGTTGCCTTTCAGTAGTTGAGGGAGGGGTCACGTGGGACCATAGCCACGGGTACAAAAACAGACCTTGATATCTGCATCAGCAGACGACTCAAAGCTCCCGACCGAGTTCCGTATTTCTTGGTTTGCCCTGGCACGGAACTCGGATGGCACATTGGGGAACATGTGCGTCTAGACATGGGAAACGATTCACGATACATACGTGGGATGAAGGGCGCGGTTGACAGGTGGCATAATCCCTAGTGGTCCTAGGTGGCCAAAACCCAAACCGAGACACGGAAACGTTCATTAGGTAGCATAATCCCTAGTGGGCCTAGGTGGCATAAATCCTAAGTGAACGCGCGATAGTTCATGGTAAGGAAACATAACTAGATCAAGGGTTGCAGTCCAAAATAACCTCAAGGATAAAACGTTTACATGGGAAAGCCCGTATGGCCTACGGCAAAGGACTGAACTTATACATGGAAAGAAACATACGAGTAGGGAGAACCTACATATGCTATATGTTAGGTTGACATGGACCATTACATGACATTGGGCAAGGGACATTCATGGTTAACACATGACGCGGGTTGGGACACTAGTACGAGAGGTGCAGAGCGGATATACAGGATAGATACCATGGGACGTTATACGTGATAGATATCTTGGGGATATTATACTTGATAGAAACCTGACGATGTGATACCTTGTTTTATCTTGACATCGTAATTTATCATGACACCTTAGTTTACCTGAGTTCAGTAGTTCATCCTGTTATTTTGATTTAGCTTATCTATCTTGTTATCATGCTTATGTTCATCTCAGTTTCTCATGTCAGTTAACTTTACTAGTTTTTATACTAATAGTAGATAGGGCTTACTCAGTCTTTTTGACTGACCCGTTTTGTTTCGCCTCTTTTCTTCCGTTCCCCCCCCCCCCCAGGTTACAGGGAGGAAATACTGTTGTTTAGTTCGGACTTCTTCTGCTTGAAGGTCATCATGGATGGCTTGGACTTTTCTTGGCTATGGCTACTTTACTGTTTTTACTGGGGAATAATTTATGAAAAAGTCTTTATGCTTCTTTACTATTGCAAGACAGGTTTTGATGTACTCTGATGTAAAAGGCTTTAGACCTTAATTATTAATGTTTATGAAAGTTCGATTTTACTTCCGCTATTTTATATGTCCTGTCTTGTGATATTTCTGTGCATGTTTACCAATAATGCCCCTCTAAAGCTAGTGCATTCCCTTGCGAGTGACCCTAGCGGAGGCGGGGTGTTACATTTGGTATCAGAGCAGAAGGTTACCAGACTGGGCAAAAGTTTTTAAAACCTTCTGAAAACTATTTGAGAAACCGTTTACAAAGAAGCATTTTTCAAGAAAAGTTTTTAAAGGCTATTCCCCAAAAGTCATTAGCACCATCCTTTGATTCCTTGATTGAATTTTGTTTCCTTTCTTTCCTCCATCTGTGGTCACAGTAGTTCTAACTGTGACTAATCTTTGTCTAGCCACATAGGTGTTTCCCGTACGATGGAGGAAGTTCTCGAGAGACTTGTTACCGAAGTTACAAGAAAGGATAATAAGAGTAAGGGTAAAGGATACCAGCTTAAGGATAAGCAACTGTTGTTATGGCTTAGTCCATCGAGGAGGACAAGGACAAGATCAGTGGAGAGGGAAATAGTACGCTCCCACTTCTAGGGTACCTAAAAGAAATGGTGTCGTTTCTGGTAAAGGTTTAGTCGTTCTTTTCTATCATCCCGTCCGGACTTTGTCTTGATCGTCGTATCATTTAAGTCTGCTTGGATAGTTGAGTCTCTGCACCTTAGTACTAGCATGGTAGAAGATCCCAGTTTTTGTCCCAAAATCTAGTTTGAGAGTCGGTCCATTTATTATGACTTGTTGGATTTGAGAACGTCTATGCCAAGTGTTGAGATTAGAAGCAATACTTCTATTGTTGAAGCTACGGATGGATTCTAGGGGTAAAGTGGTTATCCAGTAAGGGATAACATTCTCGGTTTTAGAAAGAGGGTAGTTGGATTCTTGACTTGCCTTGGCAATACCCTCGAAGTCTTGTGTAACCCTTTTTGGGTTCTGTCATGGTTAGTTACCTAGAATCCCGGGATGTAGTTGTTGGTAATCCGTTCGAGTAGAATTCGCCGCTAAGGCGGATGGTTCGCTTCGATTATGCATGAGTTATGGGAATCACCCTAGTAAGAACCCTTGGCAACATGGATTGGCATCGGAAAACGAGATCCAGAATTCACTAGTGAATTTTGGAGAGCTTGCATGAGTACGCTGACATGTTTGAGCCGAGCATACTAGAGGAAAAATAAGTGAAAGTGAAACGAGAGGCGACAGTGAAATGAGTTCCACTCACACCATGGAAATAGGAATCAAGGAACTACGAAATCATGAAGTCAAAGGCGGTCAAGGCACGATGGAATTAAGCTCATGGAAATGCAGCTTGGACGCGCGCATCACGTCTCTTTTTAAGAGTATATCTTTGATCCTTGGTTCACCTGTAAAGCTTACCTGCATGCTATCGCTTGGTGGATATCCTCTCGGTCCTGTTTCTGTTACAAACCCTGTAAGGAGTTTGTCTTGTCTATCTTCTCGATCTTATCTTGGGAACCTTAGGTAGAACGCTATGGATGTAAACATGTATTTGAGACATGTTATGATTGATATGATTGCAAATGGTTGCAAGTGGTTGCTCGTGGATGCGCGAATACACGTTAGATGCTAGATCGACGCGATCACGTTTCATGTTGCATATGCACAAGCATTTATACTTCTTTACGGATGAAATTGAATGTGTGATCATGTGGATGTTGCATATGAATGAATGTTTGTGCACGCATATAGTACTTATATGACTAGGACTATTTGCATACATGTTGGATTCATGGCACTTAACATATTTTTGCATTAGAAAGATTATTCAGGCCTGATCATTAGCATTAGCTAAGGAACATGTACACACACGTTTTGCATATATTCATATAGCATTAGAAATCATCTAAGGACAATGGTTGCTTGTGGATGATGTTTTGAGTAGATGGATGATGGATGGTAGGATATGTTCTTCCTAACTTAGAGATTTCGGGGACGAAATCCTAAAAGGTGGGGAGAATGTAACAACCCGTATTTCGATAACATGATTAAGACGAGAATCAAGGCAGAATTTAATTTTAAATTCTGAATCAAGTTAAATGGGCTATGCCATTGCGTTCGTCTCGGAAAAATACGTGAAATAGAGTCCGAGTTTTCGAAAATCGGAGTCCGTATGACCCGATTAAGGCCCAACGAAGTTTTCAGAAAATTTCTAAGTAAAAACAGATTTCAAATTCAAACTTGAATTTGGAAAATTGGGCCAGTTGGTCCAGGCGGGAAAAATTCCCGCCACAGTACCCAACTCGACAGCCCTGTCGACTTGGGAGTCGACTTGGTCTGACCAAGTCGACAGCCCTGTCGACTTGGCTGTCGACTTGGCTCAGACGAGCAGTCTTGCCTGGTGCACCTATTTTCTATCTTGGCTAGGTTTTTGGGCCTGGCTTGAGATCTGACGGTTCAGGTTGGTCCTAGGGTTAATCTAAGGGTCCTAACTAGCCTAATCTTCTATAAATAAGCCCCTAACCCTACCCCTAAACCCTCATTATTCACTCATGTAACTAAACTATGGCAAAATTTCTACTCTCATGGCCTCCACTCAACTATCCTAGCCTCCACTTCATTTCTATGAGAGGTTTCATGATCATGAGAGTGTTAGAGAGTCCCTATGGTAGTATGAGAGCTTCTCAAGTTGATTTCAAGGCAAAAGCTTTGATCTTTGTTCATAAAGATGGTGTTTTTGTTGATTTGGAGCATCCATCTTTGGGTTTTTGGATGATGGCATGCATAGGCTTCATCACAAGCTTTAGTTTAATCGATTTAGGCCTTTATAGCAATGTAAGCCCTTTCCCTACTCTTAGATATTAACTATGAAGTTAAATGTTCATGTTGCAAATTTGGGTTTGATCATTGAGTATGATTTATGCTATCATGTCATGCAAGTTTATGAAGTCATTATCTTGATCTTATGAGCTAAAAGCTACAACCTTTATGTTGAAAAGTTGCATTATGCAACATGAGAGCCTTCATAATCTTTATGTCAACTTGCATATGAAGTCATAACCCTTATATGATGACATATGCGAGTTTCTAGTCATCATTCCATGTCTTTTGTCACCATGATTCGCTTATGTGCCGAGTTTGGGTTTATGCATGTTCTTTTTGAGGCTTAAGAATGTAACATGCAAGCTAATGAACACATTTGTGCCTCATTTGCCACCATGATTAACTTGTGGCTTAATATCCATTTTTGTCATGCCTTTGTCAAGTCTCTTCTTCTAGTCCATTACGTTGTTGCGAATGTATATGCGAGTTTAAAAGCGTTGGGGTCACAATATGGGAAAACATAATGAAATGAGCATGATTTGGGTAAATGGGTATAAACATGACAACATGTAACGTTAAATATGACATGTGTTTATACTTGAAAACATGACTTGAAATATAACATGGAAGTTGACATGTAAGTATGCTTGAAAACATAAGCTTGGGAATTTACCTATTAAGTTAGGTCTACCCATTGGGAATTTACCTATTAAGTTAGGTCTACCCAATTGCTTGAAAACTTGAATACGAGCATGACACTGGACTAAACATGAAAGTGGCCAACTCGAGGTTGGGTTGAGTTTGCAACGTAAAACTACCCGGAACCGACCGGCCTAACTAGTAGTTGCAAACAATAGGACCCAATGTGAGAAGTTGGTCATGTTGTGCTTGAACCCGAGGTTAGACCAAGTTGTGGTGTAAAGCTACCCGGAACCGACCGGCTTAACTAGTAACCACAATAAAGTCTAATGTGAGAGGTTGAGGTGCATTAATTAAATTAATGCCACATGATAAGGTTAAGTAAATTTGACTAATGACACTTAACCGATATGACACGAATGGGTAGGTTAAGTGGGATCGGGCTTGATTTCTTAATGACACTTAACCATGCAAGGTGATTAGAGGATGAGGTTAAGTAATTTACACTTAACTAATCCGACTTGGTAATTAGATGGGGTTAAGTAATTAAGGCTTAACTAATCTAAACACGGTAATTAGACGGAGTTAAGTAATTAAGACTTAACTAATCTAAACATGGTAATTAGATGGGGTTAAGTAATTGATACTTAACTAATCTAACCACGGTAATTATATGGGGTTAAGCAATCCACACTTAACTAATCTAAACACGGTAATTCGATGGGGTTAAGTTAAACAATTAACCAATTTAAACTTGGTAATTCAACGAGGTTAAGTAACCAATACTCAACCAGCTTAACGTGATAATTTAATGGGGTTAAGCAACTCATACTTAACCAATTATACATGATGATTTGATGAGGTTAAGTAACCTACACTTAACCAATCTAATACGCGGACCTGATAAGGTTAAGTCACAAGACCTTTTTGGAATATACTTAACCATTGTAGTACGATTAGAGGATGGGGTTAAGCTAACCTATACTTAACCAATCCGACTCGATAATTTGATGGGATTAAGATAATCTATGCTTAATCAATCTAGCAAGATAACCCGATAGGATTAAGGTAAACTAGTACTTGACCAATTTGACTCGATAGGGTTAAGTCATGAGCCTCTGGGTACACTTAACCAACTTGTAGGGCTAAGTCTTGAACTTAAATACTTAGCCAATCTTGACGTGATTCGTGGGCGGGTTAAGTCATGGACTTGAATGATAACACTTAACCCAATAGACAAACCCTAGTTAGAGGAACTAGGTAGAAAATCGTGGTTAATCAAGGATAACGGGAAAGGAAGCTAAGTGGTAAACCTTAGTTAAGGGTAACTAAGTAATAATTCTTAGCTAAGGACATGGGACTAGTTCATAAAGGGATGAGTAACCTGATACGGTAGGTCATCGCTTAGTATACGAGGAGGAGCAAGTTATCTGACTTGGATAAAAGCTCCAGCGAACTGGGTGCCGAAGCGGAAGCTTCGGGGAACGTGAGGGTACTCTTGGTATCCCTCTGTGAGGTGGCAAGTGGTCCATGAAACCCGGCCTCACAGGGGTTAAGGTCTGCGGTAGAAGAGCCAAGAGTATGCCTTGGTTGCTATGCGAGCGACCTAAAGACTGGGATGGATTAGCGTGGAGTCGACGATTCTTGGTTTTCGCCCCGGGATAGCATGTCGCCGACTACCTACCATCTTTAGTCAATCGTGTACGTACGGAAAGGCAGGGAACTCCCAACAGACCATATACTAGCTATCAAGTTATGGGTGAGGATGGCTATCAGGAATTGGGCATCGATGGGCCTAGTGTAGTTCTCATACATGATTTTTCGTGGGTTGCCTTTCAGTAGTTGAGGGAGGGGTCACGTGGGACCATAGCCACGGGTACAAAAACAGACCTTGATATCTGCATCAGCAGACGACTCAAAGCTCCCGACCGAGTTCCGTATTTCTTGGTTTGCCCTGGCACGGAACTCGGATGGCACATTGGGGAACATGTGCGTCTAGACATGGGAAACGATTCACGATACATACGTGGGATGAAGGGCGCGGTTGACAGGTGGCATAATCCCTAGTGGTCCTAGGTGGCCAAAACCCAAACCGAGACACGGAAACGTTCATTAGGTAGCATAATCCCTAGTGGGCCTAGGTGGCATAAATCCTAAGTGAACGCGCGATAGTTCATGGTAAGGAAACATAACTAGATCAAGGGTTGCAGTCCAAAATAACCTCAAGGATAAAACGTTTACATGGGAAAGCCTGTATGGCCTACGGCAAAGGACTGAACTTATACATGGAAAGAAACATACGAGTAGGGAGAACCTACATATGCTATATGTTAGGTTGACATGGACCATTACATGACATTGGGCAAGGGACATTCATGGTTAACACATGACGCGGGTTGGGACACTAGTACGAGAGGTGCAGAGCGGATATACAGGATAGATACCATGGGACGTTATACGTGATAGATATCTTGGGGATATTATACTTGATAGAAACCTGACGATGTGATACCTTGTTTTATCTTGACATCGTAATTTATCATGACACCTTAGTTTACCTGAGTTCAGTAGTTCATCCTGTTATTTTGATTTAGCTTATCTATCTTGTTATCATGCTTATGTTCATCTCAGTTTCTCATGTCAGTTAACTTTACTAGTTTTTATACTAATAGTAGATAGGGCTTACTCAGTCTTTTTGACTGACCCGTTTTGTTTCGCCTCTTTTCTTCCGTTCCCCCCCCAGGTTACAGGGAGGAAATACTGTTGTTTAGTTCGGACTTCTTCTGCTTGAAGGTCATCATGGATGGCTTGGACTTTTCTTGGCTATGGCTACTTTACTGTTTTTACTGGGGAATAATTTATGAAAAAGTCTTTATGCTTCTTTACTATTGCAAGACAGGTTTTGATGTACTCTGATGTAAAAGGCTTTAGACCTTAATTATTAATGTTTATGAAAGTTCGATTTTACTTCCGCTATTTTATATGTCCTGTCTTGTGATATTTCTGTGCATGTTTACCAATAATGCCCCTCTAAAGCTAGTGCATTCCCTTGCGAGTGACCCTAGCGGAGGCGGGGTGTTACATTTGGTATCAGAGCAGAAGGTTACCAGACTGGGCAAAAGTTTTTAAAACCTTCTGAAAACTATTTGAGAAACCGTTTACAAAGAAGCATTTTTCAAGAAAAGTTTTTAAAGGCTATTCCCCAAAAGCCATTAGCACCATCCTTTGATTCCTTGATTGAATTTTGTTTCCTTTCTTTCCTCCATCTGTGGTCACAGTAGTTCTAACTGTGACTAATCTTTGTCTAGCCACATAGGTGTTTCCCGTACAATGGAGGAAGTTCTCGAGAGACTTGTTACCGAAGTTACAAGAAAGGATAATAAGAGTAAGGGTAAAGGATACCAGCTTAAGGATAAGCAACTGTTGTTATGGCTTAGTCCATCGAGGAGGACAAGGACAAGATCAGCGGAGAGGGAAATAGTACGCTCCCACTTCTAGGGTACCTAAAAGAAATGGTGCCGTTTCTGGTAAAGGTTTAGTCGTTCTTTTCTATCATCCCGTCCGGACTTTGTCTTGATCATCGTATCATTTAACGGTGATTACAGGTTTTGTTTGTTGTATTGTCGTGTTGATGGAGAGCGTTTTGGATGCGATTGCCTGATTGTTCTATGGGAGGATGTTGTAGATCTGGTTGTTGTTGAAACTGTTGCGTATGTTGTTTTAATTGGTGAAGAAGATAGGGTGATGGCTACGTAATGGAGGGAGGTGCTTGTTGCTATGTGACTGTGGTTTGATGTGAGTAAGTGACTAAAAAAAGGAGGGTTGTGAGACATGTTTTTGGATGTGAATGTTAGTTGGAGATAATATTATTTGAAGGGGAGTTTCTGGTGATGTCTAGTAGATGCAGGTAGGAAATTGATGGTGTATATAGGCTATGCACAGTTGTTGGAGCAGTTTACTAGTGTTTGGAGTATGAGTAGAAATGACGGGGATAGTGGTTTATGAAAAGGATGATAGAAGTGTTTGGTCGGAGGAGTCTCCTGAAGTGCAAAAGATGATGTGCGTGGCTTTTGTGGATTAAGGTAAAGAGTGCGATGTTGAATTGGTTGAAAGGGTGTGGTAGGAGGTTTTGCTGCTACGAGTTGGATGATTGATGAGCTTGTATGAAGTGGATGTTGCGTGAGTTTGTTGGCAGATGGAGCCAGTGGAAATTCAGTTTCTGGTTACGGTAGTGGGAGTTTTGTATTTGTTTGAATGGTGTTAAGGTGCTGAAGTGGTCAAGGAATTTGTGTGTGTTTTGGTTTGTGGACTAAGTTGATGATGGACTGGTTGGTTTTGTGTCAGGTGTATTTGTTGTAGGATAATGGTAAGTTGGTTCTATGCTGATGGTTGTGTGAGTTGAACTGACGACTGATGAAGTTGAAGTTTGAGTTGTGTTTTGGCGATGATTGCTGAATCGGGTTTGGGGATTTGGTGTAGTTGTGTTCGCTTTTGCGTATGTGTTGTGGTAGCTATTGGTTTATGTGAAGCAATTTCAAGTCCGATGGTTTGCAGCGGCAAACTCACGATTTTCCGCATCATGAGTTTGAGGGGGAATGTTAGAGATAAGGACAAAATATATGTTGCCTTTTATTTATTGCATTAATTTTGAGTTATACTTGGTATTGTATTAATTTGGGCCAAATACGCTCTAGAATGTTCCTTTCTCATATATAAGTAGAGGCAAAGTATAGCATTGTAATTTAATCAATCAAGCATCTCTTTTGTAATAGCAATTAACAATGCAATAAAAATGTAGTCTTTTATATTTTTCTGTTTAATCTCTTTCTCTCTTGATCAAATTCTAAAATCGATTCTATTTAATAATCGTCAAATTTTCCACACCTAATGAATATGTTAAGTAGGCCTTTTACAGAATGAATTGCTTCATACCCAAGTTTTCTTGACACTCAAGTAATCTTGACACCGAAGTAATCTTCATATATATCAAAATATATTAGATAAGCACCAAATAATCATTGCCTTTACTTTTAAATATCTCACAAATATAACAACAAATCTCTCCATAAAAAATGGATCTACGTAGATAATTTGTTGGCCACAATTGTGATTTGCGTATCACAAATCTCAACAATATTGACTTGGAATAATGGAAATTTTAACGTTACGAAAATTAGATTTCAGAAAATTAGGTTGTCTAACAAAATAGTGAAGGGAAAGAGTGTTGCTTGCAGTTTTTGGAGTGAGAAATTCAGAGAAGTGATATGCTGGCTTTCCCAAAACGTGAGTAAATAAAGAAATGGAAAGACATAAAATTTCAACTATCAGATTGTCCCCTGATTCCCTTCCCTCACATATGGACAAAATAATCCAACGACTCAGATATTGTGTCTCCCATTTTGTGTTTAAATAGATGCCTATATATATATATATATATATATATATATATATATATATATATATATATATATCACACATTATGTATATATAATCTAGTATGGCTGCGTGATTCTTTGATCGTACTTCCTTTATGTCAATTGTTTTATAGCGGAATTCTTAGATTCAATTGTAAGAATGAAGTTCAATCAGCAAAATCCGGTAGATGTGTGTCTGGTATCTATGAAAGGAATATTACATTTTTTTTTTTTTTTTTTTTTTTTTACAAATAAAACAGATCTATCATGGCATTCCTGATTTGAACCTACCAATCAAGGGGATTCATCCCTTTGATTTCTTCCAATTTTCCCTCTTTCGTCAAGTTTTGATTCTCTCGTTGATATGGCCGAATCTACAATCACCCACTCTATATGAGGGTTGTTCTTCGTTGATCGACAATTTCTACTATTTGGGTTGGTTGAGAAGCGAATCAAAGTTCCGCCGTTAACGTTCGATTTTATTTGTAGATGCCATGCATTAAAGATTTTTATGGTTTGCGAAAATAGATGGGGTGGTGACGCTTGGAAGATGATTTTAGTTGTAAGATTAATTAGTTTTTGTGGTGTGTTTTAGTCTGAGTTTTTTGGTTATGATGTTTGTCTTCTTTATATTGGCTCCTTTTGTCTTGAGCTCGGTCTTTTTAGTTTTTCTTAAGTATCAGCGAGTTTTTAAGTATAGCCTATCTTTTGAAGTTGTACCCCAATCGAAGTTGCATCAATTTTGTATATAATAAAGTAAATTTTTTTCCCTTAATATATTAGAGGAAAAAAAAATGTGTTTTAAGTGTTAAATTGGCTTCCAACAAATGCAACCGATTTTGCACAATGAGAAAATAAAAAGGTTTGAACTTAATAGGAAGCTGGATCTGCAAATGGAAAAGGACAAGGGGATAAGAGTAGAAAGTCATTGAACACGCAGCGAAGGGTTTGACTTTCTTCGGTCAGCGGGCAGCCATTTTCGGGCAGGTATAGCCCCAGTCCTCCAGCCATTTTCTCACTTACCATTCAAATTAAAACTAATAATAATCGCAACAAAAGCAATAAAATACAGCACAAATTTGAATAGTGAGTCTAAGCCTAACTTCTCCCGAATCATTACTTTATTCGTCTTCTTGCCTTTGCGTTGCGATTTCAACCCAGTTGTTGGTTATTTTTGTGAGAGTTTGAGCATTTTGAGGGAAGGTAACGAGCAACAGTTTTGAATGGTGGAAATTCATGTGGATCTGAGGTTGATGTAGCTGAAGGAGCTACTTCGATGGATCGGGAAGTAATAGCGCCTTGGTTCATTTGGTTGATCCTGGTTTTTAATCCTTTGGTTAAGGTTCTGGCTAACACTGAAGGTTAGCAGAGATTCATTTTGTGCTTTTACTATTTTTTATCCAGGTTTGCTTACCATTAAAAGTGTTAGCTGATATTTGAAGTACCGAACTCTTTTTTATTTTCTTGATATACTTAGGGTGGGCAAAGATGAATCAGATGTATTATGGAACTAATAGAGGGAATCTGTTGATCTGAATATAGCTAAATTTACACAGTTTTTCAAACTTAGGTTGTACAAAACTTGCTCAGTTAGCTTGGTCATTTTTAGACATTACTATGGTAGTTTTCACTTTAATTGCTAGACTAATGGTCTTTAATATGGAAAGCAATTAAAAGTTGCCAACTCACAGCATAGTACCTCATCAAAATTTAGTGAAGCCTAACGGTCTAATGGATTTGATTCTATTTATGTGTTATATTTCAATTCTTGAAACTTTATAGATGGGAAGATGGCAGTATTTTTTGCTTGAACTCGTGTTTGTAAGATTGCGGCATTTAGTTGCACCGTTGTATTGGAGTATGTGGGACGAAGCATTTATGTACTAACCTACTAGATACTATGCTTAGGTACCGTTTAGATGCAAAAGGTCAGTTTTCGTGTTTTACGCGTCTGACACGAAGATTGACCAATTTGACCATTTTCCGTAAAGGCAAAAATCGAACCGGTTACATCAGACGCATCCGACGCCAATGACTAATTTTTTTATTCTCCATATAATCCCTTCAATCTCCACCCTTCTCTTCATCCTCCTCCATTTTTTTTTCGATAACCAAGATTTACAAGACTTAACTGTTATTGGAGCGTGTTTACGCAGAAGAAGTGATATCTGCCGAATGTACATACTGAGATTTGCCGATCTACCGTGGATGGAAGATATATTGAATGACTATCAATGACGTTGTCAACAGATTTTTCGAATGAAATGCTTTGTTTTCTCTCATTATGTGATATAACGCAAAATTATGGTTTGATTAGGGTGGAAGACGGTGTTCGAGAAATGATAGCCATATTTGTATGCACTATAGTTGCAATGCTGTCAAATCAACAAATGACGACAAGATTTCAACAGTCAGGGATCACAATTTTAGATTATTTTCATGTTGTTTTAGATATTGTGCACTGACTCGCTTAAGATATTATCAAACCAATTGACCTTTAATTCAATATTATTCCTGATGAAATTGGAAGTTCGAACCAGTACTATTCGTATTTTCGAAATTGTGTCGGTGCAGTAAATGGTACATACGTAATAGTACACTTATCTCAAAATAGAGTTGTTATATATATGTATATATATATATATATATATATATATATGATGAAAATGTTACCCTATACCGAATATTTTAGCTGCATGCTCATTCAGTTTATTGTGCTGTAGCTAGTTGGGAAGGTACCACTCATGCTAGTAGAAATTTTAATTCAGATGTATATGATAGAAGCTTAAATTTCCTTCATCTGGACAGTATTATGTAGTTCATTCGGTTTTTTCACTTAAATATATATTTATCATTGTATCGTAATGTTAGATATCATATTTCTCATCTTTAAGAAACTGCAAATCAATCGAAGTTGCTAAATTTTAATTTTAATTTTTACCATTCAAGTTTTCACATGACAATTGAGATAGCATTTGGAATATGAAAGAAAAAGTTCATTAATTTGAAGAATATGCCACCATATTCATTCGAAACTCAAGTAAACGTTGTATATACAATGTTTATACACAAGTACATACGAAAATACAACGTATGTGTTCCAGATTTTATGATATATGTTGATGATCCCAACTTTATTTCACAAGAGCACATAAAGGAATAACACAGTCGGGAAATATAACAAGCAGAGCACTTGAAGGGGTTGAATGACACGAGAACACCGAAATGATAACAAATAGAGATGACATAAGAGATGAAATTATTGTTGTAGGGCTTCACTGACTGATTGCGTTATTTAACCTGTATTTGTTAGTATTGTATAACTATATGTTTGTATTTCAGTTTTTTTTTGTACTGTTATTTCATTTTAATTAAGTGCGTTATACAACAAAACAAATAATTAATTAATTGCACATCAATTATGTTCAAAATCGTAAATAAAATACTTTGCTTAAATGTCTCACTTGAAGCTGCATATGCATACTCCGTTTAACTTCTTACTTCGCCTAAATACCTCGTTTAACTTCTTACTCTGCTTACGTTTAAATGTCCTTCTTAAATATTCCTCTTTTAGTATATGCAAACACATCTTACTCAACATTTTCTTGAATCTTGCTATAATACACGCTTAAGGATCAAATTCTAGTCCTTTGATTACATAATGACCCGTCTTACCAATGTTTTTGATGGTTATGGATTACTCTATTTATCATTATAGATAGATAGATATTAGCGAAGCAACTGGATTTTTTTGCGTAAAGAGTAGTTTTTGTTATCTATATTTTCTCCAAGTGTACTCTAGGATATGGATTTGTTGGTTGTAATCAATTATCAACCAAACAATCATGATTATTCAATCACCAACCAACAAATAAATGATAAATATAAGAGCAAAAACAAGCATACAAATTTAATGTCGTTCGATTAAATCAACCTATGTTCACTTACCTAACAATTTGTTTTTATTACTCCACTACAGTGTTTTAAAAAACGCGAGTGAAGCTCGTCTCAAGGCGAGGCGTTCGAAAAAAGCACCGAGGCGCATTCATTGAGGTGTTTTCCATAAAAACATAAGCCTAAACCTTTTGAGGTGCGAAACAATGAAAAAAACGTGAGAAACATAAGAAACTTTTTGTTGCTTACCTTTTCTTGGAAAGAAAAGGTTACTTCATGCTAGTTTTAATTATTTTCTGCTGTTGTTCTTTTTTTGCTGCTTCAAACTCGTTTGGTAAAAAACGACGACCGACACAAGTACCTTTTTTTTCCAATGAATCAACGGGAATCGAAGTCGATTCCATACTTGGAATTCGATTCCAAGACATAATCGAAATCAATCCCTCTACAAGAATCAAAATCAGTTCCCATCGATTTCAAAGTGCTTAGTGATGCTGCTAGAATGATAATTGTTACTTTTTATTTAACTGTTTAGGTTTTTATACCATAGCTTGGCGGTTTTATAACAATGAGCAAGAGATATATAGCTTGAAAATGGATGAAAGAACTATCGAATTCACCAAATTCAAAATATACTCTTTGTACGTTTTGTGATCATGGATGCACCGAGGGAATTGCTGGATTCAAACAACATTGAGCTTGCACTCACGTTGGAACCATTTCTTGTTCAAAAGTGCCATAAAATGTAAAGGATGAATGCACTGCAACTTAGGGGAAAATGAAAGTTGTTAAGCAAGCAAAAATCGATATGTTTCGTGAGGTTGGTAGAAGTGAAATCGTTGAAATGATTCTCGTACGGTTGAGCTTGACCTTAAAAGTGGTAGTGGAAGTGGTAATATTGTTAGGCTTAGGAAAGAAGTGGTCAAATTTGTAAGTATAGAAGCAAAACAAAACATTCTAAATATTCATTACAAAAAAAAGATTTGCAAAAAAATTGTATTATGGTCTTACACCAGTGCTATTCCATTTAATGTGGCGAACAAATCATATTATAAAGAAGCGATGGAAAGTATTACATAGTTTGGTGTCAGGTTTAAACCACATTCTAGACATGAGTTAAGAATTTGGATTCTTAAAGAAAGCGTTGATGATGTTGAAATCACCATCGACATGTACAAGAAGATCTGAAAATTTTGAATGTACTATTATGTCAGATGGTTGGACCGATGGTAAAAAGTAGGGTTATTATTAATTTTCTAATCAATAGCTCGAAAGGTACGTTGTTTTTGAAATTTATTGATGCACCGAATATGATAAAGAATAATGATTTATCAATTATATATTTTAATGATGTTATTGATAAAATTGGAGAAGAGAACGTAATTCAAATTGTTACGGATAATGCTTCTAATCACAAAAGAGCCGATAATATTCTAATGGAGTAAAGACAAAAATTATGGAGGACTTCATGTGCATCCCATTGTATTGATTTAATGCTTGAGGATATTAGCAAATTGACTGTATTTGATCAAACGATTCAAAGGCAAAATTTGTAGTGAAATTCATATATGGTCATCAATGGGTTCTTGCTTTGTTGTGGAAGTTTACAAAAGATAGAGAGCTTGTTCATCCTGCAGTTACGTGGTTTGCAAATTCTTATCTTACTCTTCAAAGTTTGTACACACAAAAAGATCCTACCTCTCCCCTTCCCTCTCTTCCTCCCCATCCCACAAGAGAGCCTATTATCACTCTTCTTCCTATCATTTCATACAAAAGAAGACGTTATAATGATGATGGTGGTACAAGTATAACAAAAATTAATATTAAATAATTTTATGAAATATAAAATCATACTCGTCATTTTTAAAAACTTAATAATAAGTAGTGATCCAAAAGGGAAGGGTGTGAGAGTTGCGTCAATTGATGATGATGTTGTCGACGAATATGATTTTTTTTGGGAATTACATCCGCAAAACGTATTCCATGCTAGTGACGATGATAGCTTGGATGGTAACATGCTTATAGATGAGGAGGAAGACATCATTTGATCTTTTAGATGGCACCTTGAATATTTTTGGATAACTATATTGTGTTTGAAAGGTGGTGCCTGGTGCAACGGTAAGGTTACCCGGCTGGTAATCTGGAGCGCGCAGTTTCGAGTCCCGGCCTCTTCACTTATATGATGGAAAGGTTGTGCACGCTAATCGACTACCTCCAAAGCCCGGAAAGTCGTGAGAATAGTACTAGATGGGAGATTGCCTAGGAAGTCCTCTTGCTTGAGTACGGGAGCCTTTGACACTGGGTATCCACCTAACTATATTGTGTTTGAGTTACTTGTAGTAATTTATATTTCTTATGTGCTATTTGACGTTATTCTATGTTTAATTTCATTATATGATGCACATTTTTTTCCCGAAAGGTTTACATCTCAATGTTTTGAGGCTTACACCTCGCCTTGCGGGCAGGAAAAACGCCTCGTGTACATTTTTGCATTTTAAAATATTGCTCCATCAAAAAGAGAGAGAATACAATAGAGGATACAAATAGAGAGTATCTAGATTAATAAAAGTAGGTTGGTGGATTGGAGTATAATGAAAAAGGTACAAATTTTCGTGAACATATTGCTTGTGCATGTTGCCATTGTATGCTCATGAATTAAAAGCTAGTAAGTTCATTCAACTGCAGTGGGAGGGCATTTGCTATCATGCAAGATATTTAATTGCAATATAATTATGTCTAAGTTCATTTAATATAGAAGGCATTTGCTATAATACGAAGTTCCTTTATGTGCATCATGAAGGCCTTTGTTTACAATGTAATGTTAATTCCTTTGATTCACATAACTCCTTTTTATAAATCCCTTTGCTCCATTGTATTCCTTTGTCTCGCACCTATTCACATTTTTTTCTCCATCACATTTCATTTTGTTCTGTCTTTAAAAACGAATATAAGACTATCATATATTTTTAACACTCCACCTCAATATAGTGCTATAATATTTTTGTACCTTTTTTGCTTCACCAAGCATGAACTAGCTGTTGTCTGTTGAGTCTGCATCCTATGCTGCCAGACTCAAGGCCAAACTATACAAGTATAAGCATTACAACCTAAATTAAGTACCGTATCACCTTCATTTCCAAGCACAGGAAAGGAATGACACATATCGATAATATCTTACGTGGACAGTTAATTGAACTACAAATTTCTTTAATACGTTTAATGTACGAGATGTATATGTAAATAACATAACCTAAGATATTAATGGATAACTACAATCCGGTTTCATATTCTTCATTTCATACTAAACGAGGATCTTATCAATGTACCTCGAATTCACTCAGCTCTCAATCCAAAGGATTTTACCCAATTCCCCCAAGTCTATCATATCCAATGCAACACTTGGCTCTGATTCACAAAATGTATAAATCATGAACCATTGAAAACAACATGCTTTTTATCAAGGCCAATAAATTCAACTAGGTTGCCTAAAAGTCTAGAGTAAGCTTTACAATGAGTTTGGATTTCTGTGACATTCTCATCAATAATTGTATCATCATAAATCCCTATAGCAGTATGTATACCCAGCCCTCTTCAACAACGTTCAACTCATACTCTTAGTCATTTTGTAGCATCGGTACTTCCTGAAAACAGTAACATTTTTAATTGTACACACAATGGTTAGTGAGTTATTGTGACGTGAATTTACCACTTTTAGCAACTCAAAGAACTATCGAATGCTTTCTGGGTTGCTTCTCTGTCAAGGTATTCTTTTAAAGGAATTGGGCAAAATTTTCATTTTTGGTTTTAATGAAATGAATTCATATCTTCTGCGAGAAGTCACATAATGACGACTGGTGCAACCCTTCACACGTGAACATACACATTCACACTTTTGTCCTTGTATGTTTCACAATATCAAATGTTCATGCTTCTATTTTCCAGGAACACTTAGTCTCATAATTGCTCAATTTTAAGTGACATATATTATCAATGAAAAATTGCTGCTATGATACATCAAACTATGCTCATCAATATGACACAAAGATTTCATAAACAAATAAAAAACGAATCACTAGAATCAGAGTTTGCCGCTGACATTTTCTCTCTTTGGAACACATAAATTTATCTGTTCAAGCGTCCTTCTTCAATATCAGGGAATCTTTCGACACTCGTACCCATCATCAACCACAATCCTTAAACCAAGTCTACTCAATGTCACAATAAATAACAAACTCCTATGCAACTTCAGAATTGTAGTGTGACATCATCGATAATACTAGCAATACCATTAAACATCTTAATATTCACATTTCATCATCCATATGTGAAAATACACCGTTTTACTTAAGAGCCATCAATCTTTCTTGTAATTATGAAAGGCACGTCATGATGCACGGTGCAACGTTTGTGCCTTTCTTTCTTGTGGCGCGACACACATGACAAGGTGCCACAAATGACGTGCATTTTGATTATGTTATTGTATTTTTGTTTATTTTTTATTTGTTTTTCAATAATTACAGTTTAAACTACATTGTATTTATCATATTATGAAGCATTAAAAATAAATAAAAGATGATAAAACATCTATGGCACTATTGATTCAATATCCTTGAAGAAAATTGGTGATTATAGTAAATAAATAACAAGAAATATGCATGATGCATCCGGTATGTTTATATTTGGTGATGATAATGGTAACTTGACTTGGATGTTGGTGCTAGAACAACAAATGTTTAGAAAGCTAAATATCCGAGTAAAAGAACATCCAGTTTAGAGATTTTTTTAGCACCCATTTGGCCTGTTTACATTTTCTCAAAGGAGAAACAAATCTAAATGAGATAGATAAGGGAAATGCTGAAGCTTATGAGTCCGATAATGCATACATTGATTTGAAATAATAATTGCTTAATCATTTGTATTCAAGTTTATCGATGATATTTATATTTATATTGGATGTATGTTTTAGAAAACTATTATGCGTGAAATTGTATGTTTACGATATCATATTTGATGACGTGTTCTATTGCAAAAAGGCTAAAAGAATCTTTGTTGTATATGTTTAATAAAAATGTTGAATTTTTAAAAAATATATTTTTATGTATATTAATTATTAAACTTATAATGAAAATTCAAACATCTGCCAAGGCTCTGGGGGAGGTTTTGCATCTTTTTGCACCTTGCATCATTAATAACTGTGATCTCTCAATAACTAATAAGACAACTCATATCTAGTGTCATGTGGTAAGATGTTTTTTAAATGATCACCCGTATGACGTTCTTTCTTCAACATGGTAATACTAGAAGGAAGCACCAAGGTGTCATTGCCATTGCTTGTATCTGAGTTTTTTTTATCACTATCATCGACGCTGAAGCTTTTTTTCCTCTTCTCAAGAACTGGGCACACAAACCTGTGGTGTTTGTTCTTTTTACAATGACGACGAGATCCTTTCTTAGTTACAATGATGACAAGAATTATGCAGTTAAAGCGGGGCATTTGATATTAGGCCCGAGGAACATGCAGTGGACTCATTAGTTGTTTTGCTTGTACACATAGTGCTGATAAATAGCAATTAATAGACTCACTTAAATCAACACTTTTTATTGCTAAGTTCGCTAAATTGGTGTTTTTAGCACCTGATATAATAGTTCTCAAAAGGTACATTTTAATTTTGATATTGAGGTAAGATAGTGTCATGTGGTACCATTTGATTTTCTATTGAAGTTACATACGAATTGCTACCATAGCGAGACGAACGTGTTTTGATAATAATAGCTATTATGGGTCGTTTGCCATTGATTTCCCCTAAAAGGTCTAAAAGTGGATATTGCGCGGGGAGCCTCATGCGCGGGGTTTCACCTTTTATATTTATCTTGCATATTTTCAAAAGGCAAAATTTTTATATGTAGAAACGTTAATTTTACATTTAATTGTTACTTGTGCATGTAGGAAAATTGATGTGAAACTATAATGTGCGATTTTGAAGTCATCTACTGTTTTTTGCTACATTACATGCTAAAGCTTTTTATGGCTTTAGAAGCCATGTTGTTGAACATTTGAGCGCTTTAAGTGTATAAGTTGTGACTTGTACACATAACTCACTCCACCTTCTGTTTTTGGCTCATCTCTTTACTCCAATAACCAACCTCACTGCATCATTATCAATCATCTCACTAACCATTGTACTCATCATCTCATTATGTAAGTCTACCTTTAGATACGATAAGGTAATCGAGCTCTGTCTATGAATCATCAAATTCACAAACGTCGTATACTATGAAGTTAATGAACATAATTGTATTCATATGTTTTGGAAAGGTAGTTTTGGGATAGCATAATGCATATCAATAGTTTTTGCTAAAGAACTATGAGCTAGTTTATCCTAGCAGGCGCTGGTAAGTTCATCACTAGCTCTTTTGTATTTCGTATTTTTCACATTAGAGGGTTCTCTCGAAATTTACATCAAAAGACATGAGTAAATAATGGTGCGAGCTTCCTTTTCCGTATATTCCAATTCAACAACCATCCTATGAACAAATTCTCTGGCTCCAAAAGTATATTGGAATTCTTCTTCTTCGACGTTGCATTCTCAATTTCAATTTCCTTAGAGCCGTATTCTAAAATCTTCCATACCTTCCAATCCGTTGATCTCATAATTGTTCAAACTACCCTTGGAAAAATTAGTCATTGATAAACAATCTATAAACAAGTCAACTGATGTTAAATTGTTATGCAGATTTTCTTCAAATCTGCTCTAGAATCAAGATTTAATTGATTGTAATCAATTGACAATTATTTATCCAAAAACAATAATAAATCACCAAACAACAGGTATATGGTAAAAGATTAATATAGGGGTATATGATTACCGTGATTTAATCAAATCATATCTACGTTTGTGTGTCACTTTTATTACCAGGAGAGTAAATACAAATTAGAAGAAAGAACCCAAATCGATTAAACTTGGTTTGTAAATTGGAATAGACTAGTAGGGGTCCAACCTTTTTTTTATAAGCATATTGCTTGTGCATGTAACGATTATTTATTTCAATATGAAGACATGCAACGTTAATTTGATAGCAATACAAGGGTATTGCTATTATGCTAATTTAATATCAATACAAAGGCATTTTCTATAATGCAACTTTCCTTTGAATTGCTACATGAAAGTGTTTGCTAATTTGCTTGTAATGTAACATTCATTTCCTTAATTCACATAACTTGTTTTCATAAACAATTTCTCTCTATTACATTGCATATCATTTCTTCAAAACGAACATATATCGCATATTTATTTCAGTTTGGATAGCGTTATAACAATGTATATGAAGCTCCACTAATTTCCTAATCATTTTGTGATTGAAAGAGGTTAATCATGTTAGGTTACGTGAAGATCACATGAATGGGTTACACCTTAGGCGGTAATCGAGTTAAAAGTTTGAAAACACTAGTATAATTCACACATAAACTTCTTTTCTTTTGTTTTAAGTTGTGTATTAAAAAACGCGTCTGGGGCACGCCTTGAGGCGAGGCGTGGGCAGAAACGCCTTGAGGCACATCTCATGAGGCGTTTTACCTCTGAGGCTTAAGCCTCAACCAACTGAGGCGTGAAAAACGGAAAAAACTTACGCCTCAACGCCTCAATTGGCCGAGGCGTGTGTGTGTGTATATATATATATATATATAATCTTACCAGTTTATTTTCAAAATATCATACCTGCTTCTCACTTCTTCACTGCTTCGTTTTCTAACATATCGAGCAAATATTCAGACTTCAAAGCAGGTTAAACAAGGTAACCAAATGTTAAAAATTTCGAACTGGAATCACTCAATTCAACTGGAATCTAGCTCGATTCCTTAACTGGAATCAAAATTGGTAGGAGTGTAAGCACGGGAGATAGCAAGGATGATTGTATTTTGTTTGGATTGCTTCGAATGCGTTATGGGTTTTACTTATTATTTGACGCTTAATGTTATTCCATATTAAAAATTAAGTATATGTGTTGTGACTTGTGGTTTGGGACATAAAAATCTGTAGGCTTAATTTAAGATTAAGCGAAACATGTTACTGGAACTATAAAGATCTGTGAAGCCTGTTATATCCGTTAAAATTGGGGCGTAACTTGTATTGGGAAATTTAGGGCAGAACTTGAATTGAAAGCATGAATATGGATTTGGGGGCATAAGTCAAACTGTGATTAAAGATCTTAATTTGGGCATATAACACATGATGAATATGACTTGGGAAAAGGGCATGAAAACCTATAATGAATTCCGGCACTGGGCAGGCGTCAGCCCCCATACATGGTCTTATGACTTTGCGGAGACCTGTGTTTTTGGTAAACAGTCGCCCGGGCCTGGTCACTGCGACCCCCTTTGTGAGGAGGCACCCCTTCTCCCGAATTTACGGGGCTATTTTGTCGAGTTCCTTAGAGAGAGTTGTCTCGCGCCCCTAGGTATTCTCTACCTACCCACCTGTGTCGGTTTCGG
This sequence comes from Allium sativum, assembly GCA_030737875.1. NCBI lineage: Eukaryota > Viridiplantae > Streptophyta > Magnoliopsida > Asparagales > Amaryllidaceae > Allium > Allium sativum. Next base: position 403,981,567 of record CM060913.1, read on the forward strand.
GTACATGTACCCTTTCATTGAAGGTCGTTCGAGCTTTTCCTGGGAGTATGGCATGAGTTACTTCAGCGACGTAGCGCCTGGTACTCAGACATTGGCTCGAGGCATTTTCTCTACCCCTTCTTACCCTGCAAAAGCAAAGTCATCTTGCGTCCTTGAACCGATAACCATCTTTCGGCTAACCTAGCCTCCTCCGTCCCTCGGGACAAACAAGGGGTAGTACAGGAATATTCACCCGTTGTCCATCGACTACACCTTTCGGCCTGATCTTAGGCCCTGACTCACCCTCCATGGACGAACCTTGCGGAGGAACCCTTAGGTTTTCGTGGCATTGGTACGAGGCTTACGCCTCGCCTCACGGACCCGAAAACGCCTCATTTACGCCTTTTGTATTTTAAAACATTGGTTTTAAGCATATGAGAAGTATTTATATATAGTATTCCTCACATTTAACCTAGGCTCCCATGGTTTATTACTCATTTGATATCAGGTGAATCAATGATAGCGGATAACTTTTGATATTTCTGTTCCCCAAGTTTTTTTTTATTGTTGTGAGCATTTGGATAAATAAATAAAAATGGCATAAACGAGCATATTCGATATATATAATTAATAAATTACTTTCAAACCAAATTTGGTTTATTATCAAAGGTTTACTTCGAAAAACATAACTCAGTTTATATTGACAAAATATAATTATATGCATAAAACACACCAAATATAATACCTAATTAATTCATCCATAATTTCAACTAAAATACACATTTTCAGGGTCCTTTTTCTTAACATATTTACAT